>OY744475.1:231161279-231703779 GCA_963556175.1 Tipula confusa
GTTTGGTTTTGTCAAATCATTTGCATCTTCAGCTAACTCATTTTCGATATATGACCAATCTTTTGATTGCTAAATATGATTCGACACCAATTTTCCATACATCGAAATTTTCGCGGTCTTTTAATTTTTTTCTCGATTTTTTCGACACCATATTTTCAGTATACACGTAAAAAAATGTTTCAACACAAAATAATTGCCACAAAATACTCGTCAGACACTTGTTTCTTTTTTCAATCCTTTTTCATGTGAATGCAATATTAAAAAATGTTAAATATTTTGGTACTAAAATGGTAAGAAGCAGGTTGAAACGTGGTTTTTTAAATGCAAAGTTTAAAAATTAGGAAAAAGGTAACATCGGCCCTTTAAAAGTCAAGCCCTCTCTATAAAGTTTAAACTAACAAAATAAATAAGATAAGGATTATGAAATAAATTGGTCATAGACAAGCAAGGTTGCAAAAAGCATTGTAAAAAAGATGGGCTTTCCATCATAGGAGAGATGCTCAACTCACTCTCTGTGTTAGCGCTCGGCGCTAGATTTTAAAAATAAATAAATAATTTTTAGAATTAATTGTTTTGCCGAGCTTCTATAGATGAATTAAAGGTACAAAAGCTTTGGCTTATACTTTGTAAATATATAAATAAATAAATAAATGAATTCAGTTAAAATCACAAAAATTCAAATGTCATTTTAACCGTTAACAATTCCCCTATCATCCTTTTTCCGAGATGCTGAAAAACTTAAATCCTTAATTAAATTGAAACTGTCTTAGGCGAACTTACTACGAGCTATATTTTGTCAGTTATAACATCAATACGATTACCTTATTTGGTTTAGTATGAGTCTGACTTTCCAAAAATGTCACAACTTTTATCCAAATTTGTTTTCTTAGAATCGTGTGCTCGCCAGATATAATTTATGGCCCCTATACAATATGGGCCCAAATATGAAGATTGTTGGACGTAACTGAGTTATTCTCGAATACGAAATCAGAAATTTGGTAACAAATTTTTCGTTCATTAAATATTGATCCTACATGTACGATCGTGAAATAATTTGGAAGAGAACGTCTTTGGCTGAAAATTGTTGTTTTTTGCGATATTGCACACAAAAATAAGGATAACAAGACCTTCGGGTGGTTTCGAAATCCTCTAGGTTAAAATAAAACTAATCATAAAATTATTATCGGTTGTACAATAAAAACAAACCAAATTTTCAATCAGAACTTTCCGCAACAACAAACACCTCTCTGCGCACCAAATAAACTATACCGACAATTAAAAATTTTATTCATTCATTACTTTATTGCCCGAGAATATTTTTTCAAATTTATTTATTTATTTATCAAATTTGATAATAAACTAACTAAAGTTTCGTTTTTTGATTTTTATCATGACTAATGGGTCAAAAATCAATTCAATCATAACTCTCTGAAAATATTTAAAAAAAAAAAAATTTTTAATTAACAAATATAATAAAAAAAAAAAAATCTTTCCAATTGCGCTCATGTTCTGGTTGATTGAATTTTTTTGATTTTAAAAATCGAATAAATAAAATTTCAATGAGTCCAACAAATGAAATAAATTCGGCATAATTGTTCTATACTATAAACATATCGAACATTTTTTTAATCAACGTCATTATTCGGTATGCTAGGTTTTAGGTGGGCAAGATTATTTAGATGCGATAAGACAAATGTATGTAATTTTAAGAAAACATGTATGCTGTACAAGGTCAATTGGAAAAATTGATTAGTAGCTGAATAAGGAACGCGCTTATATGATACAAATTTTTAGCAAAGTATTTAGATTTAACCTAAATGTTATCGTATGTTAAGATATGTATATATACCAATTTGTATAATCGCTTTGCAAAAATAATCGCGATATGCTATTAAAATTCACACTATCTTAAGATATTCAACGTGTAGATATTGGAAAGGTGTGTAATTTTTTTTTAAAACTATACCTAACATGGTCAACAGTTTGTCTATAGAGTAATGTTAAATACAGTTGTGTGTGAAACCTTATCTTTTAATATAATATTCGTATATAAACAGTGCTGGAAGCCATAAACAATTTTATAGATTAACAATCAGCTGTTCGCATTATATGCGCTTATAAATCTAAAAATCGGCTTAATACAAATCACAACGATTTAAAAACATAAAAAATTAAAACTTTAATTATAGAATTTTTAATTGAGTGATTGCAAATAAATTGGTTAACATGGCAGGATGTTAAAAATTACACCCGAAGGCAATTAATTCGAGCGACGAGACAACATTTTTACCAACAAAAAATATTCCCAATTTTTTAATTAAGACAATTTAACGATTGATTTTTAATGATTGTTGACTTGAACAACGAATGATTACTAGTTTTTTTGTTCGATAAATGATGATTGACAGTGACACGTGGAAAACGAACAAATTCTACATTTTTTAAAAGTTTTTTAAAGTTTTTACTGTTGATCAAGTATAAGTAAATATATATATATATATATATATATATATATATATATATATATATATATATATATATATATATATTTTATAGTTGATCGTTTTGATTTTAAATGAGTTGCCGCGGGATAAAGTAATACTATACGATGCTGTAATAATAATATAGATTAGATGATAGTTGTTGATTTTATTTTAAGTTTAATTAATTTTAGTACTTTATTACACAGTACATTTGATTAGTACAAAACTTTATTGAGGGTTTCAGCCTAAGGATATAATTATTAGGTTGTCTCGTCATAAAATCACAATTTAGTTTATTTAACATTGATGGCTTATATTGACAAAGTTCTTTCAGAATTATTATAATTAAATGAGGAAATTTCGATCACGTTAATCGGTATAACTTTTAGTAGTTTTAAAAGCCGTTGCTAAGTCAATTGAGAAACGAAAATTTTATTTCCGGTACGCCAATTTTCATGAACTGCCGAATGGCAAACATATGGCCATCGGCTAAGCGATTAGCTAAAACAGTGGCTTGATAGGTCAGCGGTTTTACCACTAGCTAAATCACTAAAAAAACTGTTGGCATCATACAATCTTCTTCTACCTCTTTTTAGGCTAGTGTTAGCATTGGGACCATGAGAGTGTCAGTTTTAATGATAGTTGCGAGGCAATTTTTATACTGTTTATAATTAATGGCCAAATATCCACTATTCGTCACCGTTGTTCGAATGGTTAAACACTGGGGGTGAAAGTGTAAGTAATTTGAGGGCAACTCTTTTTTTCGCTTTGTTGTTTGTTTGTTTCTTGGTCATCACATACATAAATATTATTCTGGCACACAATTCTGTCAATTATCTCGCTTCTGAAAGCTATTAGCCCCGTGGACGTTTTAAGTACCAAAGCAAAAGGAAATTGAAACCAAGTTACTACATCTGGCGAATGGCGAATCAGGTTGTTCCTCAATCAGGGTATAAGGATTGTCAGTAGCGAGAATTTAACGGTAGTAATTTTCGGTCATGATAGGTAATCCTAAGCTCTGGGTAGTGAAAGTAGTCAAGGGAATCAATGGTCAAAAACTATTTATTTTTCTAAACTAAGATTGGTTTTCATTTTATTCCCATTGACTTCTGTCGACTTCTGTACAATTAAGTTTGACTTGATTTAAAAATTTAGCTCTAAATGGTAATACATAAACTAAATTGGTATTGCAATACTTAAGGCTCATCAAAAAATAGTTTTAGTTAGGTTGAAAATAAATTTAAATAATATTTTCAGGACTTGAAAAATTAAATTTTTAAAGTATTTGACAAGTTTTGACTCTGGCTTGTTAATCCTTTATTCTTAAAATTGGTTATCATATTCAAAAGTGAATTTTATATATGAATTGATATTAGCGAAACTGATCAACCTAATTAAAAGGTTAAATTAAATAAAATTAAATCGTAGTCATAAAACCACAGTTAATATTATATCTTTATAGGTAATAGTTAATAAAACAAAGATAATATAATATGTACATGCATAATCCACCTTAAAGTGGTATTAAATTTTATCTTTTTATTTTTTTGAAATTATTTCCTAGAAACAGATTTCAAATTATGTGTGTACTTTAAAAATATAAGCGTGTTATAGTCTTTATATATATTTTCAAATTATTGTCACTACAAAAATTGTATCTTCTGGCATTAATCTGGGAACTTTATATTAAGTTGGGCAAAGCTAACAAATTGTTGGTGCTAATTTTTTTTTGCGGGCTTTCATTATATTGCAATCCTCAACCTCACCAGTCAACTCCATACGAAACTTTAATGGAATAGATAATGTATACACTATACGTTTAATGGATGCGAAAGGAAGAAATTCAATGAAGAAGAGGCCACTTTATAGCTAAAAAATCATTTAGCTTCAATTGTAACAGTTTTGGTTTAACTAAAATGCATCACATATAAAAATTTTAGTAACGCAACCGGACAATAAATTCCCATTTCTTTCAAGTGCTCTTTTCGATACCTCTATATGTACCGCTTCGATTTTCCTGATTTGGAAAAGTACGAAAAAAGTTGACCTATTTGATGAATTTGAGCACACTTGTGCAGAAAATGAAGAATGGCTAGAGTTGTCAATCTTTATATTGCGGTATGCAACAGTAATAAATAAAATATGCTATTAAATTTAATTAATCATTTTAATTTTCAGTTAAAAGTTGGAATTGTACACTTTGATCACATTGATCTTTTTAAGGCTTGTAGAATGAGTAAAATTATATTCCTCATTAAACATTTTTGAGTAAATGTGCAATTTGACTGGGTTTTCCATTGAATAAATTTAAAACTTATACATTTTGTTCAAATTTAGCCCGGTTTCGAGGTGATGACCATATTATAAAAAATACAGGAAATTTGTTTATATGTTCGAATATTTTAACGAGAAAAATGTTGAAACCCTTCATGTTTCGCAAAACTGGAGCTACTATTATTACCGAAGTAAGCATTCACATAGCGTTGGCTTCTCTAAACCAAAAAACCAAGGCAATCATACAAAATATAAAATCCCAGAAGATCAACTAAATAGTGTTCAACTATTTAGTTGATCTTCTGGGATATTTGCAGCTCAAAATGTGGAGTTACCTCAAAAACACCTTTTTAAAAATGAAAATAACACCATAAGTATTGAACAAAATTTTGTTCAATTTTTACACTAAAACTAAGTTGTAAGAAGCGATGATACTGGCGGTTACACTAAATTAACTACAAAAAATAAGATTTTGGCGATACTCCAAGTAAACACTGGCATGACGAATTTCTTTTACCCACATTACAATCTTCTTTAAAATTGTATTTTCTCAATTACCATTATGATAATAGATTTCACCGAGAGTTCTAATTAAATTTAGCTACAATTTTACATCGTACAATAATAAAAACTCAGTCTATTAACGAAAATCATAATACCAATTACAATCCCTAAAAATATTTTAGTCGCATAAATCTACCCAAATTATCTCACCAACTACAAAATATAACTAAAATTACCATAACTAATTCCAAATATTACTAGACTTTGTGTTTTCGTTTCTCTTTCTTTCTCTCGGTGTCTATATTGTGTGTCTTTGGTGGTTGTGGCAATTTTTTAGCGCACAGACATTTTAATATTTCACAACTTAATTTAACTTATTATTTTCGTTTGCTTTAATGTGTATAACAAATCGTTAAAGTGTGACTTATTTCAATAATAATATGCATATACATATATATTTATACAGTCGTATATATCAAAGGCACTTATATGCTTCCTCATTCACCCAACCCAACTGTATATACTTGTATAATATAAAAAAAAAACTATGTGCTAGTATTTAGAATTTAATAAACAAAAAAAAAACCTCAACCTTAACGTTTTACTAAATGAAAAACTCGGCGAAACGGTTTATTTATTCTCTCAACATCGTGCGGTTATAGAAAATCCTCGCGACAATCCCCTCATTCGAAATTATTCCGGAGGTTGTCGATAGTCGCACGCTAAGCTTTTCGTACCGAGTAGAATGGGTGTATAGGAATAAGTAGTACATAAAAAAAATTATATAGAGAGAAAATGTTATTAAATTTGGCCTTGCACCCTATTTAGTTTCTAATTCTCGCATATTAGAAAATCAATAGTTTTTCCAACCAACATATATACAACTACATACTACAGTATTTCAGTTTGAAATGGATACATTTTAATTGTTAGACAATTTTAAAGCATTCTATTTATAGCTATATGTAATATATTGGTACGATTCAGTCCAGTGAATTTTTAAGAGACCGGATTTTCGGATTTCCCCCTTTTGGTTTATTGATTCAAAATTTTTTATTTTGTGGTTCGGTTCCCCATGCACATTAATTCGTCTTGGAAACCAATTAATTTGGTTTTTTGTTTAAATTAAATTATTTCTTTTTAATTTAATTAAAATACGATTTTTATTGGTTGTATTATTGTTGTTGTTTGCAATCAATTGTATAATTGATTTTGGGAAATGCGTGAATTATTAAAGACTTTTTTTTATTTATTGAAATTTAAAAAAATAGTGTATTCGAGTTTCTATCTCGCCATGGTCACTATCGTAACACTATTTCCACCTCACAATCACCAGACTGTGAGTCCGTTTGTTTAAAAAATGTGTGTTTCTATGTTGAAAGCATATTTGTCATGTGACTACAATATAGTCTAGTTAAATTTGACATATTTAATTGAAACTGTTCATGATCGTGAGTTGTTTTCGGAGTACAGTTTGAGAAGTACAAAAAAAATGTTCCACTCATATTTCCATGTAGAAAATTTGCATTTTTATATGTACATCTATTTTCCATTTTGTAAGATTTCGTTTGCCTTAATTTGCGTAGAATGAATTTACATGTGTAAATTTTAAACAAACAAGATGTCCATCTGTTTATAGTGATCTGTGGCGAAAACTTTAAAGTACATTTTAAAATGAGAATTTTAATTTAGAATATAATTCTCTCTACTTTTCATTTTAAATACTACACTGACTATTACTAACTAGTAAACACACAAAGCACTCTGCTGTTAAATTCTTGATTTTTATAACTTTTAGTTTAGTTAATCCAAGCATTGCTTAACTTGAGCTGCAGGTTCTTTCGTTTCAACCCAAGATCTGTTGGTTTAATTTAACAGTTTTATCGGAATTTAAATTTAATTTTTTTAAACAATAACTTTTACAACAAATACCTTTTTCTTTCGCTACTTCCCTTCAGGTGCAAAAAAACGTTATAGTGTCGTTAAGACGAAAAGAAATCGTAGTCATTTGTAGATTTTATGACAATATGTTCGCCTAAAGCTATATATCCGACAATAAAAGTCATCAATCATAATCAACGTTTTAACAGTAGATTTAATCAAAAATATTTCTTTGATATTTTCTTGGAAAATTTTCAAGATCGCACAGTAGAAAATACAAAAATTTTCTCTATACACAATTTGCATGTTAAAAATAATTTAGCTATGTAATTAGGATAAATAAAAATTATTGTTTGAATGAAATTTATATTTTTTTGTATATAAACAAACTACAATATACTTAATACTGCATGACATTCATTCAAAGTCATAAATAAATAGTTAATGTTAAATAAATGATGTCATGCGCTCGCAACATATGCGAATTAAAGACAGACGACGAAAGTGTTGATTACATTACATTAAAATTCAATACAGGAAAATCTCCAGTAAACATAATAATGACATTGACATTTGAAATATGTGCGCTTGTTACCTTTGGCATGTTGACTTCTTATTATATAATATACATAAAAACTGCATTATTATAGAAAAACTGTTATTACTTAACATGCTCTTATTAAAATGTGGTTACATTTTACATATAGCACACGCTAAATCACATTTAATAAAATGTCGAGTTGAATTATAATTCAAACTATATACAATAGTATATACAGAGCTGTCTCTTTATGTGGGTTCAATCAAAATAAATTAAAACCAATCCGAATGTGATTTTATCTGTCGCATATTTGTTGTATTTTTTTTACATAATGTACATAATTTATTTTTATGATTTATTGCGATCATATTACTGTATACACATAAATCACAAATCAAAAATTATAATCGTTTTGTACTAATTTCGAACCGATTGTGTATGCATACACCCGCGATCGTTTCGAAATATTCTTAGACATTTCTTTTAATTGTATGTGTCTGCCTTTATAGCCGTGTCGCCACAAATATTGTTTGTTTTGCGAATATTTTGAATAACATGTCAAATTTATATGTACAAATTTATATGCGTTATGGTATTCGTATATATACAGAATATTTTTTAGCGATTCGGATAAGATCTTGATTAGAGTACGAAAGGCAACATAATATGAATTTTTATTTTTGAAATAATTGGGGACCAACATAGGAATAAATTCCATATAGGTTATTGTCTTTTATAGTTTGATCGAAATTTATTTATATTTCAAGTTGACAGAGTACATGGTTTGTTAATTAATTTTGTTACATGTTTTGTGTACGAGTACATAATTTATGAGATATGTTTTATATAAAGATATTATATTATATACTAAATATAAACATCATGCTAAATACGTCTATACCTATAGATCAAGTGAGCTTTGGTTTACATTTTACTGCCATCATTTGACGTTTAATCAAAACTAGACATTAATTTGTTATAACTATTTAAAAAAAATTTAATCAAATTTATTTTGTTTTTATTTGTTAAGTTTATCATGCTCAATCGATCTTTTGAAAACAATTTTAGAATTTATTAAATATTTAAAATTTTATTAGTTTTGAAAAGAATTTCCAAGTTCAACCATGTTAAAAAAAGCTTACAACAAAAAAAAAACTCCACAAAATTATAATTTGTGAGATCGTTATATTTTTGAAAATAGGTGATCAATTTATTAATAATTTAGTCAAATAAACACCAGTGATAAAATTTCAAATGTTTTTTATTTAAGCATAATCAGCTTACTCTGTTAAATTTTCAATTGTTGTTCAAATTTTATTTAAAAAAAAATTAAATTTCCGTTAAGAACTTGAGTGAAATCCTAAATAAATTTTATTTGAGAAATATCACTTGAAATTGTTTTAATCTTAATTTAATTAAGAGTGAATTTTATTTCGTTCAAATATTACTCAAATGTTGCTTAAATTTAATTGAGTTAAGGATAAAAAATTCCTTTAATAATCTCAGTGAAATTCAAGATTTAAACTTAAAATCACTTTAGTTCATGATAGTTAGGAGAGTTTATTCTCTGAATCTATCTCAATTGTTAACCAAATAAAAATGTTTAAAACGTTGTAGCCAAGGTATGACGTAAAAGATTGGTTTGTATTTTAAATTGGTTTAAATGCATTCAGTCTGTTCATTTATATATATATATATATATATATATATATATATATATATATATATATATATATATATAAATAAATATATATATATATATATATATATATATATATATATATATATATATATATATATATATATATATATATATATAAATATATATATATATATATATATATATATAAATATATATATATATAAATATATATATATATATATATATATATATATATATATATATATATAAATATATATATATATATATATATATATATATATATTTTTTTTTTTCTATTGGGCAAATTTTTAGAGTTATGAAATTTAATAAAAAATATTATTTCATTAATTAACTGATCGATAAAACTTAATAATTTCAAATTTCAATAAATCACTCAAATTTTGAGTAACTTTTATCAATTTTTTCTTTAAAGGTCGTTATTTTTTTAGGACAAAATTAATACAGATATGCTATTATTTTTCAAATAGAACAGTTTAAAAAGTTTAAGCTAACTTGTTTCGTAACTTGAGTAGAATCCGCTTAGTTTACTAAATTTCGTATATTGGTGCTTATAGTATACTATGGTATACTATAAGCACCAATATACTATGGTATACTATGTGTTAACTTTAGATACTATTTAGAAAAATTATCGTTAAAAGTTTACTTAAATTATATTTGATCTTAGATTAGATCAAAGTTATTTAGAATATTTGAGTGAAATTGAAAACTAATGATTATTCTTGCAAATTCACTCAAAACTATTTTAATCTTAATTAAATTAAGAGTTAATTATATTAAATTAAAAACTAGTTTAGATCATGCTGTTCGAGAGAGGTTGCTGTTTTATTGACAAATAATTGACGAAGTGATTCTGGTGTAAACCACCAATTGTCCGACCAAGTGCTCACGCAACTTAAAATTTCACTGAAGCTTGTTTTGTGAAGTTCATCAGTTTTAATAATTTTAAATAAAATTAACATGCAAATTAATTAATTTTATTAATTAATATTTCGAGTAAAATCAGCATAGCATTTTAAATTTTACTCAAAAAATGTTACAATTTTTAATTGTGCAAGGAGTGGCTTTTGAGTTTATGTAGTATTTGGAAAATTGATTTGGCTTTCAAATTTTACTCACATTTTTTTATATGGTGTTAATTAAATATTTTGATTTGTTTTAATTTCTAAATTACATGATGGTTCAGGACTTAATTAATTTTATTAGATTATTTTATTTTAACAAAACTAATGAGTTTTAATGATAAACAAGGCATTTTTTATTTATTTGTTTAATTTATAGAATCAATTGGATTGTAGAAAATAAATGGTTTTAAATTAAACTAAAGTTTTTGTTATATATACAAATTTATAATATTTCACTCAAATTTTGGAATTTCATCAATAAGATTCATTTTATTGATATTTGTAAGAGTATTTAGTTCGATTGGTTCTCAAGTTTGAGCAAAATCAGTTAAATTTTTGTATATTACACTCAAAATACGTTTTAATTTAAAATTGTGAGGAGAATTGACAAATCCGATTTTTTTTAAATTTTATACAAATTTTGACTATATAGTTTGTTAGAAACTAACTCGAATTAAAATATACATTTTTTAAAAGTAAAATTTGATTTTAAGACTTAGTGTTTGTTTTTTAAATTTCACTTAAAACTGTAAAAATTTTAACAATTTCTAATTAATTTGATTTGTATTTACAAATAAAAAAAAATGTATATAATTTTTTAAACTAACCTAAATTAGAATTTTTAATTATGACAAAAATTATGTCAATACTTAAAAAACGATGATATCATCCGGTTCAATTTATCTAATTCAGTTGACCTACATCATCTGAACCATTAAAACTGTATACAATTAGCTGACAACAAACATAAATTCTTGCTTATTATTAACTCGTAAAATGTGTCACAATCGTATAAACAAGATAAATTTCCCTAATTAATTAATTCAAATTAATTCTAATAAATTTCGCAAATTATATGAATCGCGTAAAAAATATTAACTGTATAATGTCATATATAATTTTAATAATTACAATATATTTACGTGTTGTTTGTTTTAGATAATGTTTATAGATTATAGCTTCATAAATGATTGATGATTATCACAATATAAAGGTAATTATATAAGTTCCTTATCAAAAAATTACATAACTGCCAACCACCATACCAAAATTTTAATTATTGTTTGATTTATATTTAAAATTTAGACGTTTTAAAAATTTTCTTCAGTTTGTATGTTAATTAAAATATATTTAAATTATGTAAAACTTGTCGAATTATATTTACGTGCTAATGTTCATTTATTATCTAATATTGATATTCAATAGCAGAAAATTAGGTGGGTGCACCGCCAAACATTAAATAAAGTTAAATGATGAGTAACTGAGCAAGTGATTCATATACCAATAGATAATATAAAACGGGGTAAGGATAGAAATTTGATATACGAGCATCTAAACATAAATATGGTTTACATTTAAATATTATATGATAGACTTTTGGAAGATTTTAATTATATTTCATACGAAAATGAAATTTAATTTGAACCAAATGTTGAATGACATCAAATTTAATCAAAAAAACTCAAATATCGCATACCGCAAGTATAAATATTATTTAACGTTGCTCCGATCAAGTCTTTGATGTTAGTTTTGTTACTATGGTGTGCAATAGTTAAATAATCGAATCAATTGCGTTTTGGGTAAATATTCAAAATCTATCATGCAAGACTAATCAAAGTTTGTTATATATATATAAACACAAAATGTACATTAAAATTTGTGGTTTGGTTTGTCAATCAATATGTATAAAATATAATTACGTCGATTGTCATTGTCACCTTGTATATATAAATAAATGACAGTGGAACAGAAATTATATGGTTTTTGGATGACTAGTTTCATTGTTCTCACACTATTTTGTATTAACAGATTTGTTGACAAAATGTTAAATTTAGTAAAGAAATTGCTATTCTCCCTATAATTCGTGCGAACGTAAGCCGCATGTCTTTTCAGATCACGAGACAATTGTAAATATTTTATTTAACTTTAAATTCACGATTTATTTAAAAAATGTTTAAAATATTAAGTGAGTGAAGATTTATCATGTTATAGTTATTGCAGGTTAACTTAATTTAAAGTAAGAATTACAAATTGTTTGATCGAATTATGTGTAAAGCAAGCGCCATACAATATTTCAGTATAACTAAATTACGATTTCGTTTTAAACTATAATGTTACCGACTGATCTATATGATATAATTTGTTGATTGCATCACTGACTTGTATCGATGATACCACAGTAACTTATGATCTAATAAAATATCAATTGATCGTTTGTTTTAGTTGTAATATGATCATGAAGGAAGATCTTAAACTGTTTATATATATATATATATATATATATATATATATATATATATATATATATATATATATATATATATATAAATATATATATATATATATATATATATATATATATATATATATATATATATATATATATATATATATATATATATATATATATATAATTTGAAGAACAGTTACTTGCCCGGAAACAATCAAGACTAATTTCAAATTTCACTCAAATATGTCAAATGTGTTTTACCCACCTTAGTGCATAATCGAATTTTACATTTTAGGCTAGATTTAAAATAGCTTATAAAATTAATTTTTAAATTAAAAATTTGGGGAATCAAAAGTTAGTTTAAGCTTATGCCAGCTGTACTCACTTCGCGTATCTAACTTGAGTATTTGGTCGTGTTTTTTTTTTAAGTTACTGAAATTTGCATAACTTTATCACGTTTCGGTATCAAATAATATAACGTACTCGGTAGACGGTTAGAACTGAAATATTTTACATTCAACTCGTTCAACTCTGCAAATTTACAAATTTTTTAATGGAGTCGAATCCGAGGTATCTAAAAAATTAAAATATGTAATTCAAAATTCAGGTCTTAACGATCTTATACGATTTCGCTTCTTAAATAATTACTTAACCTCAAACACATCTGTTAAGAAACAATCGTTATATTTATGTATGGCATGTTGAAAATTGTGTATGATTACAATTTAAAAATATCTGTACAATTTGAAATAGTATAAAAATAGTTGTTGCTCTTTAACCTTTTAAAATCGACTATATTTAACCCTTTTAATTTGTAAAAAAAACTTATCTATAATTAATTTATAAACGTGACGACAAACAAGTCACTAACCTTAAATTAACGCGATAACAACACACAATTAAAAAGAAAATTTAAAATTCCTCGATAATGTGCGAAAACTTATTAACATAAATAAAAGATATCAATTACAATTTTTCATTGTTTGTATACACAACTAGGTTATCAACTAATTAAAACCATTAAAAATTGTAATTATCCAACGATACCAGCTAAAGTATTTTAAATACGACTACTGTTAATCGATAGTTTTTGCCAAAAATAAATAAATCAAATATTTATTTCGATTAAATCGTGTTATTAGTGTAGCACCCAGTTTTTTCAAACCGAATTTATAGTTTACATCACAATGGGGGAGCTATATAGTATACATGCTGTATACACACATCATAAATGTTCAAAACGTATACAAGCCATTATTAACGACTAAAATCAATAAAATTTGGGCAGAGCATCGTGACCGATCGTTTAGTAAAAAAATAATAGTTTTTAATTATTTATTTTGTTTATTTCAATAATTGAAAACTAAAAGTTTGTACTTCCGCCAAATATACATATTCGATTGTTTACGTAGCAAGCAATGATGATACCTTCCTATTTTTAGGTTTTCATTTGAACTCTTCTATAGTTAATATCTCACACTTGCTCGTGGCAGTGTAAAGTAATTAGTACGTATCATGGGAAAATTTAAATTTATGTATGTGACAATACAAAGAAAATTTATTGAGGTCAAGAAAATATTTACTAATGAAAGTTAAGTAAAATTTATAAACTTATTAACAAAGGTTTTGATGAAAGAGATACGTTTCTTCCATAAAAGTTCATATTTATAAGGTCTTCGTATATGCTATGTATATACGTTATACATATTTTGACATATCATACGCCCCCCTGAGGTCGACAGCCTATTTTAGTTTTCGTTTTCTATTATTGATTAAGAGTTTATTGTGACCAGTATATGTAGGTCATACTTTACCCTTGGTTGAACTTTATCGAATTTAATTTTTGGTAATTTTACTCAACTCGAACTACAAAATATGCCGCCAGACACCCTATCTAATATATATTTCTATATATATTATGTGAACTCTGCACTTTGTTTGATTGATGTTTTACACGTCATTTGAAATTGTATTTGTTGTTTGTGTGACATTTCTTTATATATATAGAGAGATACTCGATTATCTCACTATTTCTTATTTAATATAGTTTTTGTGTAGTAGGCGGTTGCATATAAATTGCATGCAATAAAGAAATGCATTGAATTGTAACACTATGCAAATGTAATTATATTATGTAATCGTGACCTATATATGATGCAATATACTATCTTCATGAATCACTTAATGAGATCGTGCATTAATGTTGAGTGATTTTTTTGTTAAATTACTGCTTTATTTTAAAATTGGTTTAAAGTGCTTTAAAGAAGTTACAAGTTAATCATTTAAAGTATTAGCCACTAACGCTATCCAGGAATTAACCTGTTTTTTTGTATCTTCATAAAAAATGATGCGTTGCTCCGACAGTCATCGATTAAATTTTAGTAGTAATATTTATTTTATTAAAATTCGATCTTTACTATTTTAAAATTTACATATAAAAGTTATTCTTTATTGTTTTCACAATCAAATTACCCTAACAATTATTTCGTAAAATCTTTGCCTACCAAATTTATCAAACTAAGTCAACAAAAATTTTGACAGTTCTTTTCAATTTTTGAGTCAAAACTTACAACCATTTTCAGTTTTCTCAAAGCTAAAAATGAATTTAAAATATTTTCAAATTTATTTAAATTATGATTTAAAAATTGAAAATTAGTTTGATTTGATTCAAATTAAATATGCATTAAAATCATATTTTTATTTAAAAAGATATTCAAATTTTAAAAGAAATAAATTGATATTATAAAAACATTTTTTAAACTTTTATAAATTGTCAGTAAAAAGAAAATCTTATTTAAATTCTTTACAAATTGTACATTTGATTTGGCTGGCGAAAGCATGAAGTACGACTTTTAAAGTTAACTGCGAAGAACTTTGGTTAAGTGTTGCTATAAGTGTTGCTCAATATAAATAAATTGAGCAATATGTTTAGTAAATTGCCAGCTGTTTTTTGACTCAATAAATTTTGTCCAGTTTACCCATTTAGAGCATTACCATAAATAATAATGAAGTTGTCCCCGCAATACTATAATATGAACAAAAAAAAACGTGATTTATATTTTGTGAAATCATAATTTAACATTTTATATGCTTGTCGCATATAAACATACATGAGTAGTATAAATAAATTAAAAAATATATGTAATATGTTTATGGGGTCGAATGGTTATGTATATACATTGTACACTCTATACTATGAGTTAAGTTTATTAAAAAACTTAATAACCCTATAAACCATTTCCTATCACCCCAAACAACACACTTCTAAGAACTTCTAACCTTAATTTTGTTATGGTCCGTTGCTAGAAGACAACATACAAAAAACGATATTAACATAAAAACTATAAATGAATTAGCACTTGAGTTTTAGAAAACTACAAAATTTATCTATTTCGAAATAACGTGTGAAAAATATGAATTTTCCGTCGTCTAATGAAAACACTTATATGATGAGTATATCTCGAAATGCTAAACAGGTGAATTAACATCTTATTATAAACTACGCGCGCGTATTTATCGTAAGTCGTATATTTATTTTTAAAATTTATTAGCTTATTGATTGATAAGTGTGGTTAGGACAACTTTAAATGACATATGGTAGCTATATATTTTATAACGGTAAATCATCGACTAATTTATACTTTTTTTTATTACTATTTATTTATTTTATATTCTGATGATGGTATGGCATCTTGCATTAAAGGAACTCGTGCGTGACTTGTGTATATTCAATTGTCGCGTATAAATAATTTTATCACGTTTTATAGTATTGTGTGTGTGTGTTGTGCAAAAACGACAACATTGTTTTCTTAAAATTGTCTGAATTTTTTTATTGATTTATTCGACTCAATTCATTGGGAAAAACATTTTTATCCGCATCTTGAATTATAGGTCAGTTCGTTTTGTTTGAGATGTCGACTAACAGTATAGTTAAAAAATATTTTAAATATATAAACGTTTGTATGGATTCTAAATAACCGAGTTATTTGAGCAACTGCCATATTTGTATTTTATTTTAAATTCCGGGTTTAAATTCTGATTCTTTTACGATTTATATACAACATAAAAATCTGCTTAATACTCAAGGTTATTCTAACGTCCTTCCCAATTTTGTTAAATTTTGGAAACTTCTTTTGTCCCTTTTTGATTATACAGCCTCAGCCTGACGGTTACCAATGTTCGAGAAATGTTCGTGGTTTCTTAAATAATAAATTGTGTGCACACCAAATAAACTGAAATTATAAAACCAAACATATTGTGTACCCAGTTTGCAGAAGCTTACATAATGTATATACACGATTTAAACAAAAATGCATATTAAAATAAATGTTTATTAACAGGTGTCTCTGCATATACTAATAAAATTAATTAATTTTAATAGATGTCGTTAAATGTATATATGCAAATATTGATTCACTTTTACTCTTTTGGCATATGGATAATTAAATATAGAATACGAAAATGACAGGTGGTAAAAATTTAGTTTAAGTATTTTTAGCTCAGTATTTCCCAAGACTGTTCTTCGTATTGACAACCTAGCAGAAAGTGATCTTTTCATCAAAGTTCTCTTTGAGTGCTGTTGAAAAACTCGCCAAATTGTCTTCATTATTGCGAGTGGGTCTAATAGTCAAAACTTTGCATGACATAACCTTGTACAACGTTAGCTTGTCTAATTTCTATAATGTTGATCAGTTCTCTAAAATGATTTAGCCAAAAATATTAAGCTTATATTGGAAAACTTTTTACTGTTAATTAGCAGTTAGTTTAGCGATTATATATTTTGGTGCTATGTTAGAGGGGTAAAGAACATAGTTAACTTGTGTTTAATATTAAAATATAAGAATATTACAATTACTAAACGCGAAACGAAAATTATTTGAGTTAATCAGTTTATCGTCAGTGGAACTTCTTATTTTGTTGATGGCATGTACCTTACAGTTAGTATCGATCATTTTAGCAGCCCTGAAAAATATAAATTTAGAAACTGAAATAACGATAAAAATGTCCATTCACTTTATAATCGAATGTGACCTTCCCGTCGAAATATGCTTCCTTACATGAATAATAAAAGCTGCGGTCATTGGTTTAGTACCTTAAGCACCTTTAATATTATGGGTTGATTGATTGTCAAAAAATGTCTTGAAATATATATATATATATATATATATATATATATATATATATATATAATATATAATATATATATATATATATATATATATATATATATATATATATATATATATATATATATATATACAAATATATCGATAAATCTGTTCAATCAATCACTGTGGTTTTGTAAAAAAACTCCAATTAATTTAAACTTTGATACATACTTATCGTAAATTAAGCGAATCAAAATACATTTTGAAGTTTTTTTTTGTTAGTTCCACATGATTACACGCACTTATTACAAAGAAAAATTTGATTAGTTTGCCGCAATTAACCTGATAAAATACATAACTATTTCCCAACTATATATACATTTAGTAAAAAAATAGTAAAAATACAATTTAAACTGATTAAATCGACCTATATATGATGCTGCAAGCTATTGTAATATATAGACCAACAACTCATTTTCTCATGTATGTATATAACACACAATACGCGATATGTTTTGTAATCGCGATATTTTATTTTTATTTCTATAAATTATTTAATTAAAAATTACAGTTAATTTAAAAGCAATAATAATTACAATTTTATCTAATTACCCTATATGTGTAATCGCTCTCCTATGATCTTCCGCAATATAAATATAAAATGCGCAAAAATAAAATGATCTTCATTACAATTTATGCATTTTATTAATAAAAATAATAGTAATAATAGTAGTTATTATGATTATTTTGTTATTATTGCAATTTTAAAATGCCTGATAAACTAACTATAATGTCTGTGTATATAAGACGAAATGCACAAGTACAAAAAATGTATCTTAAAATTAAAAACAACACACACGCACACACAACGTGAAAAAATAAACAAATTTCGTAATTTATTTAAAACATTATTGCAATAATATGTTTTTTTTTGTTTTAATTAAAATTTTATTTATCTGTAATGAAGAATTATTTGTTATACACAAATATAATTCTAAATAATAGCGTGTGTGATAAACAAAATGTTTAAGTTTGAAGGAGATTTGGGTATCGGGTGCAAAATACGACGTTGCACCAAATGTGAAAATTTAATGGTAACCAAATTTGAGCAACTCAATTAGGCCTTTTCTACCAGGAAAGTTTTACGTTTGCTCCTTTTACTTTAAATTGAGCCAGCATAATGGAGTCTTGTAATTAAAAATGACGACTTTGATTACATCGCTCTGCTAGCAAGTTTGCCATTGCTTGTTTCAGCTTGCGGACGCGGTGACGAATACACACCATGAGGAATTTTATACAACATTTGATCCATATCTTATGATATTTTGTGACAGCGCATTACCAGCCCACTTTTAATGAAATTCGCTCCTTTCATAAACTTAATGGTTTTTAGGTAATACTCGTATCACTTCATCTAATACGGTAAAAATGATTTACTTAATCTGCCGCTTACATCGAAGGTTCCTCTTTTTTGCCAGCTGATGTTGATACTATGTTGCAAATTATGGTATAACATTGTGGCTACGTTTTATTCCTAGGCCTTGCACACAAAATTCAGTAACAAATGAAAAATCGGTGCTAACTGACTTATTTGTTCACAGTTGCTCAGTATCTTCATCATGTTTTTCCTAAATAAAATGAATGAGTCAAAGGTCTGGTTTTTTCATCTTATATTACTGCAATACTCGTAATCCACGAAGTACTTTATCAACATTTTCGCTAATTCGAAGCAGCTTCTTTCCATGTAGGTATATTACATGTAGTTTAATAATGAGCAATTTTTCCTTTACATTTTCTTTTGGAATTTATTTTGTTTTTTAAAAAACCTTAACCTAAATCAAACAGTATGTTGTAGATTTTGTTGGTTTTTATAGTTTACTCTAAAGACAATTTAAAAATTTACTGATAACAAACAATTACAAATGAATAAGTTGAGCAACATTCGATTATTGACCATTAATTATTTTCGATTATTTTAAGGGACGCGAACTAAATAGTCCTAGTCCAAAAGTGTAACCAGTATACTTTATAATCATTTTGGGTCTTGAATATACCGATTTTTACTGTGTGCATATCAGATTGAGCTACACAACATTTTTTTTAATATTTTGATTTATTTTCGCAAATAGAAAACTAGTAAAGTAACATTTTGAGCAACCGAGCAATTGGCGCAGTGGTTAAAGCTGCGTTGTTTGGGTCGGGAGGATATTCAAAGCGACCCTGTGTTCGTGCGTCCTCGATTTGGATGGTGGTGGCAAAAAGTAGGACGTTAAAGTAACCGCAAAAGAGTTGGGTGAGCTTCGGCCCCAAAACAGATGGTATAGATTAAAACATGAAAAAGAAAACATTTTGAGCAACTTGCAGCTAATTTAAAACCGATAATAATTAAACTTATAATTTTTACTACAGTACAAAATGATTATGAGTTGAGCAATTTTGTTTGTGTATATTACTAATATAACCTTAATATTTTCGGTGTAAAGCTTTTTGGTTTCTGAAGTGTATTTTGAACTTATTTAAAACAAATTCTTAGTTATTCAATAGATTGTTTATCTCTTTGAATCATGGTAATTCTTTTATAAATTGAGCTACTTTAGATAATAACCATTTTCCAAATTTTAAGATAAGGAAATAGAATAGTTAAGAATTAAACAACATAGAATTAAGGTTGCGTTACAAATTTGTTTTAATTTACCATAAGCGCAATCAAAAATGACACCCCCATCCAAAGTAAAACTTTAAAAAATTGCTCAATATAACTATATGACGTAATGAATTACGTAATACCAAAAAAATTGAATCGATAAAGGTAAAATGTATTCTGTAGGCGGCTTTTCATTCACTTATTAGATTAAAATCAAATTCATAAACTTTCTATTCAATATCCTAACAAATGTATATCATAATATTTGTATCTAATTATTTATCATAAATCATATTTCTAATGATAAACGACACAGCATGATGTTGTTGATATACATTTTACGTATACGTCTAACGAAAATATATAATCAAATTAAGTTAAACGAAGAGTACGGAGTAGTCATAAAAACAACTTACCCAGTCCTTATGTTAACACATAGGGTGCGTTTCAAGAAAATTGAGGTATGAGCATCATAAGCTTTTATGTAAAATAGTGTTGTTGATATGTAAAAATGTTATCAATATAACGATAATGACTATTAGACACAATTGTAACCTGTTGATGTTGTCGTGTGTCATGAAAAATATTATTTTATCAACCATTGCTGCTTCAACTAATATACATTTTTAAAATTTTTCTTTCCAGACATTTTGGAACTATTACAATCATAAACTGGATAATTTGGATATGATATAAACGAATAAATTGAAAAAATGTTTACAGATTTATAATTTTAATGATTTTTTGTTTTGTGTCCGTTTACAAGGACTAAATTCAGTGTTTTAATTTAAAATTAAAAAAAAAAAGAATTGTTTTTAATAATTTATAAATCTGTGTTAATTTAAAATCAATCGGCAAAATGTTATCGTATATGCTCCCAGCGGTCGATGAAAAATCATCAACCACCCAGCAACAGCGTAATCTTAATTTAAGCCTAAATCTAAATGGTACAAATAATAATGGCCACATAAATAATATACACAGTAATTTATTATGTGATGCAGACGATAGTGATGAAAATACAAAACTATTGAATAGTGAACGAGATTGTAATATAGTTACGGCGGCCAATATAAAAAAAAAATTTTATGATCAAGTCATGATGAATAACGATCATAATGATAATATAAATAATGGTGGATTACGCGATAATGGTGGTAGTGGTAGTCTCGATCATGATAATGGTGGAGATGGTAGTGATATGTTGTTAAATAATAAAAAAGATACTAATAATATGGAAAATAGTTTTAGAGATGAAATAAATAATAAAAAATTAAAATTTGGCACAAAACCGACAACAAAAGGTGTTACATTGAAAAGGTAAGATTCTAATTTAAAAAATATAATTTATTGTTGTATTGTTAAAATATTAAATCAAATTACATTATTTCTTGGTGGCCTAGAAATATAAATTTTTTGTATGTCATATTTGTGGTTGGGAATTAAATTTCACCAACCAAAATAATGGTTTGGCCTAAGTAATATAATATTTAAATTTTTTTTTTTGTTAAAGAAATTGAAACTGCACTCTTCTAATATTTATTAACCGCTAAATCGTAAGGTTTTTACTAGTAAAATGACATTGATAATAATTTTTGACATAATTTAATGATTAGGGTAGGCGTTAATAACGGTAATTTGTTAAACGAGATCGAGGTTTAGCTCAATATTTGAAACATTGGAAAGCAAACATTTCACTTTGTTTAGCGTTAATTAACGAATCTTACCTTAAATCTTAATAATCCTGGTCATAACTATTTTTCTGAACAGCTAAAGCTTTGGAGTGACAAGAACCAGAAACGAAGCAGAACAGAAAATATTTTTTTCTGTGTTAAATTCTTTTTCTTTTTCACGAAATCTATTATTTTTTCTCCTTTTCAAACGAAATTGAATTTTCTATACCTAAATATCAATTTAACGTGCTATTTATTGATAATCTCAATTTATTTAACATCAAACCATAGAAAAAGATCATAAGAATAATAAATTTCGTATCTATGACATTCGAAACAATAAAAAATATATAGTGTCTACTGGTTATTGCATGCCACTAAAAAACGAAACAACAAATGTATCAATCTTTGTTGCACATTATTTTGCATTAGTGATTTTTATTTTCAGTTTTGTTTGATTTTGTGTTTTCTTGCTCATTACTATTGTAGAGGTAGACGAATGCGGATGTAATTAACAAAATGGCTATAGAAAAAAAATTTTTTGCTATTTTTGTGATGGTTATGAACTATATTTATTAGACCTTGAATAAAGTTTGAACGACAAAAACTGTTTTCACATAAAGTTAAGAGGTAAACTCAAAATTTGTTTAACATAAAGTTTAAAAGGGTAAATCAATGACAAACTGACTTTTTATAAAACATCAAACATTTTGAGAAATGTGCATAACCTGATTATGAACTATGAAATGCAACTATGACCTTGAATAAAGTTTGAACGACAAAAACTGTTTTCACATAAAGTTAAGAGGTAAACTCAAAACTTGTTTAACATAAAGTTTAAAAGGGTAAATCAATGACAAATTGACTTTTTATAAAACATCAAACATTTTGAAAAATGTGCATAACCTGATTATGAACTATGAAATGCAACTATGATTAACATTTTTTTGTGTTAAATAAATTTAACTCACTTTTTTTCGGTCAAATTCGTGATGTTTATTTTTTTGTTTTGACGTTTTTGTTTTTTTTTTTTTAATTTTCTAATTCGTACATACTACGTACACATTTTTCTTTCTATTTCGAACCAAATATTTCGTAAAAATTCATATAATTCGCTAGCACTTCATGGATACAATACACTGACATAATATATAGAGTTGTATTCGTGATTTTTCTTGTTAAAAAAATAATTAAATGATAATACCTCCGCATTCGTCTACCGCTACAATAGTAATGAGAAAGAAAATACAAAATCAAACAAAACTGAAAATAAAAATCACTAATGCAAAATAATGTGCAACAAGGATAGATAAATAATTAAAAATATGTTGTTGCTTCGCTTTGTAGTGACATGCAATAACCAGTATTATACATTTTTTATTGTTTCGAATGCCGTTTTAACATATGAAGTTTATCATTCTTATGTTCCTTTTTTATGATCAAACTATAATTTTTAATTTCTCAATGAAAACTTGATAAAAAAAATATTTGGCTCTACCTTTTTATATAGAGCCGTTATCGAAAGCGACTTTTATACAGCGGCTCCGGATAGCGAAAAAAAAACGCGCCTTATATGGACTCTTTTTTGTATCCTTGGATTAAATATTTAGTACTTTTTTAAAATTATCATTTAGTAAAACTGGACAAATTTGTGAAGTTACCCTTTACTGTTAGGTCCTTTATTTTGTTTTGAAAAAAAAAACGGTATGCAACAAAGCCAGCTAATACGAACTGTCATGTGCCATCCGCTCCTCTTGCGCCAGAAGCTCTTGGATATCCTGGTTCGCCACGTTCGCCTGGTAGACCGAGTAGTCTTTGAGGACGTAAATGACCTGGTGAGCCACCACTGCCGGCAGGATCTAACTGTACAGATGGGCTTGCAAGTCCTAGGAACCTTTGGTCACCAACACATACAGATTGACTTGGTGGACCCTGCACCCCAACAAGTCCAAATTCAATGAACGTACTTTTCTCGCCCTTTCTTGAGTGTTCTTTAAAGTTTTAAACAAGAAATGTAATAAACATATCTCATAAAACGCATAGTGATCACTGGTCACAATAAATTGCTTGTTACCTAATTGGTGACATTATTGCTTGTTACCTAATTGGTGAGAAACAACAACTCAAACAGTTATACCAAAACAATAAGGTACTTGTATTTATTCCAAGAAAATAATAATTGCTAGAAAAATAAATCAATCTTATGTGGTTTAACCACGTGAACCGCACGATTACTTAAGCACTTCAAACATGACAATATAGACTAAACAAAAAAGGGTCTATTATAATCCACAAATTTTACTATAAATCTTAACTTTGTAATGGGCATTAACTGTCTTTCTAAAATTTTATTGAGCTAAAGTAGAACAAAATTTAATTGTGTCTTGAAAATAACCAAATATTAAATATAAGAATCGTGATTAAAAATGGGAAGAGCTAATAAATATCATATCGATTCCTTCTTTACTCATTTTTTTCCACAATTCCGATCTAAGATGGCTACACAGCTATAAATAACAGTGTAAAAGCCAAAATATGACCTTTAGTAAATATAGAACATTAAACCATGTTTGATAAATGTACGCATTACTGTGGCAATTAAGAAATACCCAACATATTAAAACATACAAAAACTAAATAAACGAATTAAGAAATATTATGTGGTCGACACATGACTGGCTGCCTATTTAATCTTAAAATACAAAAATAAATTTGTATATAGTTTTCTTAATGATTATTTCACGCTCAAACCCAACAAATACTAAAATGTCGTTTTAAAGTAAAAAAAAAGAAAAAAAAAATCAAAACGAATAAAATTGGCGAAGGCGCGCGTTTGCAAATTATATATTTGACTTTCGACATGAAATATTCTATATTTTAATAAAACTACGTCGTTAAAAACTATTTTTTTACAGCACAGCTATATATATAAGACGTTTTGATTTTCTTATATATTATGTATATCGCCGGAAGTTAATTTTACCTTTTATTTTTCGCACCGTTTGCAAAATGTTTTATGTTATTCACGCGAATGTATAAAATAATTGATTTTCTCATTTAGATTATGTGGGCAGACGATGTGGATTTTATGGAAGGATGGCGATTTTCAAGGATTTTCATAAATATGTTGTTTGGTTTTTACCAAAAACAATTAGTTCCATTAGGTTATGATAAGTGTGTGTTTTGTGTGTTGATGTCATTGATATACCCCAGAAGTTTTAAATTAAGAAAAAAATGTCTTTATCTTGATCTTAACTGTGATGTAATTCGCGCGCATAATTCATATACACATATGTGTCATATTGTACAAAATTTGTTACATATTTAATTATTTTATATAAATGATGTGACCTAAACCGTAGTTTGAATATATATGTTTATATGTTTAAAGGAAAAGCAAAATTTTGTGTAAAATTGTATGTCGACGTGACATGTATTAATGGTAAACCACAAATTTATGCTTTCAGCATATTTATTTATATGTACATGCGAAATTTTGTACATATATTCAATGCTAGAGCTAAAACTAGGTTATCTTTTCGTACATACGTACTATGTATATTATAAAATATTACTCAATGTCTCCAAAATAAACTTATTATTGCGCCTTTAAGGTCAAGTTCAATATGTATACGGTTCAAAAACACTTGGGTTTATTTATAAACAACGGAATAGCTAAAATGTATAATAAAATTTGTCTAACATCTTAAATAATTAAATTATAATTAAGTGTTGAGTCACAAATATTTAAATTTGGTTTTCTCATACGAATACTATGTGTGTACTGAACAATAAATAGTTTAAAGTCAAAAATATGATCTCATTTTAGAAAATTGAACAAATAAAATCTTTTCTTTTTCCGCCATTAAGAAATCTGTTTTTTTTTTGTGATAGATGTACTTTTGCTGTTTGCAAATTAATTTTTGTTTTAATTAAAACTAAGATAATTTTTTTAAAGTAACACACACAAATATTTATATAAATATTTTGCTGTTGTGTGCACAATTTGTGTGTGATGTGTGTATGCAACGATAGCGCGTAGGATCAACGGATTATGTAATAGATTAAATCTGTTTAAATCATTTTTTTGCGTTTTAAATTTATAATTTTATGATCTAAAATTTTCTTTTATTTTTCTATTTGTTTAACGAGTGTCAAAGAGTTTATAAATAATGTGTCTTGAGAATTTTATGATCTCCTCGTCGATGGGATTTATTATTTGATATTAGTTTTGAAATAGAATTGATTTACATACAATTTTTAAAATATATAGCCCGGCGTTAAAGTGGCAACATTCTTTAAATTGACGAGGTAATTAATCATATAAGGATTCTGAATTTTAGTCTCTGGTTTGTCAAAATCGATATAGATATAGAACATTTGTTTTTTGTAATAGATCTTTTGCAGTGTAATGTGCAGACGCACATATGCAACGTTGGAGTCGGCTAATTTAGTTAAATTTATTTTTAGTACCAAATGCATTTTTAAAATTTTTCTATCAGAGACTGAAGTTTATTGATATTCACTATATTTTTATTAGGGATCTCGATGAGCTGTATCTAAAAAAATTGTCAGTACTGCGTTGGGTATGATATCATCACCTAAATTTTTTGTTTGTTAAACTACCAAAGAATGTTTTCAACTTCTTCTTTTTTGAGTTGGGTTATGGAGTTCGAAAAATGATTGACACAGTTATTGACTAACTGTTTAAAACATTAATTTTTAAGGTTCTTGTTCTGAGTGTGTACCTTTTCGTAGTTAGGAGCAATTTCTCTGTTTGCTTTAAATCTAATACAGGGTTAACATCTGATGTTCAACTTTGGTTATTGAAGTAACGAGATGTTGAGATCTTTAAATATTTTAAAAGTGTTTTATATATATATATATATATATATATATATATATATATATATATATATATATATATATATATATATATATATATATATATATATATATATATTATTTTTTGCCCGCGTATTTTTGATATTCTGACACTAAAAGACGTTTATAAAGATTTCTCTGTACTTATAAAAGGGCCTAAAAGTGTCACCAGTTCGTTAGAAAATCTTGGCATTATTTTATGTCTTGTTAAGTTTGTGAAACGATGGCATGTCTTGAATTTGTCATTATAATGCTTTTCTTTATAGAAGAACGCAAGCTATCGTCCTCGTTCTGAATCAGCCCAAATACTTATTACTCTGAAATCCCCAAAATTTGCATGTCCAATTTTCTTACGGTTTTTCAAGTTACCCAACTCCTCGATTTCCTTCCCCTTCATGCTGAAATAGCATTTTGTACATCTTTTATATTTTTCGACCCTGGTAATTTGAAATTCTATTTAGTAAACTAAAATAGTGATCCTATTACATGTGGAAACTACATATCTGGGTGGTTCATACCCATACCGCTTAACTTGTGGATATGTGAGCTTAATGTGTGTGTTTAAGCAAAGTCTCTATACTATAAAGTTTATTAAGGCCGCTTTCGATTCAGGCCTAAATGGGACACCTTTACATCTAACACTTCTTTGACTTAATTTTCTATTTTGGAATATGGATAGAATTTTTTGTAAATTGTTTCCAAAACTATGTGCGTATATAAGAGTAATATACATAAGAGTTATATATAAAATATATATAAGAGTAATATAAGAGTAATATAAGAGTAATATATGTATGTGTATATAGATATTTAAAAATGAAGTAATCATGAAATTTGTGTTTAAAACATAAATGTTTCTCTTTACTTAAAGAGGGTGAATTTTGTGTAGTTGTGAGATTTTTATGATGTTTGACAACATTGATTTGACAAAAAACGTATGTTGACGGTTGTTAAAATAGATAATGCAATGACTGGACGTGAACCGTAAAAGAAAATTCATAGGTAGTTTAAAAATACAAAAACTTATATATATAAACTTATATATATATATATATATATATATATATATATATATATAAATTTATATATATATATATATATATATATATATATATATATATATATATATATATATATATATATATATATATATATATATATATATATTATTGAATTGAATTTGTTGGAAGTGAAACCGATTTGTGGAAAAAAAATTTTGTAGAATATCTGGCACAATTAAAACAATTATCACTGGTTAATCATTTATTCTATTAAAAGTTCCATATTAAGTTATCTTATACAGCTTTGGTCTAAGTCAATTACCTTGTCAAACCATATTAAACAGTTAAAATCTTAAAATAAACCATAAAATTTTCACTAAAAAAACAAAATTCCCAATCAAATCGTACAAAAGCATATTTCGAATGCCTATTCGACTCTCCGATTATTAATCCGATAAGCATTTCACTAAAATTAAAAAAAATTCTTTCACCAAAGTTTTCTACTATGCAAACACATATACACACACATTTATCTTAACTATTCATATTGTTACGAAAATAATTAAAAAAAAAAAAAAAAAAAAAAAAAAATCTTTATAAACGCGCACACGAGATTTTATTAAAAGATTAAATATTGTTTTTGTTTTTTTCATAAGAAAATAATAAAGAAAACCTTGAACTTCGCGCGATTGAATTGTGAAAAATTAGAAAATATTTTTTATTTTATTTTTCCATAATTATTTTATCCGTTTCGTTTATCCAAACATAATAATTTTCAATTAAATAAATAAATTTTATTTTATTCGATCGTAATAAATCGATAAGAGTTTTAAAGTGTTTGAAATTTACGTTTTGTTGTGTTTTTGATAAAAGATGTCAGTTTTGATTAAAACCACATACAGTTATATATATATTTATATACACCTTATATGATCGGATAGTTATTAAGATAAAATTAGGTTTTTAGCTATTTTGTATGAGATTACATTCACTTTTAGAAAAAAAAAAATATTAAATGTAGCCCAACTATCTAAAATCTGACGACATGGGTGGGCAATTACTATATCGATTACCTGCATTGTATGCCATTATTACCGTGCAAT
The DNA here is from genome assembly GCA_963556175.1 of Tipula confusa. Taxonomy (NCBI): domain Eukaryota; kingdom Metazoa; phylum Arthropoda; class Insecta; order Diptera; family Tipulidae; genus Tipula; species Tipula confusa. Next base: position 231,190,414 of record OY744475.1, read on the forward strand.
TATTTGAAATTACATAGAAATATAAAGTAAAATGCCGCAAATTACGATATAAGTCGAATAATTTTATGATTGGTGATTTTTAATAGTTTTATTAGTATAGTAGTGTACTAATCGAGTTCAAATTGAATTTTAATAATTGACAAAGTTTAAGAAAACTTGAATAAACATAACAATTTTACAAATCATTTTACTGAAAAATTTGAAATTTCACTCCGTTTGAAGAAAACTAACTTGTAGACATTTAATTGAATTAAATTACTAATTTTCCCAATCCAATATCACTCATAAATCTGGAATTTTAAGCATATCTATATATATATATATGTGAATCTCGCCTGAGAAATGAAATATAAATTTTTGTATTAGTTTTAAATATACAAATCCTCTTAAACCTGTAAAATTAATGCCTTAAATTGCAAATTTCCAAAATTATGGAAATACTTAATGTTAGACCATAAAAAAGCCAACAGTATAACCAAAACCAAATCCGGAAATGTTCCGGACTCTCGTCTGGCATCCATTACCTGTTATAATTTGGACCCCACCTTGCTGTAATCTAAGTGAAAGGTTTACCTTATTGACATTTTTCAATTAAACATTTTATTTGCGGAATTATTTTTATTTTTGTTTTTTACCCAGTCTCGAATACAGTATAGTGTTTATTTGTTAATTAAGTAAAACCTAGTAAATCTGTCTGAAAAAAATACGTTATCGGAGTATTCCTTCTCGAGTCTAAAAGCTTTTGATAATGTGCCATGGCCTATAATTTTATGAATGATTACAAAGAATAAACTGCCCAGCTACGAAATAATGTTTTCAAAAGGACTATGGATTGTGGATTGAACGCTTACAATAGCCATTTGGTGTTGTACTTTAAGGATATATAGATCTTTTGTTTTCCAAGGCAAAAACGAACCAACTTAAAAGATAACTCTCGATATTATAAGACCGCACCACTATTTTAAAAAATGTAGTGGGAATTAATGTTGCCTTGTTGAATGGCCGTCATTATCTTTAGGTTTTTTCTGGTTCCAGGATACACTCCAGATGCATCAAGATATGAGTAATCATTACCATTTTGATTTGCACCATTGCTATAGATAGTCATCCGAATGAATCAACTATATTGAGTTAATATGACTTAGATAGACTTTGTGACTCATAATCGATATTGTTCTAGTAGAGGTGCATTTTCTCAGCCTTTAAAGCCTTCTGATTGCAAGTGCTGAATATCTCAGTTTAACAGACATTTGCAAGAAGAAATATATATATATATATATATATATATATATATATATATATATATATATATATATATATATTTATATATATATATATATATATATATATATATATATATATATATATATATATATATATATATATAACGTGCGGTTCAATTCCAGACACATTTTATTAGCAATCTATTTTAGAAACATTTATTGCATTCAAATTAAACTCGTAGAGAGTTCATTAAACGTTTTGTTCTACTTTCAAACTCTTTAAAAAATCTATCAGCGAAACATGTAGAAATTACATTAAAAGTTTGCAATTTATAGTTCTTGGTTGAAATGCATGATTTTAGCCAAAAAACTCATAAATTATGTTGATGATTAATTATGTAATTAACATAAATAAGATCTATATGTAAATTTTATTCTAAATGAATTTGAAGGTTAATTGTCTAACAACTTTATAAATAATCATCTTACAAATATATAAAAATATATTATTAAGATAAAGTTCAATTGTTAAATATCTCTATTATATTTTTTGGTATATATGCTCAAATTCTTATATTTTAGCATTCATGTCAGAACTCATTAAATAATATAACTGTTAGACAATATAATTTGCATAGATACATAGATATAAACGGCAAGTTCTATTAATCATTATTTCTCGGTTGGTACTTACTATTTACTTACACGATGGTCAAAGAACTTGAATTGGTTTTGTTTTATATAAACCGCGCGCGAGATTTCGAAATTTGAACATTTTTATTTTGTAGTTTTTTTGATAAATAGTTTTAAATTTATATTTTTAAGTTTTTTTTTGTTTAAACTTTTTTTTTTAATTACGTCTAGAAGTTATGGTTGTTTATTTTCCCACTATAAATATACTCGTTTGATTGATCTCGATGTATGATGTGGTAAAATTTATTGGGGAAATATGAATTGTGCAAGAGGCGACATTTTAATTAATTGATGTAGCTTATAGTAGAATTGGTCAATATACATTTTAAATGATTATGGGAATAGATTACTTTGGTTACGACTTTACATTGTAATGTTAAAATTTATATGATCTCACTTTATATTTTGTATAGTGTGCGGTCATCACGTTTTACATTCACAAGAGTTTTATAAATATGTGTAGGTTGATAAGGGAGGTCAATAATTTACTGGTATAAAAACACTTAATATGTTAATTTAATGGGATTATTGGCCAATTTTATTGATGTCTGAGTAATTCATTTGCGTTGTTAAAAAGTTTCTATAGTTTAAACACGTATATTTTGGTGTAAATATATACGATTTACTGTAAATGTTGTATGAGTTTTCAACATCTCAATTTATTTGAATACTGGTTCTCGACAAAATGAAAGTTTAGGAAAATCATAAATTTCCGTTCGTTTTACAAGATTCGATTCATTTATGCCGTAGTTATAAATAATATTTCTGGTATTAGGGAGTATTCCCTTAATTTAATTTAACTTACTTCACTTAGAATCAAAAATTTGTGCTTTTTCATACTTCTGTTATAAGTTGGAACTAAAGGGTGATTTTATAACTATTTTTTTGGCAACACTGATTTTGACAGATCACGTATGTTTCGTGTTTTGTGTCACTCTCAAACATCTTCAGTTTGGTCTATAATTTAACCATGAATCGGCTTACAAACGAACAGTGCTTGCAAATCATTGAATGTTATTATCAAAATGCGTGCTCTGTTAAGAAAGTTCATCGCACGCTTCTTCCATTTAATGGTCAGTTTAATCGACCCACTGAAGCGGATATTTGGGCTATTGTGACTAAATTTCGTACCAAATTTACATTGTTGGACATTAAATCACCAACACGCTTACGTACGATGCGAACTGAAGAAAATATCGCAGCTGTATCGGCCAGTGTTAGTGATGACCATAAATTATCGATTCGGCACCGTTCGCAGCAATTGGGCCTCTGTTACTCAACAACGTGGAAAATTTTGCGGAAGGATTTAGGTATGAAGCCTTACAAAATACAGCTGGTGCTAGAATTGAAGTCGAATGACCTACCACAACGCAGAATTTTTGGTGAATGGGCTTGAAAAGTTGGCGGAAGATCCATTTTTTTATCGAAAAATTGTGTTCAGCGACGAAGCTCATTTTTGGCTGAATGGATTCGTAAATAAGCAGAATAGTCGATTTAAGAGTGAAGATCAGCCAGGAGCATTGCAAGAGCTACCAATTCATCCAGAAAGAGTTACTGTTTGGTGCGGATTAAGGGCTGGTGGCATCATTGGACCGCACTTCTTTAAAAATGATGCGAATCGCAACGTAACTGTGGATAGTGAGCGCTACCGTGAGAAGATATCCAACTTTTTTTTTGCCCAAAATGGAAGAGCTTGACTTGCATGACATGTAGTTTCAACAAGAAAGAAGGTAGTCAATATTGATCAACAGATTGATGTGAACGAAGTTTGATGTTTGTTTTTTCCAGCCTAAGCTTACAATTGTTTAATGCACTTGAGTAAATAATTTTTCAAAATTATCCGTTGTATGTACTGAAACCTAAACTCCAATAATGATGGCAAACCTGCCTAAGCAAAAAAAAAATTTTAACTTTAAAATTAAATATAAAAATTGCAATTATTATTTTTAATTAAAAATTTAAGAAATTCCTTAAAATAGGTTTCATTTAACTGACGAAAACTAACGGTGCATTTCTTAAATTGTGAAAAAAATAAAATAAAAAATCGGTGTTTAGCTTAGCAATATTTAAAGCTATACGCGTATAAAAAGTAAAGTGCGTGTTAGCTTGGTTGCGACACTCATAGAATATCGACTTTAATAGAAGAGTCAAATTTTAACATTTTTGTTAAAAATCTAGAATAAATCAAACTACTAGTCGCGAGACGATCCTTCGTGTAATATAGCTTGGCTTACATATTGTACATGTGAAAATTATAAAAAAACTGCCCGTAAACATATAAATAAATGAAATATTTAACAACACTTTAAATTACTTCTTAGAAAATCACTAAAACCTGAGATAAAGACGTTTATTTTTTAAGAACACAAATTTAATGATTCAGAGAACGTCTAAAATATTTGATAAATGTCTCCAATTAAATTGATCACCTTTGTCACTAGGTCATCTCTGACTATAGAATCTATATAGTAAATAGTTAATTTATTATTGTGAGATTGTTCGTTTCGCATAATTCCATAAATTAATTAAAATAAATAGATATGTACTAAATACGATCGTAATTAATTAAAACCTCTATATGGTAATACTAGAATATAAAATACTTTAATTAACGTCATTCTCACAGTTTTACTAATCTTTTACCAACTGTACACCGCATAGTAAATGAAAAATAATATTTATAGTAACTTTGCATAAGTACATCATACAATTCTCATCCATCAGCTATCATATTGTGGTATAGGAAATATTTTTACAAGATCGTCTCACAAATTATTGATGGACGTCCATTAAAATTCCAACCTTGATATTTATTCTTCATCATCATCGTATCCCCATATACATATCAAAGTACAAATCGCCTTAAGAAATTTTAATTTTTTTATTCAACGAAAGTAAAATCGAAATACGTTATATTTAAATATTTAGAGACGATTGGCAATGAAAAATGGGTTGAACTTTTATTTTTATCATTTTCTGATTTTTTATTTTTTTTGGCCCAGAAATTGAAATGTGGATGAGTTTGCCAAAAGAATGTTTTTTTTTTTTTTACATACATTGCCTTGACTTACAAATAATAAATATTGATTCTGTTAAGCTCAAGCCGCATGCTTCTGTTTATATACAATTTATTATTTTGCGAGATTTATTGTGACAGACTTTCTAATTTATCTATCCGATTGAAAACAATGCCCTATTATTAAAAAAAAAAAGAAAAGATCGATAATAATTTTCAATGTACAATTATTCATTACACAACAGTTATAAATGATGATACAAACTTCTTGAATTAATTTATAACTTAAACGTTGACTATAAATCGTCTTAAACTAATAAATAATAATAAAATAAAAAAAAAAATACGCGATTTATTTTGCCATACATTAATCGATTGTTTATTGTACACAAATTAAGCATAATATATGTAATAAATAATTATTGCACAATATATTCAATATAGAATGTCTTATGCATGTATATATCGTTTTTCCGATCCATCCGACTCTCTGAAGTCTATATCTGTAACTCGTGTACATATGGAGATGCAGGAAAAAGCCGCAAACACAAAATATACAAAAATGAAATTTCTGCAAAAAAAAAAAAAAGCAATAAATATATAAATAATCTCTGTAGAAATAAAGTTACATTTCAAATTTTCACGTTTTCTAAATCATGACTGGAAAACATTACTTTTTTGATTTAAATTTAATTATTTTTAATATTTGTTGTTCTAATCGATTGGTTCGAGTCTTTTGAAATAGGCGGAAGAGATATTTTGACGGAATAATTGTTTTTCCATATAATTATGTTTCTTTTAATTATGAACGGTACATAATAGAAATCGTACATAAATATACTATGTATATACCGAAGGTGGTCCACTTTCATTCCAAATCTTTTGACAAATATCTCGAAAAATACGACCTATCAACTGAATTCGTTCGATTTATTGTTCTCGGTTTAACACATCCTACTTGATTGCAAATATTACACAAACTTTTAGGTCGTATGGGCAAAATATTAAGGTTAAAAGTTACAAACATTAAATCCTCAGTCAATGGAAAGCACCAAGATATACTCGATTACTAGGCTTAGTTAACAATTGTTTGCATGGAAGTGCAGTATACAAATTATTGGATAATTAATGCATTATACCTCTGTTAAAGTAAGAAATTAAAGTGGCACATGTAAGAATGGCAATCAAAAAGTCCAATTACTTTAATGAGTCCTCAGATATTCAGTTGGTTAATTCGGAGAAAATTTACTCTACTATAGAAAATGATTTTTTATTTAATATCTTATAGGTCATTTAATATCTCGGTCATTTTTTTATTTACATGTTGCTCAATGTGAAATGTAACCTCATCTGAGAAAACGATATTTGGCAAGAGGCAATATTTGCGGGCAAACGAAGCATTTGTTTTGCTCTATCCAGGCTATTTTTCTGTTCAGGAGTATGATCGTGTGCTTTTGAAGCTAGAAAGGCTTCAATCCAAGCTCATTTTTGAAAATGTAATGCATCCTTTTCTGGATATGTTGAGCTGAGCACCCAATTTGTTACCACTGCGACGGGATTTCATTCAATTCGAGCCTTCACCTTTCGTCAAATAATTTTTTTGTTGTCGTTCGTTTACGACCGTTTGCTTTGCGTCTGGATATCGTTTTAACGAGAAATGGTGCACGTTACAAAATAATTATGTATATGAATGATGGCTTATCTCTCAAACAATTTGAACTTGTGGCTTTCCAGCTAAATACAGACTAATCACACTGTGCGTTTAAATTCCAAGTTAGGAATTTATTATTTACTTTTTAACTTAGATGCAAATTCTTCAACATACTAATAACCACTATAATGGAGTATCATTATTATAGTTTTGAAGGCTCTGTCGTAGATGTGGTTGCTTTGACTAATAAATCGGTGTGAAATTTGTTGCAATATTTTTTTCATTAGCCCGGCATTATAAGAGGGTGAATCATAATGTCTTGCAATATGATCGATGTTACATCGATTACATAATTTTCGTAAGCCCTCTAAACAAATTTTGCTCTATATATATAAAATATTTATTTACAGCAGACTGAAAATTTGGAGCACTGGACATGTGAAGGTGGTAATGTAATATGGTATAGTGGTACCATACGAAAAGAAAAGTCTCCACGCTAATCGCGAAATAGAAATGTGGCGTTTCTCCAATAAAATTTATTCTGCCAAAATTATGTTTTCATGGCATATAGCATCTGTGGGACGATCCGGGTGGTTGTAGTCTTCTAATAACACCCGACCACTTTGGAACAATTTTACTCACCTTGGTTCTATAAAATATGAAGGTGCCGTAAACTTTTGATATACAATTGAATATGTAAATTGCATTTCGTTCAACTTTACAGACAAATTGAATTGCTTCGCGATTAATTTTATTAATTTTAGAATTTTAACAAAACACATGTTATTCTAAATTGAAGAAAACCAATGAACTGTAAAATTTAAATTGAAATTAGTTCGACAAAATTTTTTTATAAAAATTTACATTTTTTGTCTCACTCACTCTATAAGTCCTATCGGACTGTCAAGATTATACTAAAAACGAAAATGCTTCCATCTTATGGAAAATGGTATGTTTTACATGTAGGCGTTTGCCCTGATGCGATACTTAAAACGTAAAACGCATGTCTAAATTGTATCTCACCATTTTTGCACTTCGCTAGTTCATTATACAGCTGAAATATATTTTAAATGTGTTTACAAATCATCTTTATGAAAACCAAATCGCAATATTACTTTTAAAAGTGACTTTTGCAACAAATGATGTATCTTTAAATTATCATCCAGTAACCTTCTCTACTTCCACTATTTTTATCTAATTTGAAGTTCTTTCCTGGCTACCTTTTAACTTCCTATTTTATGCTATTTGTACAATGCGTATAGCCGCAGCCATATACCAATACCGGTATTGAATATAGCACAGCCAAGGGATTCTGTAAACTGATAAATCATCATTATATCTGATCATGAATTTCTATAACCTTGCTTTCATTGCATAAAATGAACAATGTTTGTTTTTAATTGGTAATAAATACTAAATTGCAGAGAATTTTTGTTCACATTCTTGTTTATAAACCTAGATTTGGTTAGATAATAATTTGTGGAAACAAATTACAAAATTCTTCAATTTATATTAGTAAATAAGGTCTTTTTCATGATGGCTTATTATAATCTGTGATAAGAATTTGGATTTCAAAATATTCAAATAAAAATATCTTGAAATCGTTATTAAAAAAGTTTAACAAAATACCAAAGTTTAAATCTAAAAATATAAATTTTCAATCAAATAACTCCCCTCTAACTGACATGAATATATATATATATATATATATATATATATATATATATATATATATATATATATATATATATAACGTCTTATGTACTTACACCAAAAATTCTAAGAATGTTCACATAAAAAAAAAACAAAAATCGATGAAAAATGTATTTTGGTTTATTATTTATCTCGTATATAAACCAATTTTCCGAATATAAAGTGACGACTTTAAGCAAAATATAAAAAAATAAAAACCAAAAGGTCAAACGTCAAAGAAAATGATTGACGTCATGTTCCGGAAAGCAATTAAATTCCCCTCAATCAAACTTAAACATAAAGTGTTATTTAGTAAAAAAAAATCAAAATCATGATCAAGATCAAGATCACCTACGGCAAAACAAATGCAAATATTCATTAAAAATTTTCTAGTTGTGAAATTCTTAATTTTTCAATTTATTTTGCGATGATTATTTTTCCTATTTTCTAAATTATTTAGCAAACCTGCAGGGCATCCATAATCCATGGTGTAATTAAACTTGCTAATAAAGCGAAAGATGTTTTAGATTTATGTACCTAAATAATAGCGGGCAATTAAATTTCAAGGTTACCGCTTCCAAGAAATTCATTTTATTTATAAATTTCAGGAGATTAAAGGTTATACCATATAAATTTATATTCTATGTATAATCATCGAAACGAGTTCAGTCTGGGTTAATAATAGAAGAAAAAAAACAAAATTCCATTCTTAACGACTTCTAATTCAATTAAGCCTATCGAAGCACAAAAATTTGAATAAGCAAAATTCATTTATTTAAATATGAGTCGACAATAATTGTGCGCGCAATTGAACTTGGCCTAGAAAATTTTTCATATCAACCGCCTTACATAAAAAACGCTAAGATAAATAAGTTTTAGGTATATATGGGTATATGAGTGTAGTAAATAAAATATATTGAGATATTTAAGTCACGAACAATAAAATAATGAGAAAATCGGAATTATTAGAAAAAATGCATTTAATTTTCTATATAGCAATACGAAGAAGATGTATAATACGAAATCTATTAACTGAAAATGGTATCAAAGATGATGATCTTATTTTTTTCCTTATTGTTGTTGTTACAATAATAAGACGATCAAATATAGAATTATTTAAATTAATTTTATTTTTTTGGTTTGTTTGTTGGAAAGTTCAAAAGATTGATCACGTTATTTTAGTTTTGTGGATAATGTTATTATTATCCAATTGTTAGTTTTATATAAGATCTAAAAGAAAGGATTAAAAAGATATTCGCAAGAGTTCAATTTAAAAAAAAATTCAATCGATCATGAAATTCTAGATCCTTTAAATATTACTATAATTTTGAAAGTTTTTTTATTTCTTATAAGAATCAATTTATAATTATTTCGATCGATTCAATTGAAAGTAGTCTATACCAAACATAATATAATAATAAGATTTGTATAGGTTTGACATTTAAGTTGTGAAATTAATATTTTATATTTTGCAAAATTATATGATCTTATAATTATTTTTTTTATTCATACGTAATCATGATTTTATTTAATAATAGTTTTTGCGATAGTATATTTCAAAATTTTAAAACATATAGCTTGATTGATGACTATTAGTCGGTTTAGTGAATGTTCTTGTTTGATGTAGGATGTTTGTTTATGCAATACAAAAACAGAAATCCAAAGAATATTTATGTTAAAATTTACAATCACTTTCTGAAGTTTCCAATTACTTTTCAAAATGGAAAATCTAATATTTTGTTAAATTTTTAACCATTTTTAACCATCAAACTTATAAATTTTTAACAATTTTGAAGATATTGTTACTGTTTTGTAGTCGTTTTCGACAAAGCAATTAATTTTGACAATATTACCTATCATATGTTATGGTTCTTGTAAAACCTTGTAAATATTGTAAATCTCGATTTACTTATATGTATACATCATATAAAAGTTCTTGCTAGTTTGATAATCTTGAAAATTTGATCACTTTTACCAATCTTAGTCATCTTAACAATCTGTACCCGAAATATATAGATATAAATATTTAACACACTTGCAATTCTAATAAACCTGACTGCTTTTACCATTATTGAAAGACAACCATCCTAAAAGTCAAGAAATTTTATGACGATAATTGATAATCTTGACAAACTTGTTAAACATCTAGATTATATTGATAACATTATTATTTTAATAGTTCTTATTTTATACCTTTAAAATCGCAATTTCACTTTTAAAATCTTAATAATATTTAAAACATAAAAACTTTTTTATGTTTTGTTTTTAACGAGCATTGACATTTTTGTCAATTTTGATAACTTGGCAAACTTTACAATTTCATAACAATTCATAAATTTAGACTATTAGTGAGGGACCGATTGATTCGGAAGGTAATGTTTCAATTCGTGTTAAAACACTCAAATAATTACAAGGAAAATAAAAATATTTGTGACAAATTCGTTAGAATCAAAATCTTGACAGGCAAATAAATCAACTGACATTGAGATAAACCAACTTTTATAAAAAAGCAGTTCAAAACTAAACTAAAGCTAATCTTTCATTTCCTAAAAATTCGTAATTCGATTTTCTATAGTTTTCTTTGAAGGATTATAAATTAAGATTTCGGGTATAGTTTGGAAAATTTTTTCAGTTTTCTCCAAATCAACATTGTCTTTTATGAACAATTTCATTCAATTCATGAGAAATAAAAGGTTTTCCCACTTGAAGTTAATTTTTAAATTTGCCGTGATTTGTATTTTTAATAGAGTGACATATGTTATTTACAAGATGACAATCAGAAACATTCCAGTTATTAAATTATAAAGTTCCAACTTATTTATTTAACCTGAGTTTTCCTCGTAGTAAATTCCTGACCTCACTTAAAAATGCAATAATGGTTCCTCTGCATAAATATAGGAATAGAAACCAATGAGGCAGTTATCGTTCAATATCATTTCTCAGTATTTTCCAAAATATTGGAGAAGGATTTTAGGATGTCTAAATAAGCTAGATTTTGTTAGTACGGAACAAATAGTGTTTCAGTAAAAAACGTCAAATTTGGTATTGGTGTTTACCAAGGCTTGGTATTGGCGCGTGCTATCAGCGAATCGGTCTATATATAGTATACGCAAACACTTCTAAATTTTTGTGAGATAAAGATTGTATAACAGAACCGCTCCACATAGTTCGAGTCGAGGTAATGATATTTGGTTTACTGGAGCTATTTTACTTTTTGCAATTAGACGATTTTTGATAATTTCGCCAAACTCATTTATAACTGTCAAATATACAACGTTACCGTACGCAGTTTCGAAAGTGTTACAAAATGCATTATATAGATTGGTTAGCTAGTATCCCACTTCAACATAAGTAACCATAGTTTCTGTAGTAACATTTTGAATAGAACTATGGACGGTGCAAGCCAACCCAACTAATCATTTGGCAGACGTTGATACAATTTTACCCTCTCCGCTTAAGTTCTTTATTTGTCTGCACCTTGAACGAAACCGTTTCTGGTTTCAAATTTCAAAGAATCCAGAGTATTTTGATTATTGAGGTCTCTTCATCAGTTAGTTTTCAACTTCGTGGGATGTTTTTAACTTTGTACTGAGAAAATGAATCCAAAAATTCATTAATATTTGTTGCTAATATGTTGCTGAAATAGTAAAGTTTCTTAAAGACTATCACATCCAGCCAACAAATCATCGAATTAAATATTGTTCTTGATCACATGTGCAGATGTTGCGTATATTTGGGATGTATTTCCAGATGATTTCTTCAATATTTTTACTGCTAAATAGGATGCACATGCCACTCCATAGGTAACAGTGTTTAATTTATGTCTTCAACGGTTCCATCGGATGTTCGCGCCATAGAATAAAATAATGATTAGCATCATTAGGATTGACCAGAATTTACTTGTAAATTTTTTTCTATGTCGGCTACCAATTTTCTATATATACGAAAATTTAAAATTATTGCAATCAAATCACCCTGCAGATTTGGCCTAGTTTTTACTATATATCATTAATAAAATAGCCCGAACGAATTTTACTTGAAGCGTCCAAGACTACTCTTAATTTGGAGGTACTATTGCTAGGTTTGATGATGGCATGGTCATCTGGTGGTAAATAGTATTTTTGATCATCTTGCATTTTGCCTCGCGGTATATAGCTCATATGTCCTAAAGTAATATACTCGTTCAAAAAAGATTTATATGATTCGAAGAAGTCTGGTGCTTTCGCGAATCTTCTTTTTAGTGCACACAACTAATGTGTACAGCCTAACATAGCGGAGTTGGAATTCTAAACAGAAGTCTGACTATGAACTGACATGTTGTAGTTGTGATAGTAGTTTGTTCGTAGAATTTTTCACATGCAAATAGATAGTGGCAGTTGCATTGTTGTGAGGAGTGATTTGTTCAGTTTCCCAAAATTTCTTTAATTGTAGATGGAGATCTTCATTTGTGTTTTAAAAGCTTGAGGTTTTGATGACTATCGTTGGCACTGAATTATTAACTGATCCCGCTATCAGGTGACCGAACTTTTGAAGATTGCAATATCGATACTTCATGAATTATTCATGAATTGTTTTTGTAAATTTAGAACTTTAAAAAACATGTCGGCTCCGAGAAGGACGTCTATTTTACTTGTTGCTTAAAATTAAGGATTTTAAGCAAATGATTTTTTGTTGGCAAATGAGGCATAACGATCTGGAATAACACCTTTGGCTTATGTGTCCCTTACTTTAAACAATTGCAGCATAAATTATTTTTGGATACTATTTTTTCTCCCCCTTCCCAATGTAAACTGAGTGGAGTGCCCACTATTGTTTAGTCTTCATCAATTTTACTTAAAAGTTAGTTAATCAGCCATGGTTATTGTGTACCGTTGTTTCAAAAAAGTCATGAAAAGACGCTCAATCTTTTTTATTTCCACAAAATGGTTCGATATTAATTTTCAGTAGCCGTACCTGTTGTGATGAAATAATACCCTCATGAAAGGTTTCTTATTGGTCAAAAACTATTCTAGGGTAGTGTTTAGGTCATGATTTTGATTTAAGCTACCTCAACCTTGGTGACCACAAGCTTGATCCAATATTCTTTAGCTGTGTATTCAAATAGTAGCAGCTCCATCTCATTTAAAGTTTGATACCTAAGGTCTCTAATATTTCTGACCGAACCTTTATCTCCTCAAGAGTTGTGACTTCCGTTAGTTTTTTTGCAAACCGTAAAATCTGCAATATTTGTGTATGTGCGCAATCTCTCAAACGCGAAAAAAATTCGTGATATTAAGTTTTAGTATTGAAGTGTAATGTTATTCTGATAGTTTTATTCTATAAATGGTTCGATTAAATTAAGATTATAAATCAATAATTTTAGTATATTATCAAATCGTTGACCTTCCTCGATCAACCTACCTTGAAAATAGTGAAAAAAAAAATTTAAGTAACTACGATATAGTGAGATCATGAATCATTAATGCACAACCTACACAATCTATTACCAAATAATTTGGTTTCCACTTCATTTCACACTCAATAGTAGATGCTTAAAGTTTTCAAAAAAAAAAATTAAATATTTCTAGCTCAAAGTGGCAAAAATGACATCATTAGGTGGGAGTGTCTCTTTCATATGATCCAACAAAAAAAATATATATATCTTTATGGTAAGATAAAGTGCAGACGACATTTATATGTTTTAATTTTATAGCCGTTTAGTTACAGTTTTTTGTAGAAATCTTCTAAATGATGTTTCAATTAATTAAATATCATTTCAATCGTTATACTCGTATGACAGACAAAAAATATTATCATTGTTTAATTTTCTGGAAAGTCACTCCACATATCTGTATACAAATTGATTTAAATAAAAAAAGTAACAGTATACAAACTTAAATTACCTATTATCTTATGTTTAAACCATAGGTCTCATAAAATAAGAAAATTCGGTTCTTTAAGACATCAAATCATGCATTACTAACCATATACATATACAATTCTATATTACACTTTTGTATGTAAGAAAATTTACGTTCAGAAATAATCATCATCGTATAATAGTAATAACAATAATAGTTATAACTTAAATAGTAAAAAAATAATTCATATATCTATTAGGTGTGAAACATTAAAAATACAATTTTCAAATGTTTTCTTCTCAATTTCTTAAAATAAACATTTAATTGCTTTTCACAAACTGTTGTTGTGTTAAGTAAAGATCTAAAAAAAATCGTTAAATACAATCAAAGCTATATGTACTGTGCCTTTATGACTTTTGTCTATTAAATTTAGAAAGAATTTACCGCAAAATCTTATCTCTTTCGCGTTTTTATGTCTTAACGATTTTTCTTTTAAACTTGGTTTAAAAAAACTATTAGTACATCTCTATTGTTATTAAATTATTGAGCTAGGATTTTAATTTATTTCTAATTATAGAAAAATAAATTATGTGCGCAAGCGGCGTCAAATTTTAATCAAGTTTATATCCTAGTGTGTGCGCACTAGGCTTAATGAAAAAACAGTAGTAAAAATGTAAATTTTCAAAAAGAGACATTTGATAATTTATTGTTATTGAGATTTTCTATTTATGTTCGGATTGTATCAGCAAAATATAATAAAAAAATCAATACGTTTTTTTATGGTGTGCTAATAGTTATGCTATGTTTTATTTTAGCCACTGGTATTCTTAACTTTACATTTCGTTAGTGGTACATTTTTAAGTGGACGGCTTTGGTACAAAAGCATACGAATACACAAATATATCCTTTATATGCCTTGCTGTTTCTTCCTGGGGACGTTCGCAATAAAATTGGACCAGCATAGTCGACTCCAGAATGTTGAAATGGCCGACTTCGGGTGACACGAAGAGATAGAAGATTCCCCATGTTGAGCAGATAAACCAATATTCTTTAATGTCCTTAAAGTTTTACTTGCAGTATTCAAGATTTTTTAATGGCTGCCGTAGACTCAGTATATGTAAGTTGTGTTAAGACATCAAGCTTCTAAAATGGTGATAGACTTTTACTCTCTTGTTGTTACAACGCTTTACCAAATTGTGCCAAACATCTTCATATTAATATCGGTGGTTTCGATATTTCGAAGTAGCTGCTTCGTAGCTGGGTTGGGCGATTTCCTAAAGTTTACTCTATTTATGGTCTCGAATTAAGCGAGCTTTACATTGTTAATTATTCAAAATTAATTTATTAATCCATGGTAAATATTTGTGCATAACATTTTTGACATTTATTTGAAAAATATTCCCCTACACTCCCAATTTTTTATTACGCTGTCCGAAAAGTATAATAATTAATTGAAATATTTCCTTGCCGTGTTTTCAAATTCACTTTTTGCGAGCCGTAAAAACTATAAAGACAAAATTACAAAACCGTTTCTCGGACACGTCGGCATGTAAATAGGACAAGTCGGGATTTGCCAACAGACTCTTCTAATTGAGTTTTAACTGTCAAATATATATTCATCCAATTACGATCCCAACACATTAATTATGTAACTCGTCTAGAACCGAAATTATAGCACGTGTCATTGTGCGAGCATTATCTAAAAAAGTTGTGTCCGCGAAATGGTTAATTGTTTATTGGTGTCTTCGATTTTATCAAGTAAATGTAAAAAATTTGTATTCACTAATATTTAACAATGGGTTTCTGAAAGACTTTTCAGATGATAGTTGATGTACAAACTATCAACTTGGTTCACTTGGTTTAACTATTACCATTTGATAAACGTTTTCCTAATTCGTCTGACATATTTGGTTTCAAGTTATGTCATCAGTGGGTCGGTTCTGGTGTTCCTTAGGAAGACGGAAAGAATAAAAAAAAAATAGTTTTACATCAGTTTTTATTTTTTTTAAATTAATTATCTAGTTGGTCTTTTATAAAAATATTTTTACAGGAATTTTGATTTTTAAAAAAATCGAATAATTTAAAAAGCTTTTTCAAGCTCACTCTTTAAATAGCCTATTTATTAATTTAAATTTTAAATTTATTGTAAAGTCACCTCATTTGCAACCCAATTTTCAATTATTGTGTTCATTCTGCAAGATATTGGTCCAAACTTTATTAAAAAAAAACAAAAACTTTAGACAACAGCATCCATAAGTTTTATCTATTTTTTGTTACCCAGCTTTTACACCAAATAAATACATAGTAAATATGTTTGATAAACTTTGTATTTTGTGATTTACGAGCCACCTAGATGTCATTAGAAAAGTTAAGTTGCTAGGGGCAACGAAGTTTAAAGGAAAAAAATTATCATAATAAATAGCACAATTGAAAGAAAAAATTAAGGTTACTGTGTGAATTATAAAATATATTACGTCGATTGTAGAATTACCTGATGGAGATAAGTTTAGTTTTATCGTACACCGCGATCTTTTTGTCGACTTGGCGCTTCTTTAATAAACATGTATGTTCGGTAACTGAATTCTTTATCAAATTTTATGAAAGATACTCAATTAAAAAATTAGCTCTTAACTAAATTGGTTTCAGTTTTTAGTTTAATTGATAAAAGTTCTAAAAAAATATATTAATGTATAATAAAAAGAGTTTAAAAAGTTGTGTCGAACATGAGTTTGTTTGGCGAGACAGCCGCGTTAGTTTTGTAAACATGAACCTTGAAGCCTGCCTGTTTGTAAACAAAGTATCTTAAACACACATATATATATATATATATATATATATATATATATATATATATATATATATATATATATAAAATTGATTTCATTATTTACATAGACTAACACATAAAATTTAATTCCAATTAAAATATGTGAAAACAATTTAACTAGCCGAATTTTAATATAAACATTGTAAAATTTTCTTTTTTTCTTTCCAGGTGAGTGAACTGTTATGTTTATACAGTTAACATCAATCTTATGATTAAGGTTTGCAATTTTCTTTAATCTTTTATCATTTAAAATAAAATATTTTAACTTCAGTCTAATAAGTTAAACATATTCCAAGGATAGTCAGTTCCGCAAATCCTGTAACCATCAACCATTGTTATGCAAGACGGAAATATACAAAATAAAAATTCTGAAAACAATACAGCCCACATCCGCCATAACAAATGTTTAAAATTTTCGCCTTCAAATGCAAAAAAAAAACATTTAACATACACACACAGCCTACATTCAAAACCAGCGACTACGCACCTTTCGAACAAAACATTACATCTTAAACAATGTGAATTTAAAAGAAAAAAAAAACTGTTTGTATTCGGCCGTCTTCCAACCTTGACTGTGAAAAATACAAAAACTATTAACGTAAAATCAAAAAAAAATAATTTTTTTTTTTGTGCTATCGAATCAAATATGTACAGAAATATGACGTAACACCGTCTTCTTCTCATCTCAGTTAAATTACATATAGTATTTAGTTTCTCGATATAGTTTTAGTTTTTTATTTTATTTATAGATTATTCATTAAATACGAGATACGATGAACATCCGCCGACGTCTTATTTTTATTACGTCTTGTTGAACAAAACCAAAAAAAAAATAAAAGTCAAATGAACGATCGATATATAAGTCACAGGGAAAATTGTTATCAATTAAAAGCGTTGCGGGATATTTTAAATTTAGGATGATGAATCAAGTGCCTTCCTATATTCAGCTATGTTGGTAACTCAAAGTTTTGTTTTTGTAATTGAAATGCCGGAACTAATCTCTTACATTTGTATATATTTATATGTATATAGTTTTGTACTTGTAAAGGGGATTACAGAATAAATTATTCTTCATGTACAGCTGAGCATATGCGTGATTTTATATAGTTTCAATTAATTTTTTTTATAAAATTGTTTTTTTTTTTATAGCTAGAAGGGTGAATCTAACTATTTTTGCTTTAGTATTGTTGACTTGGTCATGTGCAAAGGTCGGGGTAATATATATAATTAAATAGTGTTTGTTATGTTATTGATCTAACAATGTGTACATGCAGTTTTAATAGTTTCTTTGTTGCACGGGTAAAAAAATATATATAGTTTTGGTTAGGGATGTTAAAATTTATAATAAATTAGGCCAACCACGGTTTTCTATTTTTGTAACAATACTATAGGGTGGACCGACAAATATTATCAATTAGTGAGTTACATTTATTTTTATGTATCTATATCTTAAACTTATAAAATAGTAACTACAAAACTAACAGTTATGATTTATGGTTCTAGTGCACAGCTTGAATAGGACACGTATTTAACATAAAACGCCTTCGGGCAATCTACGTATAAAATTTTCATTTAACATGCAAATTACTAAGCATAGGTTTTTCTTTATCACCGCAAAAATATCACACTTAAAATAAATTTTCGCAAGGGAAACCTCGCACAATGTTTCCATCAAATGTTACAAAATAAAACAACAAAACTATTAATATTATTCACTTAAAGCTATATGAATAACAAATCATGGCATTAAGAAATGAAGAAATAGTAAAAATTATTATTATCATAAGACGATGGCAGCGAATGCAATAATCTACTTTTTATGATGTGCGGAAACACTAAAGAAAACGAACAATGATGCAATATAATTTGCATATTTGTGCGCAAATTTTTTTTTTATTTTGTTTTGTTTTGTTATATTTTAGTTGGGAAAGAACTATAAATTTTAGTTTTGTACAGATTGAACAGATGAGACAAATTTGTTTTTATGTATTTGCATATACCGTATGAATACAATTTGGATTAAAATTGTTTCGGAGAATTAGTTTTTTTTTAGTGGTGTTTATTAGTTTGGATTAGAACGAATGTTATGACGGTTTCAAAACTGAAGTGAATTGTAAATGTTGAGTGAACATTTGCTTTGAAATATGATTTTGAAATTCAATTTTATTAAATTTAATTAATTATTTTAATCATTGGCGCTAGTTATCATTAAAAGCTCAAAAGATTTAACTTACTATAAAATACATTTCTCAAAAGACAGTAAGAAATAAAGTGTGGAAATTGTAATGTATAGACAATAGACATACTATATTTTGGTAACATCGTTGTGATTGATTGATTGATGAGACTGTGAGGCCAAGCTCAAGGCAAGTGTTCCGGATAGTGCCGGTCCTATTTTGACGGCCTTTTTACATTTAACAAACGGTAGGATAGGACGGATTGTCATATGTTTAAATTTCTATAGATATATTTCCATGCATGATAGAAACGACCCGATTTCAGCCACCTCATGAGCATTACGGAACAGTTCTATTCTACAGGTTTTTGTAGAGTAGGGAAGTTAAGTTATGTTAGTAATGACAGAATTGGTCCGGTTTCCCGATAGCCAATATTCAAACTACTGCAAGTTAGTTTTATTAAAATAATTAAACGTTTAAATTTGATCAAATCCACCATTTGATAGCAATTAACACCGAAAGTATTACAATTTGAATTTTATTAAAATAATTAAACGTTTAAATTTGATCGAATCTACCGTTTTATAGCAATTACAAAAAGTACTCGCATGAAAATCCTATTTATATTCACTTTAACACCGAAAGTATTACAATTAGAATTTTATTAAAATAATTAAGCGTTTTAATTCGATTGAATCTACCGTTTTATAGCAATTACAAAAAATACTTGCATGAAAACCTTATTTATATTCACTTTAACACCGAAATATTACAATTTGAATTTTATTAAAATAATTAAGTGTTTAAATTCGATCGAATCTACCGTTTTATAGCAATTACAAAAAGTAGTCACATGAAAATCCTATTTACATTCTCTTTTACACCGAAAATATTATTATTAGAATTTTATTAAAATAATTAAACGTTTAAATTTGATCGAATCCACCGTTTTATAGCAATTACAAAAAGTACTCGCATTAAAATACTATTTATATTCACTTTAACACCGAAAATATTACAATTTGAATTTTATTAAAATAATTAAGCGTTTGATCAAATCTATCGTTTTAATAGCAATTACAAAAAGTACTCGCATGAAAACCCTATTTATATTCATTTTAACACCGAAAGTATTACAATTTGAATTTTATTAAAATAATTGAGCCATATTTTGGTTACATCGTTTTGTTTTATATATTTCCTTTTTAACAATTTTTCAGTGACAACTAGCGACATAATTTAGAACCGAAGGGTTCAACTACAAAAACAAAAGATGGTGTAGTTAGGTTTAAAGTTAAATCTTAAAAGTGCGAATATGTACAAATTAGTAAAGTATATTTTTAAAAGCTTTAACAAATTTGAACTTTTAAATGATTTCCAAATTTTATTCCGAAAATATTGGCCTAAAGCTGCCGGTTTTGACACTAATCAAGTACAACCCGTATAGTTGCCTTAAAGATTCATGTTACTTATTTTTACTTACGTGCATATTAAAGGACTGCAAGGCTGTGCTGAGAGGTTACCGGAAAAATTATTGTTATGTCGAATTCAAACCGAGTTTCAGTAATGCATTTAAAATTTTGAAGTTGTTTCGGAAATCATCCGACTTTTGTGACATTTCGAACGTAAATCTACATATATTAGGTGGACAGCACTAATTTTGATTAACGTCATTACGATTAGAACTATTAAGTAATGAAGACTCACCTTTATCCATCCGTCATTGGGGTTTGCGCTTCAAGGTTGCAAGATATTTTATTTACGTTATCGAACTGGCAGATTTATGATAAATTGTGAGCATATTAATATCCTATGATCTTTCAAATGCTTTCATGATGCTTTCATCAATTGAGACATACATAAAACTTGCATAAAAAATTGAATGTTGATGTACACATTTTTTTAAATAAATTAATTCTTTTTTATATCAAAGAAAACTGCATGATTGTCGTTTACCCCATTCGCTCCTCAAGTTAAACACCATTACATTTATTTGCAGCTTTCTAAAAACCTTATCTCTATTTATGATTAAGCAACATATATTACAGAAAAACCCGCTACAATCCATCGAGGCGAAACGATCCACCCAACTAAAGACTTAACGATTTATGTTTTTGACCCAAGCGCGAATTACCATGTTTCAATATAATCAAAATTCATTAGTCAATTTCATGTTCAATACATAGTTTCTTGCAATTCCTTGTACATATAGTATACGGGGTATGATGGCAAGTAATATGTCTACAAAGATAAAATTATGACAATGATATAGCATATACACATATATAGCTAAGAATAGACATAAATTGTATGCTCATAAAATCTATTTATTTCGAATGTCTTAATGTTTTAGCAGATCAGACGTACAAAGATATTTTTAATATCTTATTAATTAAATTCTTCTTCAATCAAGCCTTAAACAAATACCAAACGGATTTGATTTATTGTCATTTTGATTAGTACACATACTGTATATATAGGAAGGCAAATTTATCGTAAAATCTTTTTGTTGCTCAATTTCTACATTGAAAATATTTTTCTAACATATTTTGAAATAATTTTCGGAATTTCATTGCATTTAGAAATTTGTAATTGAAAAAAATAAATAAATTTTAAAGTCTGTTTATTTTAATTGCTAAATTAACCAAGAATTAAATGAAAGAAATAAGACAACTAAACAAATTTTTTTTTTATATCTAATGTGAAATTATTTGATGGAAATACATGTAGCATGTGCTTTATGTCATGATTTTCCGATTTATGAAATAAAATTTTGCTCGTATATATAAGCCGAAGCGGTATTGAACTTCATCACAATACTGGATATCTTCCGGGTGTAAACAAAAACGTAATCAAATATTTGCCATCACTATCGATACCGCACAACAATTTTTGTGTTTCGTCGTTCGGAAGCTACCTGTGAAGTTTATTTATCCAAACTAAATATACATGTGTGTTTATTTATATCGTTAAATTACGTCACGATTTTGATCGATATACAAAAAAAAAATAAAATTTATTTGCCCGCGCTCTTCTTCCTAAGAATGTATTAATAAACTTAGAAAAATATCTTAATAGCATATAATTCGCATATATGTATAACTGTTTATGCCAAAAAAAATTATTAATTATAGTTGAATAAACTAATAAATATTCATTAGATGCTAACATAATGTGTGTGTGTTTATTTAGCAACGTATATTAGAAATTAGATAATTAACACGTTCAAAGTTGACGTGGCTGAGAGTATGTAGGACGAAAATAATTGAAGATATAATGAGAATAATTTTTTTTGGGTGGTTGCATATTCAAGAGCAATACTAGTTTAAGAGTGACTTTATTATCAGGTTTGAAATTTGAACTATGGATTAAGGCCGAAAAGGTTTAATTTAAAAAAATATCATCAATGTACTTGTTTCTGTTTCCTGAATATTTTTAAAATTCAGGAAAAACATGCTACATTATGCCGAAAATCGGAAATTTAAATAATGCCGAAAAATCTAGAAAATTCATGATGGTAAGATCTTAAGGACTAAGACACTTGCAGAATTTTGTGGCTAATAGGTTAACTTTTTTGTAGCCAGTGATTTTTTTAATAATATTCGCTGTGGCTTTATTTTTGAGTGCAATAGTATTCTTGAATTATATATTTCATAATATAGAGTTGATCATTACTTTATTTTTAATAGGGTGATACCGGGGTAAGGTATATATACTACTTTATTTTTACTTTATGGAAAATCCAAACAAAATGGTTTCATGCTGATAAATGTTTTTTTGAATGTTGAAAGTTTAGCATACAAGACAATTTCAGCTCAACGTCGACCTCTCTAAATCACAGAAATGTAAATGAGCTGCTGGAGTAGGTTAACTAAAGAACTAATACGACTTAAGGTACTGCGTAACAAAGCTTACATGGAATATATAGGCGGACAGAATCAGTATTTGCATGTACTCAGTTCAAGTCTCTAGTAAAGAAGTTTTGGCAATTTTTGAAACTTAAAAATCGCAATAACAGCTTATCGGCGTTAATGATACGAATATAATGTGCAATTTCTTTTTGGAATATTTTAGAAGTTTATTTGTAAAAGATAGTACTCATATTCACCAATCGTCGCTGTGGAATAATCAGAATATTTTTTTGTTAAACTTGGATATTTTCAAATGTCCTGCTCCTGATTATTTCCCCGACCTTTGGAAATATTATATCTCGAAAGTTCAGGTTTATATACCGATTTAGGTAAAGCTTTCGACAAAGTAAATCACCGGTATTTGTGGCATATAAGCTTAGTGAACTTAATTGTAACTTTATTCTCTTACATTGGCTGAGGTTATACTTATATCTAATCGGAAAATGTATGTTAAAATGGATGATACTTACTCCAAAGGTTTCGTTGCATCGTCTGGTGTGCAGTATAGCCATTTAGATGCCCTTTTATTTGAACGGTTTATCAACGACGTCGTAGTTTCGAATTGTATTTTGTTTGCTGACGATATGAAGATTTTCTCTAGAATTTTTAGTAGTTTGGATCGTGATGTTTTTCAATGTGATTTAAGCAATTTCTGTAATTGGTACTCCACTAATCTTTTATTTTTGAATGTTGACAAATGTCAATAATTTACATATTCAAAATCAAGACTTCCATTACCTTCCTTGGTAGTAGCTTTCTAGGCTTCCTTGATTGGTGAATCGATCTGTTGGTGAAACTTTTTATAAGTGATCTGCCTCTTAGCAATGATACCCCTTACTCGCAGTGAGCTTCTCAACCCACAAGCATAAAGGGTCACATGTAGTCAAATTAAAATTCGTCACCTAACTTATTTCACTGGCGCACTTGTGGCATTTTAAAGGTTAAAAGCTGGTAATTCCTATTCCTCTCTACGGTTTAAGGTTTTATTTTTCGTTAAATCCAAAAAATGATAATATAATTTTGATTACATGTAAACCAATTGTGTAAACCCCACTATCCACAAAAAATTGCTATGTATTTTCTTTTCAAATTATTATCCCAGGAATTTACTTTGATTATATTTTACTTCTAAAATTATCAAAGTTTTGCACATCAATGTTTAACGTATTTAGTTACGTCATGAAGACAAAATTAATTTCTATACTTTAGTTTTTTGACATCTGCAATTGTTTTTGATTTTTACTTTAAGGAACAAACCATTTTAAATTAAATTCTTATTCTTAACCCAATATGCTTTCTAGCAGGTTTCAGAGTCTTAAAATTCTAAAATTTTTTATTTTTATTCTAAAATACTAGAGTGTAGGCAACATTTGCTTTTACAGAATTCTAAAATTTGGTAATTCTTAAATTTCGTGATAACAACGTAGCACATTAAGTGATAACTCTCCCGTGTATACCAAACCGTTTCGTATTATTTTCTCGTCATTGACTTTACAGCATTTAAATTAATAAAATGTATAATTGCATTTTACACCATCATTGACATTTTAAAAATAAAAGGCAAGTGCAATTTAAAAATGTAGCTAAAGTTCAACTATAACAAACACATTTCGTTTTAAAAAAATATCAAATTAAAAAAAAAAAATATAAAAATACAAAAAGTTCGTTAACCACATTTGGATTAACATTAACGACATAGTTAAAATATTAAACAAAACAAATAGGTAGGAGTAGGTAGGAAGACATATACTATAAACTCATCCGAATTAAATAAAATGTGGTTAACTAATTAAACCATACACAATCTTAAAATAAGCTTAGGATAATTCGGTTTTAACGTATATAGAAATTTTTTTTTAAATGGGAAAACTTAAAAAACTCGAAAAATTCAATAAGAAATATGTAATTAGATATATGCACACACACACATTTTCAATTTCAATTTTAAAAACAGAACAAACCCAAACAATTGTATATACATAATATGTAAATGAGAAAATTTTCTTAAAAGTTATACACGAGAACGTATATATAATTTCTATGACTTCATTTTGATTGTCTTACATATAGCTCACGTACAAAATTCAGATGGAAAATAATAAAAAAAAAAATTATATCACACACACATTATATGTGTGTGAAAACGCTTTAAGGTAAAATGTGTCGATAGACAATAATATGAAATCACGTTTCAAAAAGCCGAACGAACAATCTCTATTTTTAATAATTAACCGGCATATAAATAATATATGAAGAAAATGTGAATTGAAAAGTTTTCACATTTTTTAATTAATTAAATTTGATTGCATTTTTTTTGGGGAAATTAACTAAAAAAATCTATTCGAATTGCGTGTCCTCGCTCGCCATGTGTCAAAACAAATTAATTTGCGCACAATTTAGTCACGACATAAATGTGGTATGCGTGCGCGAACGATGAATCAGTTTGTTGATGACAACAATTACAAAATATTATGTACATTATAAATCGGAAGTTCATTAACCGGTTAATTTGTTGTCCGCATTATTATTTTTATTAAACATTCGAATCGCGCATTTATACGAGAAGGAAACAAAATTATAAAACAGCTAACTTCAAGTGGTCTTATGTGTTGTATATATGAATATTAACACTTTGTCTTCTTGTATATATGATGGTGAACTTCTCGCAAGTAATTAAAAGCGATGTCTTTGATAAATGAATACATTAGAATCATTTTTTGTCACCACATTATAAAAACAACATCATAATATTTTATGTGTTTATGTTTTATGCGTTTGAGAAAAAAAAATAAAACGTCGTAAAATATTAGTTATGCTTCTTGTACCAAGCAATATGCATAAAAGACCAGAGGATGTTGTAATACGTTATGTAAGTTATCTGCGTGTATGAATAAGGCAGTTTATCTTTATAGATGAATAAAAGAACTGTGTATTATACCGCCATTTGAGCTTATTAACATATATTTGCATATTTCCAATATGATATCGATTTGTAAAAACGTCACACTAATTGGACATCGATATCAATTGAATTATATTGCAACATTTTAAATGCGGAAGGGAGGTTAATATACTTTTTCATTAAATTCCTGGGTTCGTGATTTAAGAGAATATATTATTGCGTTTATCATTGTGCTTGCGGGTATCGATTGGTTTTTTATGAAGATAAACGCTACTACCGTATTGTAATCGAATATATTTTTTTTTACCACACTAATTGTTCCATATTAAAAGTTCTTTAATTCCGGTGTTTAGACTCAAAAGAATGGCATCTGAATGGTAATTGACAACACCGAGTAATTCAATTAAACCTTTGCTTACTGTCGGTTCTAAGTTAAAAATTACCTTTACAGAAGATCTTTTAACAGAATTGGGAATGGCGTTCACTAGACAACAGGCATATTAGCTTTCGGTACCCCAAACATATACCAAGTCAACTACGAGAACAATTAGCAAAATTTACCTGTCAATGACATCGATTGTATGTATATGACAGGCTATCATATCGATCGGTAAAAAAACGATTTTTAAATTCAATATTGCAATAAACGATCGCGGTTTCGAGAATTGGTTATTATCAAATCATTTTTTGTTGTTTGCTCTTTAAAGTTTTCCTATATAGACGTTAATCTACCTATGTTGGGGAGGTTGCAACTTTACATAATTTGCCCGATAGAAAATTTTAACTATAATAACAATCCCGTTATATAGAAACCATACTGTTTATCGAAGCTGTTTGGTAAGCCTAAGATCGTCTGTCGATTTAATAAATGTTCTTCGTTTTAACATGTGATTGATGGCATCCCATGAAAATTATGAATATTCCATAATAGTTATTTCATGTTGTGGCCACTAAAAAATGTTTTGACTTGAACAAAAAAAAATAAAGATTTAAAATTGTGCACTGTTGGATCTCTGATAGTTAAATATGGCTGATATTTAAAATCTTAATTAGAATTAAATGATTCGGTTTAAAACTGCGATCACACGCAATCATGATAATGACTATAAATGTAGCATAATAATTTCTATTATTGTATTCTATCCTCAATTATTAGCGTGTTTCATTTGTTATTTAAAATGAAACTTCATGATCGCACAAGTATTACAAATGTGATCCTGCTATCACTAATGTCACTTTTTATTAGTTGCACTAAATGGTGTTAAATGTTAAAATATTTCGAATAAATCCGATAAGACAGGTTACTTCAGATCTAGGGATCAGTGATCACATAAACATTAAATTAAAAATTATCATAAGAATCAATATGTTAAATAAGAAATAAGATCAAGCTAAAAATATATGAAAAAATTTTGAAAAACTTTTATTTGGGGTCTTAAAGGCTTATTGAAATAATAATACATTTACATTTACTCGAATTCGAATTACACCCATTTTTGTATATAACCACATATTAATTCTCCGGAGATATAACAAACATTTTGAAGTATACAACTAATTACATCTAATTTCTGTATCACCTGTTGCCCAATTAATCAAACCACGTACGGTACAAAAAAATATTCAACATCCTACTAGAATTCGAAAAAATAATTACAAAAAACATAATGATCGATCGCTTATGTTGCACATTACTTTGCAATAAATTTTTATATATTCGTCATGTATCTACCTTACTTCCCGCATATTTCAAGATTTGACCAAACAATTGGTTTGATTTGATTGCATTTCCGTTTCATTCAACATCATTTTTTTTGTTTTTTTTTTTGTTTTAACATAAAATAATATTCCAATAATACACACATTACGTATCCAGTATCCACCAAAAAAATTTTATAGTTTAAGACATTAGGCTAGAAAATAATAAATTACCGTACACAATTTTCGAATGAAAATTAATAAAAAAAAAAACGAACGAATGAAAAAAAAAATCTAATTTTAATTTCTAACTATATAACTGTTTCAGCAATCAATCTTGATATATCTTATATAGCTATATAGCTATATCTAAGATGAATAAAAATTGGATGAAAGAAATTCAAAATTTTAATTGAATTTAAATGTTTGTACTGCGGTGAGAAATATAAGTTCCTCGACCCGTGTATTTTTAGTTGTGCGTTTGCCGAATTTTTTATTTCTTTTTCAGTCATAATAAAAATAGTTTACTAAAAGTGATGAGTACCATACTTATACTTATTATGTAATAATAAAATACATTTCAAGAAATTCCACGCATGGTTTATTAGAGGTGCACTGAATGTGGAAGAACATATAACAACAACACTACAACCATCACGAAATATAATATAAATTCTCAAGACAAAATCATTTCTTATAAATATATTGTTGATGTACAATAAAATTATATATAAAAAAAATGTTTTTTACCATGACGGATATGAGTTCAACGAAGCATTGAATACATTTTTCTTTCAAAAATACGAAAATTTGTATAAGAACGCAGAATTTTATGTCTGCGTCTATTCAATTTGCAAATTATTTATATATTTTTGGCCTATCAGGAAGTGATAAAACGTATAATAAATTTATTTTAATTTATTTTGATAATTTTGGTACTCGATCACGATTGTATTTTATGATCGCACTAAAATAATATTAATAAAATCGTTGAAACCGCATATTGCAATTAATGATCGCGGTTTCTTAAATTTATAGGCTTGAGTAAAATAAAAAAAAGCGTTCACAGAACTTTTTAAAGACAGTAAATTATGATTTAATTTTTATCGGTATAACCGTTGATTAACTTGTAATTTTCTAATTTCAAATTACATAATCAATCGCACTAATAATGTAAGCGGATTGCGATAAAATATATAAATAATGATCGTTTGATATTTTATCACTTTGTTCATGGAAAATTATAGTGTAATATCATAGTTTGATTGACCAGTGATTGATAGTTTCATTGAACAGAGTTGTACCCACCATCTCCCCCACTATATTTAGTTTGTTCATATAGCAAAATAATTTAAGCAAAATAATCATATCTAATCGATCCGACAATCGATCAATAAAAGTATATTTTTTGTCGATAACAATAAAAATATCAATAACTTTTAGTTGCGATCTATAATAAAATGTTGATCATTACATTTTAAATCCTGGTAGTTTGATGTTTTTTTAACCAAATTAAATTCATAAATCTTCCTTCGTTTTTATTTCGGTTAGTAAAAAACTAATCAATTACACTATCTTAATGTTAATGATCAATTAAGATCCCTTTTACATTCAACAAAAACCAACATAATTTATTGATTGATTTGATTGATTGATTGATTTTGAATGTACTGCCAAGCATTAAGCAGGATATCCCGGAAAGCGCCGGGCCCACAGTACACCCGTTTTTACATATACTTGGAAGGATATGGAAGGATACTAGTTAAATTATTGAGATCGACCCGGTTACAGACACCTTGGCGGCCAATAGTTAGTAAATTTTTGTGGGTTAGGGAAAGGAAAAGTATGTTAGTTATGACTTAATTGGTCCGATTTCTCGGTATCCAATATTCAAACTACTGTTAGTGTAAGACAATCACATTTTTGTTGAACTGCTCTGCATTCTGCCATTTATTTGTATATAGATTATAAAAATGTTTGCAAACTACATTTTCCTAATTTATTTGTTGAACTGCCCAAAAATTCAACAAATCGAATTTTAATAAAATAATTAAACAACTGAATTTGATCGAATCCACCGTCTTTGAGCAATTACACAATGTACTTGCATTAAAATCCTATTTATATTTACTTTAAAACCAAAAACACTAGAAATCGAATTTTATTAAAATAATTGAACAATTGAACTTGATCAAATCCACCGTTTTTTAGCAATTACACAATGTACTTGCATTAAAATCCTATTTATATTTACTTTAAAACCAAAAACACTAGAAATCGAATTTTATTAAAATAATTGAACAATTGAACTTGATCAAATCCACCGTTTTTTAGCAATTAAACAATGTACTTGCATTAAAATCCTATTTATATTTACTTTAAAACCAAAAACACTAGAAATCGAATTTTATTAAAATAACTGAACAATTGAACTTGATAAAATCCACCGTTTTTTAGCAATTACACAATGTACTTGCATTAAAATCCTATTTATATTTACTTTAAAACCAAAAACACTAGAAATCGAATTTTATTAAAATAATTGAACAACTGAACTTGATCAAATCCACCGTTTTTTAGCAATTACCAACTAACCTATTCAATATTACAATTGAACAAAAAAGAACATTTTTTCATTATAATTGCATATAATGATGGATAATTTTAGTTTATCGTAACAAAATAGATATCCTCCTAATCGATCATACCATCGATCGATAGAAGTTACAATTTTTAAAAAATGTTAATAAATAACAGTTAATATCACTTGTAAATTTATGATCTACAATTGACGAATTAATCGTACACATCGATCTCGATAAAAGTAAAATTCTCAATAATTACTGTTAAAGATAATAGTAATAATTGCGATCTTGATCAAAATTTGATCGATTGATGTTTTAAACCAAAATCAACTAATTTTTGATAGTTTAAAACCATCGAAATTTGATCAACATATTTTAAGAAAATTTTTTATATTTTCTAAACCATCGATCGATTGCATTAGATCGCTATTGCGATCTTTAAGTTACTTCTTAAGTTTGATTTGGTATTTTGCAAACTATTTTTAAAATTGATAAGATATTTAATATAAAAAGACCAAAGTTAAATTTTATGAAAATTAAAATGTTGAACAATGTCAAATTCTACTAAAGAATCGAGAACAGCCACATTATTTACCGATCTAATTTAAATTTCTCTACATGTAATTGAGGTTAAATAGTACAAGATCAATCTAGTTATTTTCTCGGATCCTTTATATATATTTTAGACTGTGAATTTTATTTTATGTTTATTACTTTGGTACTCGATCACGATTGTATTTGATCGTACGAAAAAATATTTCAAAATAATGACGCACTGCATTATAGAAAATGGGGTTCGAATATTAATCAATATCAAATAATAACTGATCTCAAACTATCGATCGACTTATTGGGTACTTTAAGTTACGTTTTAATTTTAGAGTGTACATCTAAATAATGTAAACAATATGTGGTAAATACAGTTTTAAAAATCACTTCGATCCTATAACTATGCTAATAATGTAGTAAAAACAAAAAAACTAATTGGATTTATATTCTCGCCTTCTTGGTGGCATTAAGTTATCTTAATTTAAGTGATCGCTACTGTTACATTATGATACTTACACTTTTAGGTCGATCGAAATTAATATCAGTTTTGAAAATTTTATTAAATTTTAGTTTGCAATTTAAAATTGATTCGACTTTTGATCTGTTGCCATTAAAATTAATAATATTCCATTCAATCAATCGGACACAGCATGATTTCGATGAAAGTAAAATCTCTAATTTTTATTGCACGTTAATCGCGATCAATAATAATGTTTTGACCTTTAAGGGCGATTTTAAATATTTTTTTCATTGCGGAGATCTTGAAAAAAGTGAAATTGTTAATGTTAAATCATGGCTACTGTATATATTAGTGATCTTCTCCATTTTAAGAAGATCTAATTTAAGATCAGTTTTTGAAAAAAAATTTTGATCGCAGCATGATTTCGATAATTTAATATTGTCTAAAATTTCGGCAAATTGTTTCGTTTTAGTTTTTAAAATTAATCGTAAGGTCACATAGTTCAATGGTGATCGTTTTGTTTACAATATCGATTTATTTTACCGATTCGATCTAAATATTTTAAAATTGTGCAAATATCTTCACCATACGGAAATTCTATTGAAATTTAAAATAGCACATATGACTTGTAATTTCTTAAATATGCGACAACCACCACCACATCAAATATACCCATCCAATGCACACAAATAATAAAATTAAACAAAAATCTCATAATTTAATTTAATTTTATGGTCGTTTTTGTGTACATATACGATAAATATACGAAAGGAAGTTATAATCATTTTAAATATAATTTTTTAAAACAAACAAAATAAAATTTAATTCAAATTTTCTAAATTGGGTTGTTCATCATATAAATAACGTGAAACGTCTTATTTATGTTGCGACGTTCAATCAAAACCAAATAAATATATTTAATGTGTACACACACACACATAAAAGAGTAATTTGTATAGATCTCATCATATGATCATCATATTACGTTGAGTGCGCATGCAGCACTGTGCATGTAAACAACATTTTCTTGCTTTGTTTTTTTTTAACACAATTTCTTAACAGGTTTCTTAAATAATATATATAAAAATACAACAAACTACTTGAGGGTCTTCTTAAATAAAATAAAAATTTCGGTAATAGTAACTTTTAAGAATTGGATAAGAAAATTTAATTTATTTGTTTTTAATTTATTATATTATTTCGATGATTTATTGAAATCATTTGGTTCTCGGTGTGTTGTGGTTGGTTTAATTGAAATTAATTTGAATATGAGATGAAATGTTTGTTTTGCTTTCTTTTCCGACTTGAAATCTAATATAATTGGTATACTCTTTAGGTAAATAATCTAGCACTTCTTAAATGAAGAAAAAAAAAATATTTTCTTAATAAATTTATGTTATGCAATTATAGCTGTAACTTTTTAATAAGAACATCTGGTGTGTAAATGTGTATTTTTGAGGGGAGATTACACCAACAAGTTGATTAATTTGGAATTTATATGAAATTAATTATTTATAAGACATATGGTACGTAATTAATATGTGATCGAATGCTATAAATCAAGACTATTCAAATGTGTTAGAAGCACTTAAGTTTCGATTTAAGAGTATAATAACATCATGTGACCTTGATTAAATTATGTTTAGAAATCGCGATCGTATTTGTAAAATAAAAAAAAATTTGCGATCAAATTGCGATCGATCGGTTTATATCTCCATAAAACACAAAATCACATAATATATCACCCTTACTTTTACATATATATTTTTGACAACTGTGTATTTCTACCAATCCAATAAATCTACTTTGCTAACATTGAATTTTTTGCAATTTGATCGTATTTTATAGTTGTTGTAATCTTATGTACAAATGATTGGTCGTGACTTAATTTATCAGGATGCAACTGACCGAGCGATAAATCAAATTGAATACATGTCCAACCTGTTTCTCTGTAGTATGGAAAGAATCAAAAACAAAATTAAATTAAATAAATTACAAATCCAACAAAATCTTAATTGTAATGAATCAAATTTAAAGAAAATTATCTTACTTCCGTGTCTTAAAAAAAAATAATTACGACCAATACTCACATATAATGTAATATTCTATATTACCCCATAAACAAGTATGATTACCTATTTTTTTTTTTTTTTATGTTTATTTGGTGAATAAAAAGTTGGGTAACTCTCCAAAAGTCGTTAAAAAAACTATTTAAAAAAACTATAAACTTATGTTATGTTCTGGGAAAAGTAAACGATTTGTAGTTGTTGGTAATTTTTATTTGTTTATGACAAACAATGTTACATAATTTGCTGGGTTCTAATTACGCCTTTTGGTTTTCTTTTAAATCTATATGTAGTTAAAACATTATGAAGACATGTAGGTAAATTAAAAAAACAACATAATGAGTGGCAAAGCCATTCGATTTTGATGTTGAAATGTACAGCGCGCTACCGGATGGATATCATTTAGTTATGGTTTTATTATTACGATAATTTGAAAAATGGGAATCTTTAATTAGACAATTTGGCGTGTCTAAAATTTTAATATTCCAAATATGATTGCTAAACAGATTTCTTTATAAATGGCACAACAGTTACAATTTTGGTCGAAATTACATCTGTTTGATTTTGCAGTATAATTTGTCTCTATTAGCATAACAAATTATCTTGGTTCTGAAATTGGCTTAACATTCAACAAGCTTCGCATTAATCAAATTAAGTCTTTTATCTGTTATACAGTTGAAGTTACTGGTCTATACAGTTTCCGTAAATTTTTTCCAACTTTTGACCCATATTTGATTGTTACCTCCCAACCAATTTATGATCGTCCCCAAAAAGTTGCTTTTCTATACTAACCTAGTATTTTAAAATTATTGATCTTG
The DNA here is from genome assembly GCA_963556175.1 of Tipula confusa. Classification (NCBI taxonomy): domain Eukaryota; kingdom Metazoa; phylum Arthropoda; class Insecta; order Diptera; family Tipulidae; genus Tipula; species Tipula confusa. The sequence continues at coordinate 231,224,522 of OY744475.1, forward strand.
TCGAGTTTGGTAGTCATGGTCGTATATTTAAAGAATTGCATTCAAAAAACTTGTAGTTATACATTTGTAATTATAGTGTGATCAATTTTATAAATAAACAATAAATATTTGAGCGGTTTGAGCTTAAAGATATATCAAACTTCCGAAGAAATAAATAAAAATGTCAATACTGTCAATTCATTAAAAACATCTCACAAACGAACTCCTCAAAACTATGGAACGAGGACAAGATTGAAACGTCACAATTTGGAGGTTTGTCTAAAAGGTCCTAGATTTATAAAATATTTATTTTTATAAATATTTCTATTCAAGATTATATTGCTTTCAGTTCCTCCTATTTTTTACCGAGATGTTTTGCTTCGGCTAGCACAATTTGTTTCCAGGTTATTGTTGGTCTTCCCTTGCGGATGCCATTCCATTGACATTCGGGTTATATCAAACATTTTAGAGTAATTTTAATTTGGTTAACTTTTTTTTTTCATTTTTGTCTGTGGTCATCTTTGATCTTAAAATTTAGATTGTGTACTTAATTGGATTGATTGATTTTGGAAATATATTTTTCAAAATTCTGAGAATATGAAAATTTATAAATCCAATTTATGTTTCGATGGTTTAAATAATTTGTATTTTGTCGCAATTATAACTGCTATTCGCGTGTGATTTTGCTCTTACTTCCGATTGACGGCTGATTATAAATAAAATGGAAACAATTATTAGGGGGTTCTCCTAGAAAAAACTCAAAAAGCATATCTGTAATTGCAATTTTATAGAATTTTATAGAACGTAGAACCATGTTTTTAGTAACTAAAGCTAAAGTGTTATATTACCACGTAAATTAAGGTCAAAGATTGCATTCAAATAAAACAAAAAAATCAGGGGTAACAACACTACCCTTGTGGAACCCTAACAGTCTCAACCTTTTAGGTAACTTAAGTAGTTCTATTAGTTATTCAATATTTCACAAATAATTATATTTATTTACAATTCTATAATTATTTTTCGAATAAATATTTAAATTTAAATTTCTTCAGTAGCAAACAAAATTATTCGAAATTTTAATTTTTAAATTTTAATTTTGGGAATATATAAAATATTTAATTTGTACGATTTGTTTAATTTAGTTTATTTAATTATATTACGAATTATATTTATAAAATTAGATTATATTATAGTTTACATATTATATTATATTTTACGAACATTTAACATTTTGTACAGATAATTTAACTTCCGATTTTAAATTTTAAAATAAAAATTAGTAAATCCTAAATTTTGATAAATTACACCAACTAAAATATTTAATTTTACAATCAAAATTAATTAATTATTGGTAAGGTGCATTTTCAATAATTGTCAAGTACTTTCTGAATTAAAATTTGGCTGGCTAACCGTCAAAAAGTAGGAAGAACTTTCACCTCATTAAAATAAAACAAAATATTGCATGGAAAAAAATACTAAAAAAAAGTTTAATACAAAGTAAAAAGAAATGTAGCTTCCAACCAGATAATTATTATAGCTTCAAAAGAATTAAGAAAGCTACTAACTGTTTCTTTAATTTTCATTAAAAATGCACTCCAATCAAATCAACCTATTTTGAATTCAAAGTCAAACCATGTAATTAATTCAATATTATGATTTTAATTTGTTCGGCTGTTGAATCTCAAAAAAAAAAAAAACATTCACATTTTCGACAAATGATTGATGGATTTCTGTCCTAAATTAGTATCATGATGTGATGCATTCGATAATAACCTTATGAACCTCGGTTTGTTTTTCTTTATCTTCTATATTATAGTTGCATTTTACCAAAAGAGAACAAAAAACACTTAAATTAATTTTAATTCAAATAAATTTTAAAGTTTTTCAAGTACAAAATAAACATGACAACAACAACAACAAACACACCCGAATGACACATTAATCTATATAAGCGCCTAAGTTTTTTTTTCTTACTTGATTCATTGATTCAATTTATCATTTCTTGAATATATGCGTCATTACGACCGATTCAATTCGACACTTTGGAACAGTTCCAAAAAACAAAAACAAAAAAAAATGTTCATAGATAATGTATGTGCGCGCACAGATACGCTACAGTTGATGCTTGAAATTGATAATTGATTTATGAGCTCCTTTGTATATACTGAATCTGTCTATATAGAACGCTAATTTTCACATTTCCGCCACATATTAGATATACATACGTAATGATATATTGCTTTAGTTTTTTTTTATATAACTGTAACTAACTTTATTGATCTAATCTGTATATATGCTGTAATCTGATCTCGAAAATTTCATATATTTTTTTTTTGTATTTTCCTTATTATTCTCAAGTTCAATATCTTATTGGAGCTTAAATTTTTTAAGTTGTGTAATTTTCTCATAAGATATCTTTATACATTTCCAATATATATATATATATATATATATATATATATATATATATATATATATATATATATATATATATATATATATATATATATATATATATATATATATATATATATATATATATATATATATAGGAGGTATATTAACCACAGAATGATTTCTTTTTGATAACTTTGTTGTTGTTACTGGTGATGCTGGAATATATAGTGTTATGGAATTATGTTAAAATTGTGCTGTGTCAGTATATAAGAATTTTTTTTGATCTAATTTAATTCTTATGTTCATATATATATATATAGTTTTCTTGTTATGCTTCTAAGAATGTACAGTTAACTGGAATTGAAAATTATAAGTATATATCACAGATTATTATTTTCGTTAGATAGGGAATTGTGGGTGTTCATGATAAGTGGAATTTTGTCAGATTTTGTTATTATTAATGCTGGAAATGAATAATTGTCTATCTATAGTCAGTTAATTAATGGAGTAAATTTAACATTTGTCTTGTAAAACAGTTTAAACGATGGAAATAGGCGGGTTTATTGAACTAAAATAAGAAGATTTATAATATTTTCCCCATTAAAAAAAGTTTTCCAATTATTTTAATTTTTTTTTATTTATGTAGTACTAATAAATTTTTAAAATTTTTTATTTCCAAGAGTAAAAACTTGGGCAAAAATTTACATTAAAGAAATTGTTTCAAAATGGCATATAAAAGTCTTTTGATAATTTTTATATTGTCCTTACTGACATACTTTTGTGTACAAGATGTGAGCTAATTGGCCTGTAAAATAATTTCTTTTCATAATTCTTTTCATACTTGGATCCGATTTTATGCATGTTTTTAGTTTTGTACAGAGCACTGCTATACGATGCTACTTTGGGAAACTTTCCTTTGTGCAAAGCTGATCAGTAACTAACTTTGAAAATTTTCTAGAATTTTTCAATCACTCAGAAGGATCATGTTTTACCTAATTCTAAAGCTTTCTTGAGTCTTGAGACTTTGTCTTAAGTGGAGTAGCTAGATGATTTCTCTTTCTCAGATTACTATAGTAGTATTTCAAGAAACATTTTATGTTACATTTCAATAAAATTATTTTGAAGGGAAAATGATCAATATTACTGTTCAAGGTTTTTCACTAAAGATGATTTTTCTGCTAAATGTTACCCCTTTTAATTTCACTTTAAGTTAGTTCTTCAATAAATAAATGATGTATTGGATTGCTGATTAAAATACCTGCAACATTACATCAAAAATTAAACTAGTAAGATGTGTTTCGGCTACTAGCATTTAAGATGCTGGTTTGCAGAATATCAACAAGAGGATTGTTCGAACTCTAAGGCAAATTACCTATAATAAAACTTAAAAAATGCTTTTGTGAAAAAATACAGAATTTTTAATCAAATTTTAAGCATATTGAAATCCATGTTGAATAAATTTATTTAAAAAAATCTATAAGTCATCAGGAAGTTTAATTTAACCATCACTATTCTTTCTTATTTCCAAATGAAAAATTATTCTGTCGCAATTTACTTTTATAATTTGCCAAATTACTTTTTAATCTCGCACACAAACATAACAAAATACAGAATTTCCACTTTCCAAACGAACTGTAACTTAAACGCAAAAAATGATTCATATTTAGGTTATGCGTGTAATTACGTTAATTCTATAAAAACTATTCCAAACAAAAAAAACTATATTTACTTAATTTATTTTTTGGTAATTTATTTAATTTTTTGCCATATCACCGCGATAACCTTGTTCCGCAAAATTAGCATTTTAATCGTAGTAAATATTTAATTTTTATTTCCAGTTAATATTTGCAAGTTTTCTCTTTATATAAAAATTTTATCCAGGCCACCCAAAAATAGTGCACAGTGTTGATACAGATTTATTTTATTATAGTTAAAAGCTATTATACCACAAACAAAAAAACTATTTCACAAAAATAATAATAGAAAGTACATTCAACCTATAGCGTGCGCATACGTTAATTATTTATTCGAACGATCGTTTATATAGAAAGTAAAAACTAGGTCAACCGTGTGATGACAGTTCAACTGTCTCGTGGATAAACAATGAAATTATCTTATTATTTTTTTTTTTTTTAATATCATTACAGAGTATCATTTGGCTCATCAAAAGGTTCAATGGTTGAAACATTAGTATTTGAAACGCCTACACCATTACCGGAGCATGCCGAACGGGAATTTACCTTTTCAGATTCACATAATAATTCCATTGGCATTGGGAAACCAATGTCTGGCAATTTAAATGGTTCAGCAAATTTGGATGATAGTGGGATTGGACTACAAGAAGAGTGAGTAAATATTTTTTTTACTAAGGTCACATAGTGTTAAAAATATGTTAAAATATAGTACCTCAAAAATCGCAGATTTGCTATTATATCAATGAGCAATTATAATTGGTTTATTACTGCAACCAATAAAAATTGTCGCTAATCGTTTGTAACTATACTAGTCAAAAATTTCATAAGATTGGCGGTAATGGTGGACTTCAGTTTAAATGACATAGATTATTTTTACAGTAATTTAAGAAAGATTAGCTATTAATAACCAAAATATTTTTAGAACATAACAGCCATTTTTATGTTAAGCTAGTCATGTTTTTAAACATTTCTTACTTTAAACGCCTACTGGAGTCATCTTTACTGTGACTTAACTACAATCTAAACTTTATTATATCCGGTATGTTGGATAGGCTTCCGGATAATAATAATCGATTTTTTTCGTCACAATATTGGGCTACTAAAGTATTTTTATTAGCTTTATATAGACCTAGTAACCCGAAAAAGTAACCCCAAAAGTTAACACTTTTGAAAGCCCGGCGTTACAGCACATAAACCACTCTTCAGTTCCTTAGCTTCCTTGACATCATTAATCGAGGATTATTTTATGGGTAATAGTTTCCAGAAAATACCCATTTATTTATTAAACCCGTTTTTATAATGTAGCCCTTTCCTAAACAATCAGTCTTTAATTAGCATTGCTTCTGAGTTAGTTAGATTTATTTATTGTTGTGGTTGAAACCGCACTCTTAATTTTCTTACCTTTAAAGGAATAGCTTTTGATTTTTTTGTTTATTATCGTTCACCAATTGAAATTCCTGATAAACAAGTTTTTTTTAACGGCCTTTGGCTTAATTTCTGAATTTTTATCACAGGAAACTCATTTAAAATAAAATAAAATCTATCAAATTAAAAATACAATTTATTAAGAAACTGTTTAAGGTTAGCTTCCATGTTCGTTTCAAGTCAGCTTTTTCTCTAAATGTAATCCTAAGTATTTAACGTTATGGTTGTATAGTATAAAGAGATATTACTTTGCTTAACTAAAGACAATTTGGGCTTCTTTTCATAAGCATAACTCCTTAGTGAAGCATCCACTACAGCTTGTTTTAATACATTCGTGTTTTGCAATGCGACTTAATTTCCAATTTTATTTTTAGAGGGGTGCTTAATAAACATTTGCTGGTTACTGTAGATTGTAGCATCGGCCAACTAGTATATGTCGATTAGCAAGGAATCTATAGGTAACTGTAGTATTAGAACTTGAGTGATAAGTCTTATTTATACCGGTGAGTATTTACGTATAATGGTCTGTAGTGATGTCCTTTGATACAAAAGGTTATTAATCAGTCATTTTTCGCATATCTGTAGGCCAGTTGATTCACCGACCTGTAAAAATGTGATCCAAATTTTCATGCTGCATACATTTCCACAGTTGCTTACTTTTCGAGGATATAATTTGGTAACCCCAATGGGTATATTTGGCATAGTAGGCACCTCCGACAAGAAATTTATCTTCCGGGGGTTCAATAAGGCCGGAAACTATTACGTTTTAGTTGAGTTTCTCGGTGGACAATAAACTAGTGGTATAACGCACTTCAATGTCCATTCCTCTAAGCAGATGCAATAGTTGCTTGACTATCTCTTTGTATCTTTGGATATCCATAATGGTTTATTCTGTTTTTTAATATAATGATAGATGTCTTCACAGTAAGTTACGCTAGAGTGGTTTGTGTTGTAAAGGTTGTATATCTTTTAATTTTTAGATTTCTATGTCGTTTTTACCTGAGAAATTTTGCACTTCAAGATTATGTTGCGTTAGCCCGTTAACGTTCCGTACAGCGTTCAAATTTATCATTCTGAATTCTACATTTTGCTGTCATTAGCTTAGATTTTTATTTTCCAGAACATACTGTGATTCCTCAACATATGCACAATTATTTTTGGGGTTGTACTGTAAAGTTTCACTAAAATTTTTTATAATTTATTCCCCCACTATAAATTTTCTTAAAGTATAATAAAACTACAAAACCTTTCAACACTTGTTAAATAGTTTTTTTTTTCATTTTCATTTTCTTAAAATTTCTTCTTTTGTTTATTTGATAACTAATAAAACAAAATTCTTAAATTGATTGATAATCCGATTATATGATTGATAGTCGGAACGTAAATAACGTGACGTTATATTCTCATACTCCGAATTGACGTGGTTAAGCCGTATAGATTAGAATTTATACAATATATTTTTAGAAAATTAGAATGTCTCATGAATTTATTAATAGAATTAGTTAATTATTTTTTACATATGTTAAGTTTTTATATTATGACATAATGTTGGTGTGGTAAAGTTAGCTACAGATGTCAGTAGTGGCCCTATATACATACAGTGCCATCTTTATAATGTATTAAAAAGTTTGTTATGAAATTTAGTAAATTTTTGTTTTATTAATTGTATCACATGCGGGAATTGAAAGTGCATCAGATCTATATTTAGTGGACGGTTAAAATGTTGAAAATTTAATTAAATTTCATATAACACAGAGACACAGTGATATGCATCGCTGAACATTTTCAATGTAAAATAAAATAATGAATGAATTTGTGGAAATTTGTAGTTTAGTTAACATTTTACTCGTAGTCATATATAGTTATGTACATTTTGGTAATGGTTAAATTCCTCATTTTTCATTGAACTGGCGTTTTAAATTATGTGCAGTTTGGCGATGATTGTTAATGATCGATCAACCACGATGGACAATTGTGGTTTCGTTTTAAATTAAGTGAATTTTACTTATTATGCTATTAAATTAATTTATTATAGCGATAGTTAATGATTTAACAGTACTTAAGATTTCTAAAGTATTAAAAAAAACTGCTGAATCCAATCAAATATACTTCCACATGTTAAATTTTTCTGTCAAAGCAAAAGTAATCATTATGATAATTCATTATAGGATCATTGGGATTAAGATTCTATGACGTATCTTCATCCAACTGCGTAACATTCTGTAAAATCTCTTACTGAAGAATCTAAACAACGATGTTTTTTCCCTAATCTTTTAAAATATCGTAAGGCTGTAAACCCAATTTTCAAAGTGTTGTAGGCAAGCAGATCACATGTCTGATAATTTACAATAAAGAAATATCTTGGCCTCTTGCTTGGTATAACTTATATTGTTTGATGGAAATTATCTTTTGAATGCACAGTTTCATCTGAATGAAATAAGAAAATATTTTCTTTAAACAGCAGATAAAATAACTCATAAAGAGATGGGTAAAAATGATTGCATCAATTTATATGGTTGCAAAATCTGCAAATATTTTACTTTGCCCTTTAAGATATGTTTATCTTGTTCCCTAGTCGCTTTGTTTGTTTTGGCCCAATTCTTTGGCATTAAAATATGCTAAAGGTTGATCCTAAATTAGTAGATTTCATGTTTTTAGTAATAAAAGTATTGAAGCAACTGGGTAATCTTTAAATTATTCGCTTAAATGCACTTTCCGCAGGCTTAAGATCAACAAATTTGTGATCACGTTCGCTCGTAGAAATTTTGCTATGATATTTATGTCTTACGATATCACGAAATTGAAAGAATTATAATCCACGTTCATGTGATAGTTTTGTAAATTTACCCACGTAAGGAGTATTTTGAATGGAACAACAAAGTAATATTCAGTTATCATAACTTCTAATAAATTCTGCAGTGATCCGATAATCTTCGTTAAATATTAAAGTATTAATAGCCAAAATTTCTATTGCGGATATTTTTCGAATACATTGCCGATTCAATAAAGCGATTGGTAGAGGAAATCTGAGTTTTTACTTTACTTAGTTAATTTTAATGCTCTAAACTTAGAGGATTCAAGAAATCCAAGTTCATATAAAGTCCATTGCCGATCATTGGTACATAGGATCTGAATTCACTGTAATACAATGATTGTTAATTAATTGAGTAATCCTAAATATTGTTGTGGCATCACTAGTGTCAAATTAATGCGTGCGGCAAAAGAATTATTACGATATTACCAAAGGTTAGTGAAAAAGTGAAAGTTAGAAAAAAAGCAAAATTAACAACGGGTAACACTTAAGCCAATGGGCATTCAGTATCTTTTCAGGGGTAATAATATATAATTATATTTGCAAATGAGATTTGGCCATACTCAAATATACTAATACAAAATAATTTACTTCAAGTTGTACAATTTGGCTAGTTCAGTTCTACTCCATATTTCCATTTAGTTTAACTTCCAGCCTACAATTCTAACTTAATTTAAATAAAATCTAATTTATGTATACCAAAATAAATCATAAACAACAAAAATATCTATCATATCATGCGTTGACTAAAGCATAATTTTTCAATTTATGCTAATTTCGAGTTACGACTATTTTTTTTTTTTACCTTTTTCGTTAAACAAAATATGTCAGTAGTTTTAGATAACAAAGACTTAAAAAAAATTTGAAAAAGGAAAAAAATACTTTACAACAACATTTTAATTTTTCACCATACGCCAGTCATGAAAAATGTATTTATATATTTTAAGGGAGACCTGACACGCAAACTCTATTAAAATTCCATAATTTAAATTTGGGGATGGTTAGTAATTTTCGTTTATTCGGCGTTTTTATGGTACCGTCAAGTAAATTTGATTTAATATTTGCGAATTTCAAACTGTAATAGGCAAATATGAAACACTCCTTTCGAAAATAATTCATTCCAAGTAATTTATCATTTATGCCTGAATAACTTTATCGGAGCCAAAAAGTCGCGATTGTAATAAATTGAGTCGATAAATTTTTGCTCGGAAGACGGATGAATGAAAAAACAAAAATATTTTGTTAATGTAAACAAATCGATATAATACACCATAATGTTCGGTTGTAAAATTTTATTTCTGCGCCAAATTTTGTTATTTTCCTATAGCGAAGCATCTCGACAAAAAAAGAAAAGAAAAAATTCAAGGCCAAACAATTTTTAATTTTTATACATACGAAAATATTTTTCTCGTATTCACCACAAAGAGGAAATCTCAGCATTATCACCCAAAGAGCATCATAATAACAAAATCACTAATTCCAATTCATTTCACGCTGCGTATAAAAATCTTGAATCTTTTTTAATCCCAGCACCCCAAATTTAATTCACCCCATAAAAAAAAATAAATAAAAAATCAATCAATGGTTTGGTTCTAGAAAAAATTCAAAGTAACCTTGGACCACTGGAAAATGACTAAATTCGTCTTAATAAAAAATATATTAATTTACTGCCTAAAATGTTAAAATGTCAAAATTTACGTTGTGACCTCTAGTTGTCTTTTTCTTTATGTTTTGGTAAATTACCCGTAACAAAAAGAGAGATAATCGTTTTATTGTATATAGCTTTTAAGACGAAGAAGTTTTGTTTCGTATGAGAATAAATTGCCGGCAAAATTTGAAAGACGAGTAAAGATATATAAAAGTATACACATGTTTTTTGTATATACTTATCTCATATTTTTTGCATGTATCCATCTCTTTCGAAATTTAGTGCATTTAACGTATATTCTATCGAGGAAATGATAATATACAGTTCAATATCCTAACTCTGCTCCACATATAGTGTTTGTATTTCATTAGCATTATTGATGTCAATGTGTTGCGTAATGTATCAAAACGAAAGAGACAAAAAATAATGCAAATAATTTATTTTTAAAATATGATAGTGTATGTGTAATTTGCGTATTATTTTAAGTTTTGTTAAATTTATGAATTAAATTTTTTATGTTTTGTTATTTTTTAAATGTAATGTTTACTAATGTATGTGACTAAATTATAATTCATTAATACTTAATTCATAAATTAATTAGATTAATACAATTTTAGGAATATTTAAATTGGCAACATTGTACACAAAGTAACGAATACAACTATATATTTCCCCTTTTTTACGTGAAATCGCTCCAAAATGGCTACAATAATAATAACATCTGTTTTGATACATTCTATGGTTGTTTCGATTATCTATATATTTGTCTCGTTAAAGACTATATACCTGTCTCATTTCTTATGAATTTTTGTTATACAATCGGCTCGGCGGTATTATTATACACAATGAAAGTCATATTCATTTCAACTGAAAATTTAAGAAACGCGCATGCCGTTTGATATTTTTTCGTCGAATTTTTGAATTAAAAAAATATTTTTTGTATTTGTTGTTGTCCGAATTATTTGTTATTTATTCGTAAAATACAAATAAATAATAATTATTTGTTGAAAATATATAGTTTTCTGTGACAGTGATAATTTGTTTCCCGCATTATTTTTAGTGTATATCGTTCATCTCGTTGTCAGTGACAGTCGAATAGAAAGTATCAATTTCTTGTGTTGTTTTGTCATAGTGAGTTTTTTTTTAAAGTTTAACAAGTAAATTAGTGCGATCGCAAATAAAGTGAGATATTAAAGTGAGATTTATACGAAATATAATATTTAAGTGTGTTGTGTGTTAATAAAGCTGTACAGCGGTATTTGATCTAGTGGCCTATTGAAATAATTTTCAAGGTAATTTAAAATTCATATTTTATACATATATATACGAGAACCATCTAGTGAGAAAAATTCGTACAAGCGAATTTATGTATGTGAATACTCATAAAACGTAATTTTCTTTCGTTTTATTTCTTTCACTTTTTCAAGGTCAATTGATTTTACGCGTATACCGTCGAAAGCTATAAGACAATGACAGCCCGCAAACTTAATGATGATAAGACAAATATGAAATGATCACAAAGTACACGATGATGTCATTTTCGTTTGTTTGTTTGTGAATTTTGTTTTTGCGTTTTTAGTTTTCATAAGTCATGTGGGAGGTATTCATTTAAAGTGTATACGATTTAAATTAACTCCGAAATGATTTTTGGCGTATTACTAGAGTGCAAGACAGGTCAATGGAATGTTTACGGATAAATAATACAATTCGCTAGAATCATATTAACCTTGAAATATGTACAAAGAAAATTGATTTGGGTGTGGAAAATCTTTTATATATTTTTATAGGTTATATGTTGTTGTTTTTTTCGGGTGGGAAAATTTATAAGATACAGATTTTAAAAAAAAAGTTTTTATTTCTTAGTTTATTACAATTACAGTGTATGTAATTGGGTAATGTAGAAGATTTTCCGCACTTTTTTGTTCTTCTTATTTTGCAGGTTATGCGCATGTAGTGTTTTTTTGTGTGGCAAGGTTGTTTTGTTTGTTCCGAGATGACAACATTGAGTATCCTAATTTATTGGTTTCATTCGGAAGAAACAAAAAAACTATATTTATTGTAATACAGGATGAGATCATTGGGCGTTGTTGGATTGTAGGTCAAAAGTTCGCGTTACATATCGATAAAGTGGTAACAGGTATTTTAAATTTTTCACGGCCAATGAAAATTTGATTATAAAATACGTATCATACAGTTTTTTTTTTAATAACAAAAAAAGCGAATCGTATTGTGTTAAATTGTTAATAATTGGTACAGCGAAATTACATCATTTGCTTAAATATTTTTGAGGTTATATTTATATAAATTAAGAACTGACGTAATTTAGTTTGTTTAATGCATATATTTAAATAAAATTTATCCATTATAGTTGTTAGTTTAAGTATAGTGCGGGACTTTATTAAATATTCACATGCATATACGATATACACACAACGTACTGACATAGAGACATAGTGTCTCGTAGTCATGGGAAATATTTGTGGTGGTAAAACAATACTTAGATATACGGTAAAAACTCGCACGTGAAAATCAATTTTCAGGTTGGGTTTATTTATGTAAAATATTTCGAGGTTGCTCATATGAATATCATTATGTATTATGAATATTGCTGCCTTGATATTGGATCATAGTTTTTATTTTTAATTTATCGTGGTTTTTTATAATATATTGAATCGTGATGTACATAATATATTGAATTTCAACGGTTATTAGAGAACGCGATTTTTTTAATTAGAGCGCCTTATCATATTTAGACGCGTGCACAGTTATGTTAGGCGCCTTATAGTTTTGTGATTATGTCATGGTGTTATTAATATTTTCAATTGACCAACAGTTGTTGGAGCGAAACGTTCATTCACACCGGCCCAGGAACCTGTAGTCGTGATATCAAGATTCGGCTATCATCGGCTTCAGGTCAAACGTTTAAAAGTGTTCAACTTTAAACAAATGGCATAGAGTAAAACCCAAAAATAAATCAGGTGCAACATCAATCAAAGTAATCTAGTCGTTATAGCTTTATAATTCAATTTTAAGTAAGTATACTCAAAATTATTTATGAAATTTAATCTTATCTATCAATTTAGGTAAGATAAAATTTGACAGTTGCATGTTGGCTAAATATAAAAAAACGTAAGCGCACTGATATAAAAAAAACGTAACCATGTAATGTGTGGTCTAATTAGATTTGCTATACTAAATATTTTAATTATTACAAGATGCTAAAAAGTAAAATTTCAACCTTCCCTTAGTTGAACAGCAAAATCTTAAGAATCTTCAAAAAATTATGAAATTAGGGCTTATGTTAGTAACGTTGTTAAACGATTTAAAATATCGTCGCTCTAGACCACATACCTAAAATTCAGCCTAAACGTCCAAAATTTTTATAAATTATAAAAAAAAACCGGCTTTTGTATGGAATTTTTTTTTTTTAATTGCTAAGCCTTGAGGTTCATTACAACTGATTACTTAAAACTACTGAAAATATTTTATTGATTTGCTGGTGTTAATTTATAGTTCAGATACGAAAATGAATTAAAACATGAAAAACATATACAGCTGTCTTAGCAATCGTACCAAACTGTGTCGGCTCAAATGTTATGGTGTATGTGGGGAAATAATGGTTTCAAAATTTTATTTTTTTCTGAATACCTGGGGCTCGATTCTGTTTCGATGAAAAGAGAATGAAAACAAAAATTTTATCAATATGTTTTCATTTGCTTTTATCGTTTTATTTTATCATCAACATCGAAAATGCGATTCCGGTTTACCAAATTGATAAAATACATTAGTTCTGAGTTTTTTACGTGTGATGTCAGTGAAAACTGTTATACATTTTCAGTTCAGTGTTATATATGTTTATATATCTAAATAAAATATATGTCAAAATTTGAAATAGATATTTTGTATACACAAATTTATATAAAATTATGTCTTATAGAAAAATTGAAGCACATTATTACGATTATTATGGCTAAATTAATTATTATTTAGTAAAATTGAAACTCGTGATTGACTTTTAAAATTTGTCATTAACAGAATACACACAACACACATATAGAATACACACATATAGAATACATACAACACACGAAACACAAAACATTTAGGCGCAAAAAGAATAATTTTATCATCGGCGATAAACTCTTTTCAGCAACAAAATCAAATTGATAAAATATCTCAGTTTTTCACCAAATTTGACACAAGTTTATCGTTTACCACGAAAAAGGAATCGCGATTTGTGTTTTATCGATGATAAGTTTATTATTTATCAGTATCATCGAACCGGAATTGCACCCCTGGTCCTTAGACGTTAAAACTCTCTGTTAATAGGAAGATTGCAATGCTTAACATTTTTATTTAATGTTTAAAAGTGCATTAGTATGAAAGTTAATAAAAATTCAGTTATTTCAGTTCTCACTTTAGTGGGAATGATGTTAACGTCAACCGCCAATTTAAGTTTACATCAAAAATCAATTCAAAAATCAAATGCACAGATTTTTTGAGTTCTTAAATTTTTACTATCTATTTACTGCCCAATTTATGGCGTATCCTATAATTATACGGATTTAAAATGTTTTTAAAGTTTATTGATAAACTAAACCGAACCTTAAACAATCAACAAAATTTTGACCACGATTAATATTTAATATAACTTGTATTTTTATTAAGCTTGCTTGCTATATGCAAACATTTTGCAAATGTCATATGGCATCGAAAAATTATGTTTAACTTTCACCTGTAAATCATTAAAACTTTTTGTTAACTACAAAGAAAGCAGATACAATATTTGAACTTTATCCAAAACCAGCTGTTCGCTTTTAGAGGACATTTGGAAATAGTTAAATCAATAACTACGAGTTAAGCCGGAAAACATTCTTTGTAAATGACTAAGCTGATATCTTTGGCTTTCGATTGCATTGTAATTATGAAGACCCTGATAATTATAATGTAAAGTATTTTAAATCCTATCACAGTATTTCCTCAAAAAACTTATAATTTTTGTTGAAATTTTTAAGGAATTTTTAATTTTTGGTGGAAATTGTAAAGGATATGTTTATAAATATATATAAAAAAAAAAAAAAAAAAATTGTAGGATATGTTAACTAAAATAAATTTTAATTAAATTTTAGAAAAAAGTCACCGTAAATGAAATATTTGAAACTGAAGTTCCAGCTAATAACTTAATTGAATCAAATCTTTAAATCCAACAATACTTACTATTAACTAAACCTTGACACATTAGGATACATGACTGTGGTCAACTGCATCGATTTCTAGAATTGGCGAAATACATGGTCGAATTCGATCGAATCTACCGTTTTTAAAAGAGGGCTTTATCGTTTAGTAGTTACAGATACAGAAAATGATACTTATAAAACATATATGGTTTTAGTTTTTGAGGATTCATCATTTTATGTGTTTTATTTTATTAAAACGTATGCTGGCTTCCAACCAGGTACCAGTATTCAAGTTCCATTGATTTTCTATTGACATTGCGTGAGCATCCGAAGAATATATGACTTAATCAAAAAAATATCGTTTGTTTTTAAATTATTTATTAGTCCTTTAGGCAAAATAAATATTATGAATTTTTAACATAGATTCAAATTAAAATCAGGTCAAATGAGTGCTTATAAATACCTAAATACACATGTGCCCATTCTCGCGTGTATAATTTCTATTCCATTCATTATCTTATAAAATTGTAACACACCAATTTGTTAACATCCAATTACACTGATAAATGAACCTTTTAGTAGTAGTGCATGCTATCAACTATAATACACAAACTATCCATTTTATACAGTTTCGTATTACATACGGTTAACGCTGAATTAATTTCATGCGTGAAAATTATAAAAAAATTTGTTGCTATATTTTGGAATTTATAATTAATTTTCTATTTTTATTTATAATGTATGTGTACGAACAAACACAAACCAACCAAAAAATAAATAAATAAAAAATCTACAACAAAAATAGATTATATAAAACTAGGTTAACCCTATTTATCATCAAACTGTTGTCTGTATATGTATATATACATACGGTAGCAGTTAGCACCAGTTCAAAATCAGTCAAGCGAATTTAATCTGTCTGTTCGTATATATTGTCTGACTGAGCTCTATATCTAATTATTTTAGTTTAGTTTTTATCTATAACTAATATCAAAGTTTTGATAATTTTTTATTTTTCTTATAAAACTGACAACAGCAACGAGCAACAAAATCACTTGATTTTTTTCCTATATATGCATGCTAAGAACAACAAGCTCGTGATCACCTGAGGCAATTTTGTTTTTATAAAATAATTGAAATATAATCGATTTTTATTAGTACAGTAGACTTAATGTCTTTTAGAGACTAGAATTTTATTATTTTCTCAAGATAAAATTAAGAGCCGGATTTATGTCTATCTATTTTCATATAGTAAACCTTGCATGTTGCATACCACAAAAATTAATTGTCCAAATCACCACAAACCTAAATAAATTTAAACTTTCACACATTATACATAACAAGTATAAAAATTTACTTTCAAAAAAAAAAAAAAAAAAATGCTGAACCTCCCCAAAAAGCGGTCATCGACCCGCGCCTTTTGTTATACGACTTCGCACAAATTTTACCAAAAAACTGGTAAAAACGAAATTTGCGATTTATAGAAAAAAACACAAACATCAGCATGAGATCATTTATTATTGTATTGTGTTACGAAACGATCTGATATAAATTCGATTTTTACCTAATTTGCATTATACAAAATTAAAATCGTAGTGCTGTACACCAGAAGACGAGATCAAGACGTACATAATATATAAACTCTTAAAATTTTAAATGACCATGAGAATTTTATAACTTTACACTATAATACACCATGTATATATTTTATTATCGCGCTATATAAATAAACATATTATACCGATCAATCAACATATGGACTTTAAATATATAATTTATAAACATATTATAGTTCTGGAAGTACCTAAAACTATGTCACGGACATACATTTTCAAGTTAACTAAACTACATAATGGATATACAAACGAAGGTACTATATTGTAAATAAACATTACATCGTAATTTCATTTTCTTAAATAATGCAATAACATATACATAATATTATAAACATTATACACTATAATAATTTTCTTTATCGTTTTTACTTTTTTTTTTTGTAATATATCGCATCGCGTACACCGACCGATCATAAATATGAATGCAATTTTACGAGAACGATAAATAAAAATGAAAGTTAAATTACTTAACCAAATTTAGCGCATATGTTACATAGTTGATTCTTTATTTTATATTATTCTGTTTTACATGTATGTTCCCCGTACGTATATATAAAAGTACATACATATAAAAATTGTAAGCTCATGAATAATTGAAAGTAGTTTGACATTTAGTAAGAGAAGTTGGAAGATAAGCTATGTGCATATAATATATTTCTACTGTAGGTCAAATATGGCATTTCGGTTTATTTGATATATATTGCATGTAAGATAATGTTTTAAAAAACGTCGAAAATTTAAATTATGCAGAAAATTTGTAATTGATTGATTTTGACATTTTGATGTCGGGTAATATAAAATATTACTGATTTTAAAACACTTATGCTGCATGCCTTAATCGACTTTTCAAACTAAACTTTTCAAATTGTTCAAGCTTCCGCTATTGCCTCATAGGTGGTAGCTGAAAAGTACATTTTCAAGGTAACTTTTCTCAAAAAGTATAAAGTAACTATAATACTTTTAAGTTATAAATAAACTGTAATACTTTTTGGTTTAGTTTAGTTTCAAGTTAAGGCACAGTAAGTGACTTTTCTAGAAGTTCCATCTATATAAATTTAGAATGAATTAACTCGTTATAATTTAGTTTAGTCGATTAAGGCACACAGCAGGGGTAAAAGTTTTAGTACAATTTAGTCGTATTTTAGAACACGTATTCTTTACTCAAGCAAAATCATCAAATATATTTACCATCAAATAGTAACCATATTTTTTTTAGTACAATTGATTCTAACCAATTAGTCAATATTCAATAGCAGGTCAACATGCAAAAATGGATATAGTTCGAAATGATTAGGATATAGATTAAATTATTAAATTAAAAATAATTTTAATAATTTAAAACTGAGTATCAAATTTAAAAACAAATTAATTTAAGTTTAACTTTCTAAACTAAGATCAGTCTGAACTATCGGTCCATGATCGGTGATGCGGCTTCTTCGATGCGTCATGAAACAACTTTACTCGTAGAGTGCATTAGCGCCGCCACACTATTCTATCTCTAGTGAACGTAGAGAACGATCAGTCGAAGCGTGAAGGTTGCTTGACATTGCATCCCGATCGTTTTGTTTGCTTTCCTTTATCTTGTGTGTTGTCTAGGTTGAATGTTACCTTCTTTTCGGTTTTAGTATCTTCTTCGAATTTTGAATTTGAACGCGAAGCCGGACCGAGATTGTGTTGATAAAGTTTTATAGAGGTTTCGACTGTTGGAATGTGCTCTTGTTCGTCGATCTCCTTGTGGTTCTGCTAGTTTATTTCGATGAAACATATGGTTTCAGTCGGTTAATGGAGATGTTTGATTCTGCGCCTTTTCAAAAAATTATGAAAATTTATCAGATCGATGAATCAACTGACAGCGACCTTCCCGTGATGGTGGTGGTGGATGCATAAAATTAAAATATGTATGACTTTGTGTAATGTCCTAATTTTGCGGTGATAATGATGATGGCTGAATCATATCCTCTGGAAGACGTAATTTCTCCCCATATACGCGACCTCCAGCTACCACCTGATGCGATCTATGATCGTCAAACTATATCGATTGTTTTTAGAGGGTTCTGTTGATGTGTATTTCTTTGAATCGACTGCTAACTATGGAATAGTTACTAAGTACCCAGACTGTTTAGCTATTTTGGCAATTAATGAAATATTTTATTTTGCCCATAAATGGACGTCTTTGTTCATTTTTCGCCACCCAAACTTTTTTCAAATTAACTTGACTAAGCTTCTTGTACCTAGATCGTGTTCGTAAGCTGCGTGTTCCTGGCGAAATTTGTTTGGTACGTATGGTCTTGGTGTACCAGTTGAGACATTGCAAAATAATAGTCTGTCACCAAAGACTTGCATTATTTCTAACTTTATATTATTTCTAACTCCATTAGCGTTTTGAGCTTCTATTTGTTCGTCCGCCATGAGTGAGTAATCCATCCTTCCTGGAATCGTCAGCGCATCGATGCATTATAGAGTGTCTACCAAAATATTGTACTTACCAGAAATATGTTGAATGTCAGTCGTATACTGAGCTATTAGATCGAGATGTCTGCGATGATGAGGTGATGCTTTCTCGGGTTTCTGACGATGTGCATACGTAATCGGTTTGTGATCAGCATAAATTCCTGACCGTCGATGAAAAGATTAAATTATTTTTTGCTGCATACGCGGCCAACAGCTCTTTATCATACGTACTGTATTTTTCTCAGTATCTGTATAAGATTTCTTGCAAAGAAGCTCAATGGTTGCCAAGTTTTTGATACGTGTTGTTTGCACCACAGCTTCTATTGACTGGCTTGATGCATCGACCACTATTGCCAATTTGTGATTAGGTGAAGGGTGAGCTAACTGTGTGACTTCCGGTAAGCGCTGCTTGCAATGTTCGAATGCTTGATCTGCCTGCTCGCACCAAGTGAGATGTTGTGCCTAATGATATTAAGCTTCTTCTTGAAAGACTGGTTTGAAATTTCGCAGGATGCTGCCTATTTATTGATTACATTTATCCTATTTGATTACTGTCAGTTGGTATAACGCTTTAAAAACTGCAGTTCCACTTACCGACATGGCAATAATGAATCGATTAACTTTTTGTTCGTTACATCGACTAACACACCATAGTGTAATAAGAAATCGGCTCTTATGAATAATCTGTCGACATTAGCGATCGACAGTTTTCCATTTGAACTGGCGACTTTAACCCAAATTAAGGTTAGATTTTTTGATTTAAATGTTTCAATCGGCGAAGACTTTGCTGCAAATAATGTTCGATCTGAGTTTGCAGACGTTTCCCGTAGGGTTGGTATCATCACGGAGAGTTCGACACCGGTGTCGATGTGAAACTTCTGTTTTGTTGTTGTATCAAGTATGGCGGTAATTTAAATTGCTCCCATCGCTCGCTGCGAATAGTGATGTGCCAATTGGTTTTCCGAGACAGTGGACAGATCGAGAAAGATTGGTTTTCCGAGACAGTGACAGATCGAGAAAGATTAAATTTACAGGGTTTGTTGCAATTCTTGGCAAAGACCGCAAACTTAAAATGATACCGCAGAAATAAGAAAAAGCTTTTACTTTTTTCTTTTTTGATTTTCATAATTTTATCAGCGAAACTGGACATATTGTCAAAATCGCAATCATCGCATGCATGATAAAATCTCTTGTATATTTGTTGGTAGCCGCTGCACCCATAAAATAGGTTCGGTAATTTTGTTTATTGAGATTGCCCGCATTTCGCGGAGTAGTTGCAATGTTTTTTTACTACCGAGTTGTAGACCAGGAAGCAAACGGTTTAATTTACTACTAGCTGAATCGCTCAGTCTATCGGTTATTACTGTGTTTATTTGATTATATTTATCCGTTTTTGGAGGTTTTAACATTAATTCGCGCACACAATTGTTTCTGCGTCGAGGGCGGTGACCAAATGCCTGTATCTTGGGTTGTCGACTGAAACGCCACTCAAATAGAATTGAATATTTAATATAGACTCTTTGTACACGTTGGATGCATGCTTGTCAACCTTATTTTAGCATTTCTTGTTGTCAATCATTTTTACGCAATAGTTGTTATTCGGCGTATTATTGTTGGCCGGTGTAAATTGTATGAAGCTTGCTGTTCATAGAATTACAACTATTGATATTTAACTTAAAATAAATGAAAACGAGATTATCTAAAAGAAGCTTTAGTACAACTTAGTATGTTTAGTACAATTAAGATGTGTTTAAAAATGTATTATAATAACATAATAAATTATAGGTATGTAGTGTGCAGATAAATTCTCGCATCACTGCATTCTATTCACTTGCATTCTAATTACCAACAATCGACGAACACAAGTGTTAATTTGTAACATTCAAATTACTTATTTAAATTGTGTATAATTAATTCCACACGTTTTAATTATTTTTGTATTCAAATTAATTTGCCATTTTATGCACATTCTTCCTTTTATGTACTAAAAGTCTAAAACATCTAATTTACATATGTTTATAATTAAGCTGACCACATCACATAAATATGTAAAACCGCGAAACAATCAAAAAAACAAAATTAAATTCGATTGTTATTAAGTCGTCGTGCTCATTTATATACATAATTAATTAATTTAATGTGTGTCAATTTAAATGAAATAAAAAATAATTTACTTTCAGCTGTTAAAATTATACAATTTATCACTGACCATTGTTACATTGCTAAATTTCTGTGGCCGCGATCAAGTTTAAGTTCACGATACATATATTTTTGTTGTATTTCACATGAGAATTTTTTTTTTTAGTTTTGGCCACTGCCTACGAATTTTTAACAATTTTTTTTTTAACTAACTAAAACGCCTTCACGACAATTATAATATAATGTTAATAGTTGTTGTATATATGATTTCATGTAGGAAATCATAAATTAAATTAAATTACATTAATTACATATGGTAAATAGAATATGCGGTCGGTTTAATGTTTTGTAAATCGAGCGACTGATAACGAATTTATATGCAAACGATTTTGCGGAGAATTTGAAATTTTGTATTGCACCAACTTTTCCAAATAATTTAATTAAGCAATGCCATCATAAACCACAAACTTAATTCTATTTGTTGTTATTTTTAGTGATAAGGCCGCCTTAAGCTCTATTTATACATGTATTTACCAAGTCTATTATCAGTTAAAAAACCAACAAGTACAAAGACAGAATGCAAATAATCGAAAACACTTTCACATTATTTTGTTATCAATTTATTTTGTGTATTCCAATTAACATTTTATATTTTATTTAGTTTTTAAATTATCCATAAACTTGTAATACTCGACATAAAAATAATTTTTTAATTTATTTTTAATTATCGTACACCGTTTTGTAAATCGAGTGGTTTTGTAATTTACTTTATCAATTTATTCGAATTTTTTTTTGTGTGTGTGCAGTTTGATATATTGGATACTAGTAGCGACATTTACTTTGTTGTGGGTATTCCGAGAACTAATTTATATTTATTTAGATAGTCATAATTCTGCGGTTTATAATTTTCAAATTTAATTTTAATTCTTTTAAAAATTCAATTTAAATTTTTTAATCAAATTTAATTAATCAAAATATTGAATGTGATTGAAATCTAAAGAATTTAGTATTCTTACTTGCTAAGTTGATCAAACTAAATTAGAATTAGTTTCAAACCTGAACTAATTCAACATTTTGATACTAACTAATATTATTAAAATTTTAAACTGAAACATTTTCTGACCAAATTTATGGTTTACCAAAGTAAAGTTAAGTTATTTAAGCTAAATTTTTTATTTAAAAAAAATGAGATACGTCATACAATAAGACTTCAAATTATACAAATTAGAACAGACAACACCGACCTGACGTCATTTAGGTAAAAATGTATTATATGCAATCAATAATTGAGTGATATAGATTGTCTTTTATATCATTAATATTCTGTGTTTTACAGAAGCCAACAATTCAAACCGATATTGAGACCGAATTAAAAAGTCAGTAATTTTACCAGACTGACTTGGACAGTAGCCCACAAGAGAAAACGAAAATGAAGAGACTAACAATGAATTGGAAAAACCAATGCAATATTCGAAGTGAAACTTATTGATGAATCATGGTTGAATATAAAAGGAGTTGACCCCTAAAGAGTAGAATGGTCCAGCCAAAGTAGATGTGCTCAGAAAAAAGTTTGAAGAAGTTGGTTTTTAATTGTGTTCAAATTTGTTTTTAATTTTAAATAAATATATCAAACTAAATGTAACGTTTAGTTCAATTTTGCAATTAATTTTACATTCTTCCCTCAATCAAACTTAATTCAAATTAAACTATGGTCAAATTAAATTTGATTTGATTGCAATATTAAATTAATATTTAAATACCACAACAAGAGTTTTACTACAAAAAGCTTTGTGCAACTTATTGGCTGGTTAATTTTTTTATTAATATACAGTAATAATTTAACATAAGCTGTGAAGATCTTCAAACAAATTAAACTTTTTAAAAACACAATTAATCAAATAGTTGTACTGTTTAACAACTTCTAATAAAAATTTAATGATCAGTTGCACAACACAACCAGCATAATTGAGTGAGCTAACAATTTGATTACCCAACTTAATTAATTAAAAACGATAACTAGTTGAAGTGAATCATCCGAACAGTGTTAGTTACACTATACAGGTCATGTGAGAATAAAATTATAGTTTTACAATGGTGATTTGCATTATTAAGGCGTTTTCTTTGATTTTTCGCATGTAATAAGCGGCGGAAACATTTATTTTAATTATTCAAGATTATTCTGGTCTTGTATACTAACGCAGCGCTTTGAATCAGAAATTCGAATTAAAATGCAACCAAACTATACAAAAATAAAATAAATTGGATGACTTTCTCTATTTTTAGAAAAAAAAAATTTTGTGTTTAAAAACTATTATTACTATCTTTGACAATTATTATTATTTTCCATGTTTTTTTTTTTGTAAAATTGGTCTCTAAATATAAACTTCATAACAATAATCAGGTGAACGTGAAATTATAAATGATTTTATAGTATTATTGTGTTCGAATGAATAATGAAACTATATATAGAGTTTTATAAAACAAAACTATTTGTTAAGGAAATTTCTAATTTTAATCAACAAAAAAAGTTGTCTACTAAAAAGTAAGAACTTGTTCCCTGAATTTTGTGAGTTGCGGTTAAGTGAATGTTTTCAATTAATTTGGTAATTTAGCAATTCTAATCGGTTTTTGTATAATTATATTGATTTCAGAACACATTGTTTTTATTATAAATGGCCACCGATTTTGTGTCGTAGTATTTATACAGCATTACATGATCATAATAAAATTACTATAGCGATCGACAAAAAAAATGTCCTAACATCGCTTTTTTTAGTTATTATGGTTTAGTATGATTCCGAAATTCTGTGGTGCCGTATCGCGATCGCGTTCAATAACATTGGACTAATTTGATTATTCCTTTTGTTTTTTTAATTTTAGGTAAGTGTCACTTTTACTAAACAAATCGTTTAACTGCCTATTAATTTGTAAGTACACAACAAGATTATACATACAAACGCTGTTTTCACACATATCACAATAAGATGCAAGTCTTGCAAAATGTAAAAATAAAAAATATAAATACGATCGCGTTAATTTAAATAAATAAATAAATGGTTTTATTTATAAAACGATATCAAAATAAACAAATCGCAGTATTTTGTATTCAGATTTACAAAAGAGATATTTTAATCGAATTGTGTATCAGGTCGCGATGTGTATGAAGATGCACTTCGTTTGTAAGATTAATTCAATTTTTGTAAGATTTATTGTTATTGAGTTCGTTATCACAATTAGTTTGTTTATTTATTTATTTTTCTAAATTTTAAAGTACATATACTACTTATAATAAATGTTCCTAGAACCAAGATATAAGTATGTTTTTTATTTTAATATTTTAAACGTGACTTTTATTAGAAATGTGATATGTTTTGCAATTTTGGAAAGTACAACATTGTAAATATTTTATAAATAATATTCGAAATGTGAAAATATTATTGTATGGTGATCATATGATCGCTGTTAAAAAATTGTTGCTTAAATTGTCGATCTACAAAACAATCGATCACTTTTTCAAGATTGCAAAATTTTATAAATCAGCGTGTTAAAAATAATAGTCGCGACCACCTTTATTATATGTTCGTAACTATGACCGTGATCTTCATTCATGTCGATCGATTCGTTCCATCGCGTTAATCATAGTTGTACAAAAAAATATACGTAAATTTAATTAATACGTGATCGTTGAATATATTTTTGTTTTATTTTTGGTTTTGGTTTATAAAAATTGGACTGCGCGAAGTCAATATGAGATCTTAAGCGAAAAGAAAACGTTTCTTTTTATTATTCCAATTTAAATTATAGTTTTAATTTAACTGTACAATTTATTTCTTCTTTTCTTATTGTAAAATTTATGTTAATCTATTTAATTTAAATACAAGAAATGAGGAAAGATCATCATCAGTAACATATCTTTAGTAGCACTATAGGTATACAGTTTAGTAAATAAATGTAGTTGTCATGGTGTTAGGCACTGTATGTTCGAATGAACTCGGTTAAAAATAATTTAAATGCAATAGTTTCGATTGGTGCAGTAAAATCGTTAAACTCAGTGAAGTTCATCAAAAAAACGCCACAATATCTAGGCACGGCACCAGCTTCGAATTTATCTACAAAAATTAAAAATTTGTCCGGCCCTAAGTCAAATAAACCAAGTGAAATGTGGTAAAAAAAATAGTTAAAAGATCGTTGGAAAAATCATTGATGGGTAAATAACTATCATATTCCGTCTGGACTTATAATTTTTATGTTGTCATTAAAGTTCACACGATAATAAAAATAAAGACGCGATCCGTATGTGTAAATTGCGTTTTATGGGTACGAGTGTAATATATTCTTATAGACGTCTTTGCGTGTTGTTTATCGTCGTTTGGTCATAAAATATTTTGGACAGCATGATTGTTTTTTGTGGCTTTTTTTTTTTTGTGGCGATTGTTTTTATCTTCATCAAATCATCGAGGGAGTTGGTGCTATACTCAAAACTATTGATCTTTATATCAATTTGCCAAAGATTTTTGTTTAATATTTGTATCGTTCATTTCATGGTTTTATATGTTCTAAACATAGTTTTTACGAGTTTTATATGTTTGTATAAGTATTTCTGGAATTTAGATGGTTTAACAGTTTTTGTGAAATTTTAACGATTTTATGATTGTATATAAAGCAAGCTGGCACAATTTTAGCTTATTTCATAATATACTATTTTTGGTTAATATACAATTTCATATCGATCGTTTCGTATTTAATTTTACCGATTCGGAACATATAATGCAACATATTTTTCTTTAACAAGTAGTTTTAATTTGGTTGTCATGTGAAACATACTATTAAATTATATTTTATATAATTGTTCGATAAACCAAAATATAATTTGCCATTATCTCACATCGTTTTAAGTTATTCAAAGATCATCAATTTAAAAGAAAATTAGGAACATAAATTTTGAAAAAAAAAAAATGTTTTATCGTAAAAGATTAAAGTAGAACTATAGTTGTGAAATATAGAATGTGGAACTACATTTTTGATGTAAATTTTATTAATATTAACTGTAACGATTCTAACGCTTTCTAGTTTGATTTATAGTTTTTACAGGTAATAATATTTAACACTGGCAAATGCTTTATCGCTTTTCAATAAAATACATAATTTTTATCCATTACGAATTTTGTAAAAATGTTTACACCCAAAATAAACCAATTAGTTATTTCATAAAATTTATATTTTAAATTAAATATGTGGACTTTAACCGTGGAACTTATTCTTGAAGTATTTTATGCAACACAACGAATTTTGATGTAATATAAATATATAATATTACCCATTGCAGATGATTAGAATGTTCAAACTCAAAGTGATAGTTTATTAAACAATAAATGTGTGGAACATAATATTTTTATTTACAATACATTTGCTAACCAAATCTATTTATATTGTTTATTATCTAGTATACCAAGCAAAATAAATATAATCACTGTGGAACTTATTCTTGAAATATTTTAAACATTTAACCAAATCAAAAAATTATTCACTGTTATACTCTAATATCGTTCTTTCATTATTCCAAAGATTAGCTTAGACTATGTAAAGTAAAACTATGTTTGTGAAATTATAATTGTGGAACTTATTTTTCAGTTTAATAGTAATTTCATATAAACTATAAACATCCGCTTTATCAAATTACTGGTTAAGATGTCCTAAATCTTAGTAAACAAAACTAACTGTTTAAGTAAATATCTTAATTATATCTTTCTGTAAACAAAAGGTTGGAAACTAAATTTGTGGAACGTATTGGTATTTACGAATTTCTATTAACCCGGCGTATTAATTTTGTAAACTGCTTTTTTCTTTAAAAAAAATGTAGTCTGAAAAATGTTTTTGTATGTCTAAATGATTGTGGAACATAATTTATTGTCTACAAGTTATTTTACGCTGCTTAGTATCGCGTTTAAAATTATCAGTTTAAAATAAAATTGTGGAACATGATTTTACAGAATAATAAGAGAATGGACAGTATTAAAGAAAACCGGTTTTTGGAACTTGATTTTTAGAAATAGTGTTATAGTCGAGGTCTTCCTGTAACCGTATGGAATATAAATATATTTAATATATTATGCAGAAGACCAGTGTCTAAATTACTAATAGATATGTTTATACGTAACTAACATAGCTGATTAGGTAATATATTCAACAAGACCGTTTCATATGGAATCTACAAACATCACACCTATCTATTCTTATCTATATAGGTTTTATTTATACATCACAATTTATGATTCGTTAATGGAAAATAAATGTACATAATTTAAACGTCATATTGACCAAAATACTGACAAAACAACTTTTTAAATACTCACAGTTTGATTTATGTTGTTTTACATCGCGACCAAATTATGAATTAGCTATACGTTTTTTTGATCACAACATTGATTCATGTTTTTTGCTTTTAATGGACGAGATAATATAAAGACGTGATATAAATTAAATTAAATAAAAAAATTGTGTTTGAAGTTTTGCCAAGTTCACTATATTTACAAAAAAAAGTAACCTTTCCACTGTATATATAAAGAAATTGTATGTATATATCGATAATATACAGATCTTTTTGTGCCGCTCAAGATCAAACTACAAGTGTTTTGTTAAATTATGACCACGATCTGGATAAATATCGTGGTTTTACTATCTATATACACTATAATTAACTAATTAATTATTATTTTTAGAACCCCTCTTAAAAATTATTAACGTTCTCATAACACACACACAGCATTCGAGTTAATTTATATCGAATTTAGTTGTTTTTGGATCTTAATTTATAAACCGATTTTGTACAGATAACAACGTGCTTTTCTGTATACTACGGCTATAGCATATGGTGATGGTAAGTACCGCAACTTCTAAAACAAAACAACACAGTAAAATGTTAAATGTGTATTAAGCCAAAAGAATACGATTTTATGTAAGATGAAGACAAGTTTTTAATTTTTTTTTATTTTGTTTTTGTTATTTTCATCTTGGAAAATTGCCAGGAAATTGAAATTTATAATTTTTGATGTGTACGGTGATGGAAATGGAAATATATATTTTTTGGAAAACTTAATAGCAATAGTCAGTTTATACGACTGTTTACAAAGTGCAAAACATGACTCATATCAATGTAAAAGATCACCACCCAACAATTTTAAAATAAGTTAATGCGTCGTTATAGTATTATTGGTTGAATTTAATTGGTTTCAAATTTAATCAGGAATGCAAATTATAAAACACAATGGACATTGGCAGTCGAGCTGCCCACTTGTGAAAATCTCTACATCACTACACTTGTGTAAATCTGTGTCATTTTATAAGAATATCATTCGAATTTGACATTAAAATTGTTGAAATAAAATATTTTAATAATGTTTTGTATCAAATATACATTCAAATTTACTTAAATAACATGTAAAACTATTTATGCACTATATCAAAATCCAAACTGCACTTGAATAGTAATGAATTCATTGAATTTGGAAACCAATCTCTTCTCAAAACTTTATAGACATAATTTAAACATAACATTTAAACATAACTTAATATTTGTTGCAAAAATCGACAATTTCTAATCAAACTTGGCTTGAAAATCCTAAGTTTGAGGAAAAACAAATTTTGATTGTGGTTTTAAAATCGAGTAAATTTTTTTGTGTACATTTTTTTTTAAATAAATTTAAAATTGGAAGTGAGCTTGAGTGTAATTGTTGACAACATTGCAATGCATTATTAAGTCTAGTTGTAATCTACACCACACAATTGATTGTTCCCTCAGCTATTCATTAATCAATGTCACATTATAAATCATAAAAATTTATGTAAATTTCAATATAATTATATATCAATTAATGTCACTCAATTATGTTGCGTCTAATATAATTTGCGTTTACAACTTTTTTCCCATATATGACGATCTATATGAATATACTTTATATGAAAAACTCGTTTAATTTTCCATTCATTTTCTCAGTATCTATGTACACAGTAAAAAAAAATTACGTAAATACAATACTACTTCTATTGTATATAAGTCCAACGCAATTTTCTATTACATTTTAATAGAAGAAAATCATTACATTTTTTTAATGCAAGTTGTATTAAAAAATATCAATTTTGAATTATTAGATTTTAATACAGACACCATTAGTTTTTTTAAAAACAAGATCTATTAAAATGTGTGTTTTTGTTTCTATTAACTTTCAATGGTGCCACTATTTTATTAGTATAATGGATGGAACCATTATATTTAAATGCAGTCTCTATTTAAAAGTAATAATGCAATATTTTATTGTATTTTTATAAAACTGGTTTTTATTTTTCAATAGATATCATTCTTTATAATACATTTTTTATTTTCATACTAATATTACAGATTATTTGTTTTATTTGATTAAAAATTAAAATTAATCAAATTATTATTATAAGTTGGCAACTAGTTTTTATTAATTTTGAAGAATTATTAATACCACTCCTTTGTAAAGCTAATGTAGGTTCTTTTAATTCAGGTGAAATTATGGATTATACTCATCGTTTTATTATTTCTTAAACATATGGGCTGGAACAAGCGTTTCTTCGCAATCCACAAAATGAGATGTGTCATCGAAAATATTGAAGTTTGAAAAAAACTTAAGTTAGTATATTTAGTAAGAACTATAATATCAAAATTTTATGTAATTATTATTTAATAAATTATTTTTTAATTAAATATTAAGTGTTAAATTTTAATACTAATTCTATTAAGTAAATAAGCCAATAAAATCACTAGAAACTGTCATGTGACCTTAGTATAATATAAACTAATACTTCCAATATTACATATTAAAACTAATACTTCTAATATTACATCATAAAATCTATATAATCAATAAATTTAACGTGCAACTTACCTGAAATTACAAAATCTTTATATTTAAACTCGCTATCACTATGTTTAATAATTTTTATTAGTTTAATTAAGTATTTTCTTTTTTTAAAAAATTCTAATTTATTTAAATCGGCCATTTTTATTTAATACAAAAATAACAAACAAAAAATTACGATTAAATTAAAATAAATAAAACGATTCACGGCCACATATTATATTTTATTTTTTATCACAAACCTAAATATCTTTACTCTTTTCTTGATTAAAATAAAACAAAAAAAAAAAAAATTAAAAATATCATTTAAAAATGGATCTGCACTAAACGTTACACAAATATAATTGAAATATTCAGGATAAGTCGAGAATATAAAAATTTACCGATCGAGAAACGAAACAAAAAATATATAGCTATCCTATACATATTATATAAAAAAGTACATATTCTCTTTTTTTTTTTTTTTTGCTTATGATAACTGTCGATGAGAGTCAAATGGAGTAAAAATAAGAGTAAAATAATGGATTTACCACTGCAGTCATTTTTAACACAAATATTTAATACAATATCATTATTTTTTAATAGTATTGTATTAAACTATTGTTTATCGGTGGTTTGCATTAAATTATAATAGAATATTGTATTGTATAAAATTTAATACAAGGCTTCTATTCCATTTTAACAGAAGATTTTTAACTGTGTACATATCCATAATTAACTCGATCATTTATTAATTTATAAATTTAGAACGAATAAATTAAAAATATTTAAAAATAAACTCAAACAAACAACATTTTATTTTGTAATCCATATAAATTTTCTTGAGTTTTTCCAAAAATCGAAAAATTAAAAGTTTTAAAGTATTTCATAATATTATTTACCATATAGCTATTAGCTATATATAATGTAAATGTATTATGGAAATTTGTATACTTGTACATCTGGTAAATAAGTGTGGATGTGTGTGTGTGAATAAAACGACCACGAAAAACTTGATTGACGTCTTAACAACAGATTTCCTTCCCTTTTTCTCTCTCCAACGAAATACAAGTTTTTAATTAACGTCATAACAATTTTCATTTTCTATTGTGTGTGTGCCGTGGTATAACTGCCTTTAACAGTTTCCTTAACTATATCTATTGCGATTCATGATTTTTTATTGTTTCCCGTTTATTTTTTTTTACGTTTTGTGTACCATTTCCATGTTTTGATGTATATTATTTTTCCAAAACGACATCATTGTATACTTGATTTCCTTTTATCCGTTTGCTGTATATAATATTTTCGCGAAATACGTAAATTCTTTTTTTTAATGGTGAAATCTTACGAGGAGGTCTCTTTTAATGTAAATAACATTGGCAAGTGAAAGTAACAAAAATTTGTTTATGTTTAAGTTTAATAACAAATTCAGTCATGCCAAACTTTTTGTGTTGAAATCGAATTGGTTTTTGGAAAATCTGCACACTTCCGACACACACAAAAAACGTTCCAATTGACATAAAACTACTCAACGACATAAATTGTCTATTGTATTTCCTTACTTTCCACAATCGTATAAAAACGGTTTACCAGTTCTCGCTAAACAATTGTCGTCTAATTACTCATTATGCATTACAAAATGTATTGTCATAATAGTAATTTTTTAATTATAATTCAAATTGCATTGTATGTCTCTTATTCATTTTTTTAATGCGACAAACTACCGTTATAAAATGTTACAAGTAGATTGAAGATCTTAATTACGGAAGTAGACCAAATTTGGATTATGCAATTAAAGTAAACTGTTTTCTTTTATTTATAAGAATATATATGGGCTGTTATGATATTTTATTTTGGTGGATAGCCAGAAATTTGGTTTATTTTTATCAATATAAGTTGAATAAACTTAATTTAATGGCGGAAGGAAGTTTAGCAAATAAGAAAACCAAAAGTGTGATTTCGAAATCGAAAAATGTACATTGTGTTTGTGTTATTGACCGCAAACTTTGGTTTGTTTTATTTTTGTAACAATACGTCTCATTCTGTCGACTGTTATTATGGTTAACTCATGAAAATTCATATTGAGCAACTTAATCAACTTAGGTCAGCGTAAGCGTAACGTAATATTTTTACGTTATTAACTATCAATTTTCATTATTCTACTTCATCAAAAACAAATCAAGGTGCATAATAAAGCAAAATTAAGCATCGTGACTAATTCTAAATATTTTGTGTTATGAAATATTGTTTTGCTAAAGATTTTCGAACGTAAAGTTTTGTGCAAATATTATATATCTTATGTTACATAAAACTTTATTTTAGTAAGTGTATAGACAAAATAGTATTAGTTAAGCTATTTTGAGCAACATACAATTATCAGTTCACGTTACAGAAACGACTGAATAACAAGTTAAAATTTATAAATCTTATTATTTTAAACTGTGAAATATAACCTTTGGTGTCATTAAAAAACTGAGCAATAAAATGAAAATATTAAGAAGTGTAGGTTTATTTTACCTAACAAAACAGTTGGGTAAATTTAGAATATTTTTTATTTGTAAAGAATATTTTTGATTTGTAAATTTATTTGTAAAGAATTATCTTTTTGTCATAAACTGAGCAATTAATCATTTTATATTTTATATATTTACATATTTACATACTTTGATTAGCTCTATTTTAAATTCTATCGTATATTTGTTTTCGATAACCCTACAAAAACTTAATTAGTTTTATCGATGAAACAGTAAATATTTATTTTTTAAAAAATTGAGCAACAACCTCATGTTTTTATATCTATAAAAACAATAATATTACTTTACAGTTTGAATAATGTTAGTCCGCTTTAAATGATTTATCTCTAAAAAACTGAGCTACATGAAATTATTAGCTTAGAATAGTAGAATCGCTTTCAAACAAAATTAATTTATACCACCAAGATAATTGAATACACCTACTCTTAAAATGAAAGCTATTTCTGCATTGCTTTAAATCAAGGTTTATGATAAATAAGAGTATAAATTAGTAATATTAAAATATCATTTTTCTGAGCAACAAAATGAAAAAATAGATACAATTTTATTTTTAGATTTGATCCAAAAACCCTAATTAGTAATTCAGTCTATCAAAACTAAAATTTAACGATAGTATTGAAAACATTTACCGTTAAATTTTTTTATTTATTGTTGCTGTACATCTACTTATGTTGAACAAAATTGAGCAACTAGGTTCTTTTAATTTATGTTAGGTTTAAAAAGACTTCCTGACGAGCTACTTAAAATTATGACTAAATAATAATTTGGTATGAATTTAATTTTTTTTAAACTAAGCTATATAACATTTATAATTTAAAAAAAAATATCAACTAAAATTATTATTGAAGCTTACAAAATTTTGAAGAGTGCTGGATATTTAACTTCAATTATATTGTCAAAATATTTATTGATTTCGCAAGAGAACAGGAGGGGTACCACTGTCCGATTTTGTTTTTTTTTTAAACGTTTGTGAATATGCATGAATATTTTAACGCAGTAATTATTCCGATGTCGAAAGCTTTTGAAAAAAGTATCAGTCACCACAATTAAACCACTATTGCTATTGACTTTTTCAATAAAATACGTGCCTTTGTGTGCTATTGACTTTTTTTTCGTTATATTCGAAAATTTGGAAACTGTCCGATTTTTTATGTTTATTTAAATTAAAATGACCCTTTTTTGGATTAGCTTTAATTTTAAGTTTTATCCAACCACTTTTGGAAGTGCTTTTTAAGTTTCATCGATTATAAGAGTATTAACGGTACCAAGGACAACGTTTAATTTTAATATTGTTATTTATTGCTATTAATAATAATATCTTATTATTAATAGACAGACTTAAATTGAGCAAATTTTTTGATTTATAAATAGCTATCTTACTGAGCTACATTAATTTTAAAATTAGTAAAAAGTTTATTAGTTTTGCTTTTGCTTAGCAACTTTAGGCTTGCTGATTTTAGTTATTTTTTAATTGATTTAATACAAAAGTGACCATTTTTACATAAATTGAGCAATTCCCGTAGCTCAATTTGACAATAAATAAATAAATAATTTGAATTTGTAATTCAATTATTGTTAGAAAACCTAAATTTCAAAAGTCGTAAATCAGTTATGAATCAATATTTAAGAGATATAAAATTTTTGTAAATTGGGTTATTTTGAGCAATACGAAAATAGTATTTCAAGATACAATACCCATAAATTATAACGTATAAAACTGAGCAAACAAATTAAAATGTAAACAAAAACATTTAAACTTTAGTTATAATTTAATTGAATTTTTATTTTCAAATTATTATAACATATCTGATTTTGTTTGTATAAAATTTGCAATCATTTAGCTAATAAATTTTCATTGAAAAACATTTTCTTTAATACATACTAATATTTATAAATATATCAATATTTATTTGAAAGAAAATTTGTTTTTTTTATAACACTCAAGTGTAATAAAAATTTGTGATAGTCGACAGTGGTGTGATCGTGACTAAGAAATAGATTTTCGCAATATATTTTATCGCGATAGTTTTACTATCTCGTTTATCTATTTTATGATAAACTTTTTCTATGAAATAGTCGAATGTTAGTTCGATTAGAATTATATAAAGTTCATTGACGATAATGATGATGATGACTAATAGTAGTGTGAAAATAATATTTTGTTTTTCTTTAAAAACTAAGTTGCACCAAAACACCCGCGCACATCGGGTTTTGTTTATTGAAATTTAATTTAATTTTATTTAAATATAAATTTTGGATTAATTGTAATGTTATATTGATTAATTAAGAAACGGATGTAAATTTGCAAAATATATTTTTGTTTTTATCGCGGATTACCGATTAGCACTTAAAATTAATATCATGTATTCTCTTTATTTTCAGGTAAGTGCTACATATATTACCGAGTGGGTCGGTTTGATTATATTAAAGTCTATTAATATATTGTAGAATTTGTAAGTAAATATAACCTTTCTTAAGATCATGATGACGAATATTATAATTTATTCGAAAACAAGTTTTTTTTTGCTTTTAATATTCAAATCAGCTTCCACTATATATGAATATACAGTACATGATTACACAATCGAGAAACTATTTTTTCAATATCAAAATCAATATACGACAATATGAATGTATTAACATATAACCGTGAATAGTTACTACTATAGTTTATTGTTACTACTACTATGAGCGTTTTTTTTTCTTCGGTTAATATTATTTTTGGCATGGATTTACGTCTTACGGTATAATTTGTTATAAGACGTGTGGATATTTTTAGAATGCTTATCCAAATATTATGTTACATACACACGCGAAACGAATTTCGCGAGAGCAAGTAGCACCTGTTAATTACAGAAACAACAACACAACATATGTTATGTTTCTGCGCAATCAATATATGAATTTATATGTTATGTACAAGTTCAATTAGCATACAGTGATGCAAAAACAAATTTACAAATCACCATTTTACAAGTGTTAGTGTAATTTGTTACGTAATTTGATCTGCATTTGTGTTTATAAATCACCAACAAATATGGTATATTAACTAAATGTTTAATGTTGGTGTTTACATATAAATTAAACCGACTCACCTTCAACTCGTTTCTTTATATCATTTATATGGCCCTAAAAGAATTGATACTGTAACAAATAACTTTTAATACCATTCTATAATTCTCAAAGATTTCAAGCTAAAATTATTAGAAAACTATGTCTAGTTTTCTTCTAAATATTGATAATGATTGTAATTCATTTATTTGTGTGTATAATTTCCACATTAGAATATGACAGAAGTTTCGTTTCCAGTCCTAAAAAATCTTGTCTGCCTAAATACCAAAAGCCTTGACATAGAATGTTTATAGTTTTAATGCGTTTACGATGTAGTTGGTCATGGTTTAAAATATAATTTATAGACATCAACCTTCAAACTGGTGTTTCATATAGTTTGTGTCGATAGTGTAGTATATTCAACATTTGGGCATTTAAAATATTTAACTATAAAAGTCTGTAAATTAGAACTACATTTTATAATACTATTTCTTTTAATACTGAGGAAATTATAAAAAAATCCCACGAATGGGTAAAATTTCCTGAAATACATGAAAAGTTAACAAAACGCTAATTTAGTTTTAAAATTCCAACGATTATGGCGGGGCATTGAATTTGCCGCATGTAGAAATATTAAAGCCAAAATATTTTGGTGATAATTATGTCAGTAGGGAAGGATACCAAGCCTAAATATACAGGCCACTTGCGATCCGGATGAGATATTTACCAGAGGGGCAGGAAGTACTCACAATAGCAGGATATGGAAACGCAGTGTAAGTTGAAGAAGAAATTAGAGTGGTTTAGAGGTTTTCTTGTTTACTGGATATATTGATTAAAACCATGATTGTTAACGCCGTTCAAGAAACCAACCCAACAGAAAAATTTAAAGTTCAATAAAATGCATGCCATTGACCATATAAAGGTTTTTTGATCAAACCAAAAAAAGAACTCCTGTTTTGGGCATTCGAATTTCTACTGAAAGATTCCAAAGATTGTGATTTGTTGCATAGTTTTGAACAATAAAGATAGAAAAGCATTTAAATGGTGTATATGAAATCGATTAAGACACAGGCAACATATTAAGATGTACTGCCGATGATGAATACGATGGAGTATAGACGAAGATAATATTGTATATTGCAGTTACACATTAGCTAATTTTTTTAAAAAATATAACTTTAATTTTAATTATTAATTAAATTCAAAAATCAGTCAATCACATTTAAGTAAAAGACCATTCTTCCTAAACAATCTTATCAATCTGAAAATAATTGAATCATTACTAATAGAATCACGATTGTGTAATTTAGCATGCAAATTGAATAATAATTATACGATCGCAATCTTGACTACTTAGTATTTATATTAATTAATACTTCAGTATTTATTTATAAATATGATAACAACTTGATGATCTTTGTAGACGGTTCAATTCAATTTCATTAAAAGAAAGTTTACGATTTAGATAGTTACGTTCGTTCTAAATATAATTATTCAACACATTTGGTTAAGTAACATGATCGCGATCACGTAATGTGGAATTTTATTTAAACAATATATAAATGTGATTGCAAATATTATGGATAGCTTTTTAATTGTAAATTTAATATCCTATTGATGTAAAAGATATAATATTTATTGATCGAGTGATCGCATTCATCTTGATAGTATAGAATTTTTCTGAATTTCTCGAATTGATTGACATTAACATTTAAAGTAACATATATCAGATTTTAATCGAAAATATGTCTAGTAAAATAGATCGATTTTGATTTAAACATCGATCGATTTGGAAATATTTAAATGACATTTGATCGGAATAAAGAACATTAATAATTAGACCTTATTTCCTTAAATATTTTTATTTAATTAATTAAACAACTGTTTCAGCAACATTTGTAGTTCATCATTTTGAGGTTTTCTTGGGTACTTTTTAAATCTAATTTGTAATTAAGTTCTTTTCAGCAACTCGAAAATTTGTAACTTACGATCGACTTTTTGCGGGGCCGGTTATATTTAAACTGTATCGATGTTATATTTTACAGATATTTTTTTGATGTGTCAGTGACCCAACCTTTTAGGTAAATAGCATACTTTGGTTAAATTCTATTAAGATCGTGTTTGGCTCCCTATTCAGAACCAAATTTTCGTACTTCATTGATGGAAATAAAAAAATTCGATTTCTTAAAGTACGAGCATATCGATTGTGGACTGTGACTGACATTCATTTAATTCTAAATATTATGATTACAGTTAATCGAAATCAATATAAGAATGTAATGAATTCTGAATTATAATTGGAAATTAAATTTATCCAAGCCCGAAAATTTTTTTGGCAAGATGTGTGCGATCGTTAAATATGATTAATATCGATGTCTTCTTAATAGTGATCCATCAAAATAAAAAGTTTTTTTTATTTAAATTTTTTATTTCCTTAAAGCAATATAACCATAAATAATCGTTATTATACGATCAAATGATCAAACTATTTTCATCATCGTTTATTAAACAAATTTATGATATTGATCATTTTAAGCTTAACTGTTCGAGGAGTTGAGCGTAACTCGGTCATTGTGCTTTATGTCGTAAACCAATAGCAACAATATTAATTTCAACGATCGTATGTTTATTAAGTTCAATTCGATTCTTTTCGATCATCATATTTTATTTTCAAAGATTCATATTTTGTTAATTTCTCGAACTAATTAAATTAACCTTGACAAAATACCAAAAACAAAATTCGTTCTACTAAACTAAATTATAGTTTACCCCACATTTTATCGCACACAAAAAATTCCAATGTACCAACTAAATAGTTTTCTAAAATAATCATATACCAAGGTTACCGATTAATTTAGCTACTGTACAAACTTGCGAACGTTATGTTTGTGTTTAGTTACAGTTTTCCGGTTGAACTAATAAAATTGATAATAAAACTAAAATTATTAAAACAACAAACGCGATTATTAAATTTAGACATATAGCTATATGTATTTAAGATAAGTCAGAAAATTAATTACCACGTTATACTTGCAGTATATGATCTCTCTGTATATGCTTGTATATTATATGCTGCCTGTATATCCACAAAAAATCGTGACTTGAAAATTATTTTTTTTATTTTTCAAATCTAAATTTATGTTTCTTTCCATATTTTTTTTTTCGATCGGCAGCATCTTGAAATTTATATTTTTATTTATATAAAATAAAGAAATTATAAGTCGTGTTGCTCGGTTTTTGTAAGTTAGTTTTGGTCGATTCCAAAGACATTGAGCTATAAATCAATTGAAATTTTACAAATTTTTTCTCAAAAATAAAATCACGATGAGTAATTTTACGTGTCTCTAATATTTACGAGTATATAAGCGGGGGACGAAACATCGATGATATATGACAAAATATTTACTATATATTTATATATATAGTTCCTATATAAACATAAATGCTGTATATGTGCGCATAAAAATCGCAAATTGCATATTATATAAATGATGAAGTTGAATTTAAATTAAGTTGTGAATCAAATTTAATTTACACCAAACGTACACACAAACGTTTCAAAGTCACGCGAATTTATAAATTGTGTTTGCATGCAATAAACTGAATGTGATTTTTATCACCATAATTTGCAATATATGCTATACCTATAAAATACATTTTATTTCGACCACAAATTGGATAATGACCATATAAAATACAAACATAAGAGAGGCAGACAAGAGATGTTAAAATTGTCTAAATAAAATGTTAGAGATTATTAAAATGGTTTGGTACATTTCACAAATTGAAAATGGAACGACAATATCAACGGAGTGGAAAATCATTACAATTTTCTAGTAACATTGTTATTTTTTAATGTGGCGTTGAAATTTATTTCGAAGAATTCTAATCGGAAAAGGATGTGTGATAAGTGATAACAAACATAAGCTAATATTTTCGTAATTTCTAAAGGTACAGTGGTAGTTGAAAATTCCATTAATCTAGGGATTTCTATAGTTTATAAACTGCATTGCAAAAATCA
This sequence comes from Tipula confusa, assembly GCA_963556175.1. Classification (NCBI taxonomy): domain Eukaryota; kingdom Metazoa; phylum Arthropoda; class Insecta; order Diptera; family Tipulidae; genus Tipula; species Tipula confusa. Next base: position 231,264,327 of record OY744475.1, read on the forward strand.
TGGAAGCGTGACTTCTCTCTCGAATGTTATTAGGTATCTCTTGTCCTCATCCGTCAACTTTTTAGCCAATCAAGTAGTTTAAAAAGACAATAGATACGCTCATAAAAACCAATTGTGCTGAAATAATTTTATCTTGTAATAAAAAAATCCTAGATATAAAAATATCGGATATTATCCGACTGAAAAAGTGTTATAAAGAAATGATTCTCTAGAGTAATATGTATATAAACTGTGCCGCAACACAATACCTTTACCATTTGAGCGGTTAGAATGACCTATTTAGTTAAAGTACTTCAGATAAAGTAAGAGATGATGAAGTAGTAGCAGGTTTTTTGTTCAAATTTAGTATTTGGGCCATTTGCTGCACCAATAATGTCACGATAATAAAATATTCAATCATTTTTCAGGACATTTATGATATAATGGCCAGGGTCAAAATAATATTGGAACTAAAATTCAAGTCTTTCTTCTAAAAATGTATACATTAACCGATGAAGGCATCATTTAAAATACGATAGGCAATCCTTATATTTTATCAACGCTCTTGTAACGGTGTGGCGGTTTTATTTTAAATTCCTAAAGCGTTCATCATCATAATCGATCAGATGTGATACCAAATTCTTATTGCACTTTTTCATTGGGACCTTCGATTTTACTATAGACCTTCTAATACAACCACCGCAAGCAAATTAAGCAACTGCGCCAACTGCTATACAAAAAAATGTGCAAGTAAAACAACACTCGCAGGTATTTGTTTTTAATCGTATGTACCATGCCTATCACAACTTATCGGTACAGAAGACGTATATGCGTTGATGTACATTTGAAAGCGTTTACGTCATGTATATTTCTATAAGCATTTTAATCTTTTATTTGACATTGACTCCATTTGAATCAATGAATTGCGACGAATGGACCTATTTACAATTTGTAGTTTAATACAGTTTCAACTTAAAGTCTAACTAAAAATTAATAATAAAAGTATGGCACTTATCAAGATCGTTGTATTTATATCAAAAATCATACTAATTTATTCTAGTCATACACGTATTAATGTGGTCTTTAAAATTTGATTATCAACAAGCATAAGAAAACATCGATCGCACAAAATGCGTATATTTAAATATCGCAAGCTTACAAATCAATTAACTGCATCTTAGCTAATTTAAATAAAACGAAAATGAAGATCATGTATACATAAAATATAAATGAAATCATTGTTCAGAAATAAATGTGTTGCGCCATCCACCTACACCTACAATACTTTTCAGTATAGTTTATAAGACGTTATAATGTAAATTTTACATCTAGATAATATATAGAAAAAAGAAAGATCACTTTAAATTTATTAAACGATCGCTAGATAATCAAATCGTTTAAATAACACAATGACTTTAGCATCTTTTTTTTTTATAATCATCTGCTTCGTTTTAAATTTCTTAATTTAAGCTAAAAATTCTTTTAAGAAATATTTGACATAGTTTTCGAACAACAAACTAAGAATAGTCTATAATATAGGATGATCTAATCGGAGAGTGCAAAATATTGTTCGAATGCTGTCATCGCATGAAATAAAAAATTGGTTGCAACAAATATTATGCATAAAGGCGTTGAAAATCGTGTGTTGACCTTGTGATTTGGAATGGTGACATTTCTTCCATCACTATATACTCGCAATATAAACATCTAGTTTAGAATGACATTTTAATTTCACATAATCAATGACAAAATTAATTTAATTGTACTAAACTAATTTAGTCAGGCAACTAACTAAAATAATAAAATATAACTAAAGTGTTTTTTTTATGACCGTCCTGATTTATTGTAGTTGTCAGTGTAATGAAAAACTATTTTTTTATGGGTTGAGGGTAGATATAATGGAAAACATTGCTAAACACATATATATTTCTCTCGTTCGATACGATTTGTATATGAGAGAACGTGGAAAATATATAGACAATTTTCTTTGCATGACCTATATTTGTTTATTTATACATATGTATTTGTTACTGCTTTTTATAGTAACATATATAGTTTTTACAATGTGTATATAATAAATTTAGCAAAATAAGATTATATTTATTGATTGTGGAATTGATATATATATATATATATATATATATATATATATATATATATATATATATATATATATATATATATATATATATATACTGAAATTTACTTAGATACTCGTAGTTGCAAAAATGTTTATGTTTTAAATTGATAAAATGTATGTTCCCTTTCCTGCAATTTGAATTAATCTGAAATTTCATTTGCTTTTTCAACAGCAGATTCTACTAAAATAATTTGTTCGTTACGATTTATTCCAGTTTTAAATCGTGTTTAATTTTAAAACCCTGGGTTTCTTTTTTATTTATCACAGTTGTATTGTTTCCACTATATATAACCAAAATTAGTACTCATAGCTGCGTCTTGTATAATACTTTTACCAGCACAGTCTGTTTGTCTTGAACAAAATCTAATCATTAGTGCTTAAGTTTGCAATTTTCAATGCGCTTGTTGTTGAACATAGTTCTTTTTGTAACATATATCCTGCTTTTCGAGCCTTGCAGATATGGTGAACGATTAAATATTGTGTGTTAGTCTCAATACTATATATTAAAATTTAGAAAAATAACTTCAGAAATGATTCGTTATTTAGGAATAGTTTTTAAACCAGCATCAAAGTGAATTTCGTTTAAGTTTTACTGAAGAAAATAGTTTTCCTATACTGACCGAAATTTAAATTTTAAACTTAATTTATCTTTGTGATCATCGTTAAGAGTTTTGAAGTCTACCCAATTCGTAGATCATATCATAGCTTCACCTAGCTAAATTTCAAGTTTTAAAACAGTCAACAGTTATTTCCAAAGGTCGAACCTGGTAGGAGGAATTTCAATTATTTGGTATGCCCGGATCTAGATTTCATTTAAATGGGACCGAATAACAGATCAATATGGATTAAAAATGAATTACTTTTAACCATTATAGTTTTTGTGCCTTGATTACCTCCGTTAATATAAAATATACACTCATGCCCATATGTATGGTTGCAATGAACTATGGCTTTACCTGTACTGATGCGCATTGGCTAAAAGTTAATTGATTTTGAATACAAGATTTTGGCATTGGCCATAACTGAACATGAATTACGTTTTTACCTTAAAAGTAACTTTTTCATCATATACCATTTTTTTTATACCCGCACAAGGCAGTAAAAGCAAATTATTAGTCATGTACATCTTTATATATTTATTATCTAAATTCGAGTGTAATTTGACAATTTTGTAACATTATTTTGACTGTGATTGTAAAGACGTAGCAAAAAGGACAAATATGAGCAGCTTGGGTGGACTGTAATGGCTATACCTTTAATAAATGGGTATTGATATATTGCAGAAGCTTCTTAGAACGGTTTGTTATTTTATTAAATCAAATCTTATTTAAACTCAGATTTCGAAGATTAGTATAGTTTTATATAAAAAGTAAATGAAGTCACTTTAGAATGACCTAAACCTTAGAATGACCTACAAATCCTGTAATTCCTTAACATTTTTTTCAATTGATTTGATTGATTTTCATGTGAATTTGATTATTCAACCTTAATTGGTTAAGGTTTACTAGAACAGGCTAACTTAATTTGACTTGTACGTCAAGGTCATCTATACAAATTACTTTGTTTACCTGTCGTAGATGGTTTAATATGAATCAATCGGACTTTGGGTAAATACTTACTTTTCTACAGAAGTAGATTGTTGATCCCGGCCGAATAGAAGAAATTAACCTATCTATATTGGTTCAATCAGTAAAGACTTCTGTACATCATTAGAAATACGACGTTTTTATGGTTTCCCAAAAATTAAATGAAATGTGCGTTCCATCTCTCCTCAACGAGACTAAGAATTTTTTTTTCGTCGAGCCTGTACTCCTTTCGTATCCAAACGTTTTAGTAAATAAAAATGTCAAAAATTTGTTTTACTATAATATATAAAATATCATCGTAACAAAAATTTAATTTACACAATTGTGTAACTCTTTGGAAGTGTTATATAATATTTTAATGTTTTTTTTAATAAATTTGTTTTCAATTCGTATAATACATTTTTAGTAATAGTTGTTGTTAACAGTTGGCTTTTTAAATATGATTACTTTTGTTTCGAGGGAATAGGTTTGAAATACATACACAAATGTGTAATTCGATTTTAATTTCATCTATAAATAACTTTTGACATCTCTCACTAGAACAATAAAAATTTACCTACACATTTGTGTAGGCAGGACACGAAAGGGATAGCGTTCAAATTCTATCGCATTTACTACCGTTGGTTTTACTAGAGTTGCTCGAGTTTCCAGTTATGCGACATGAAAGCATTATGGTCGCTTCCTTATTTTAAGTCCGTTGCACCGGCTGGTAGGGTGGCTGAAATGTTTGCACCTTCAAACCAACTAACACAGCTTGTAAATCCTACAAGAATACCAGGTCGGGTCAACGTTACAGGTCATTTACTGGATCTGGTTTTAATGTCTCATGCGGAGAAATACAGTATCTCCATCAGTTCTACTTTAGAAAACTCTAGCCATCGGTTTATTACAGCAGAATTTCCAATGTAGTGGTCTTGCTAAGTGAATTTGCCTCCTAAACGTCGATTATGACACTATAAAAATGCAGACTGAGGAGAAATTCTGGTTTCGACTCTCACGAGAATGGAGTAGTTCGTTCTTTCCAGTTTCTCTAAGCCAAAAAGTTCAGGCAATCGTTAGTCTAATCACGTCTGCAGAACATCAACTGCCAACAAGAAAGCCCCTCATCGCAAATTTGTTAAATATCCGTCAAATGAAAATTTAGCTGAGCTTAAGGCGACTAGAAACCCGGCAACGCGAACGGTGTCGCAAGCTAAAATGGATTATGAAAAAAACGTTTAAGTAGGGTTGCAATCAAATTAACACTAACACAAACAAGTCAGCCGGTTCGAATGGTATTCGCCCAATTGTTCTCAAATATTGTTGTAAATAGAAAACTGCTAACATACATCCTGTTCCAAAAAAAGGCCAGAAAAACAGACACTTCAAATTATCGTCCAATCGCTATCGTCTCGTTGCTTTCTATAGTATTTGAGACCATAGTCAATTTCCAGCTGATAAAATATTTGGAACATAACCTTCTAATTTTCGATCGTCAATATGGTTTTTTCGGAGGGTGTTCATAGTGGCTTAATTAATGTTGTCACTGAACAATAGAACAGAAGCATTCATCAATCTGGTGATTGATGAAGGATCGTCTTACGAGGCAACCTGTGTATTTTCTCGCTGAACTGATGGTTATTCGCTATATTTTCTGACTGGTGAATCCAGCTTGGCTACGTCTGACACATTTAAGTTTCTCGGCTTATAAATCAAAGAGGATATGTTGAGCTAAACAAATAAACAAAGCAGCAGTAATTGGTGCAGCCAGATGTCTTAGATTTTTACGACGATGTAAGTTTTACTTTACTCCATCTGAAACACTTACAATATACAAGACCTAAATAAAACCCAGGTTGGAGTATAATTCGCATATTTGGGCTGGAGCACCGAAAATTCATTTGCCTGTACTTGATCTGGTCCCAAAACGAGCATCTCAAATGGTTAAGGACGTAAAATTGTTATCTAATCTTGATTCTCTTTCCCATATAGGCGTAATGTGGGAGCCTTATACAAGTACTTTGATGGACATTGTTTATCGGAACTTTATGGATTTATGTCTGGTTAATTAAGGCCCGCGCGTAATTGGAAACATAAAAAAATAATAAGTAATTTAGAAATCAAATTCGCCAGGACCAATAAATTTAAAAATCCCTTTTTTTGTTAAAAGTGCGCGAATGCGAAATTAACTGAACGTCTAGATAAGCATAATTTCTCACGGGATTTTGAAAATCACACAACAGGTAGGTCGTAATACTAAAGTTAAAAATCAAAGAAAACTTCCAAATAGACTTTTAAACCAAATAGTTAAACCAAATAAAAATTAGTTTCGATTAAAAATGTACATGCAATTTTACGATGGATCCAGAGTTGGTGAGCTTAAATATTAAATATAATTGTAAACATCGCCTAAATCAATTATATCCGGGAAATGTAAATTTGCGTGTAGTATTTTATTACTATAAAGTTGTTACTTAAGCCTAAATAGCTGTAGTGTTGACAGTATATATCTTTATATTTGTTATATTAACATGAAATGTTTTACTAATCAATTAGATGGATTAGATGTGTTTCAGACCAATAGAATAAGTTAGACCTGTAAAATAGTCCTGTTAAATTTCAAATAATTTTTCGAAACGCTTCGAATTATATATATATATATATATATATATATATATATATATATATATATATATATATATATATATATATATATATATGAAAAGTTGTTGGCTGAGCTTGCCTGTCAAGCCTTTCTCGTGCTGATTCAAGCCCTTTAATGAGTTTGGCCGAATCTTGTTTCTGAAGGATAATATTAGATAAAAAATATTTTACTCACCGGAAACTGGCTTGTTCTTCGCAGTTTACGCCTTTTCCTATAGTTGAAATTGTGTCCGATTCATAACTAAATATGGCGTGACTTTGTAGTGATACATTTCATTACAAAAAATCCTATATAAGTCTATTGATGGGAATTTTGTTGTTGTGCTTTATCTCTGAAATGTCATTCTTCATCGTCATGCTAAACCGTGGCTTCCACTCGAAGTTTTTTCAAGTGTTTCTGTATTTCTGTCTGTGAGAATTACTAAAATTTTAAATATAGTTTTAAAAACTGTTTCTTATTCTAACCGCAAATTTCTTTCTGATATTATTCATAAATTTCATTCCATTTGATTAAATTTTGAATGTTGAATTTAGATTTTTAAATTGGATTCGTTCATCCAACGTTTTTCTCCCATTCCATACATTTCAATCTAGAGTTAAACCTAAATACACAATTTATAAACTAATTTTGTTTATGATAATTTAATATTGCAAAAAATTTCACCCCATTTTCCCCAAAAAAAATTGTATTCATCCAATCTAATTTTAATATTGTGAACATAATTCGTCTGCGGCATTTATCCCCCATATATATGTGAGTATATACTTTAATACTATGGGTATAACATTGTTAAATCAGATGTAATACCTACCTAGCTCATGATCTAGTCATAATGATATTGTATAGACATGTAATTCAGCCACTGCTATATGGTTTGATTATAGTTTTATATAACTTAATATTGGTTTACGACTAATCGACCGTGAAAATTCAACTTGCAACTAATGCACGTAATATATATATAATAAAATAAAATCTGTCGATAGTCGTTTGAAATTAATGGCGATAAAATATATTTGTTTATCGTTAATTAGTTTATCGCGGGAATGGCATCAAACCATTTCCGATTTGTACCCTTTTTTTATCGACGATGTCATTCTTTTTGGTCCTCGTACGAAAGGAAATCGTGGAAAAACAAGTAACATTTAACGTTTTGCATTTTTGGTTAATATCGGATGTCGACGACAAAAGGGCGCCGCTAATCGATTTCTTTTTGTAACCAAACACAGACATATTGCTATCCGCTTTTTATTGTTTCGTGTCGTTTAATTTTATTAGTTGTATAATCGCGGAACCTCACCTTGTTGTCTTGGATTTAAAATATTTCTAAACAACAAAAAAAAAAAAAAATAATAATAAAAAATTGTACATACACATATTATGTAAACTATTGTATTCTAAATAACTTAATTAATTTTGATTAATTTTAATTAATTATATTTTTTTTTTATATTTTATCATTACAGAGTTGAAAGATCAAAAGTTCGTGTAACATTTTTTCAAAGTAGTAAACCACAACAAGTTAGTCCACCCGAAACGCATACGCCGTTTTTTGGTGATAATAATAATTCCATACTAATCGAATCAATTTTATCCGAAACAAGTTCGATTGACGATAAAATGGCAGCAACTCAAGTAGTAATTCCACCAACTTATGATAGACAAATTAGGTAAGTTAATTTAATAAATTTTATCGTATTATTTTTTTTAGAAATTTTATAAGTTTTTAACCTAAATTGAAGATCAATTTTGGTACATCCTAAGCTCTATTAATTGGTCCTTTTCAGTATTTTTACTAGCTCACCATGGTCGACTGTTTGGTTGACCTCACCTCTTAAACAGTTTGATAATCTTCGTACGACCGTAAATATATGCTGTTCTTACTAAATATAGCTTCGATTTCAAAGTCCCTGTGAAGGAAGCATAATATTCTTCAGTAACTCTGTTTTAGAATCTTTGAAGTCCGCTTGAACAGAATCAGTTTATTATGGGTTGACAGCTGGGTTCTTTCACATTAGGCAATAATTTATTTCCCTACATTCGAGTCAATGCTCTCTCTTTTATCATTATAATATGTTTACTCTCCGCCAAAGCTTATAGTATCTAGGTTCTTATCTAAGTATTTTACCGAATTATCATATGGTATTGGGAATTAATCCCAGTCTCTCATGCATTGGTTTGATTCGTTTGAGCAAGAGTTTCTTAAATAACTTCGGCATTATCGGTAGTAATGATGTTAATCTATATAATGCCATTTGGTTAAGAAGCTTACATCTTTCAGGATATTTAGATTATTTTTCTCCGGTGATACCTCGTTATATTATCAGCTGATAATCTATGCTGCTCGTTGCATATCTACTATAATGTTTCCTTTTTTCGGTTAAATTGTTCCTTAGAACAGCGCGTTTAGCTGTAGTTTTACTCAATATGTAATTTTATTTGTAAAATTTGTGTTGCGGTCTCTTACACCTATATTATCGCTTAATGTAGTAGCATTAAAGGGGATCAGTACTCGAGTTATATGTTTTAATATTACCGTTATATTTTTAGTTATAAAGAAGTCGAGTAGTTCTGATATTTTGTTGATATCTTTTGGGCAGTTCTAGTTCAGTTGCTGTAGCAACTATTTCAGAGTATTTGTTTTTATTCTCATGTATTATGTCAGTTGAAGTTCAAAAGCTGCTCTGGTTCTATTTTCCAATTCGGCCTTTTAATTATAAATCCAAAAGCTATTCCCTGCATTTGCTACTGCTTGAGTCTGATTATAATTGTTTGCAACATTTGGCCAATTTGATTAGTTGATAATCAAAGGTTTAGTTGTGCTCCGTTATTTGTTACAGGATAGATGTTGCTTTCTGCTTTTTTTATTAAGACATTGCAGTTTTTTTAGTTTTCTCAATTTGAAGCAATATTCTTAAATTCTGAGCATCGTGCGAACAAACATGTTACGATATTGGGTTTACTTCAATTTTTCACTGTAAGAACATTTTTTGAGCTTTGTAAAGTTGTTCTTGTTATAAGAAGTGTCTTGGATTTCTATCTTAAATGGGACTCCCATTTTCTTCCAAGTAGTTATGTTGATTTCATTGTCGATTGCAATATGGTTCGGTTTGGTCCACCTATGGACTATTTTGTTTATACCTATACTCTCCAGTACTCATGGGTGCAAGATTAGTATTTCACTGTTCGCCACACTAGAACTAGTTTTCTAGCGGTTTTTCTTTGAGCCGCAAAATTTAGTTGTTTTTCAAATTGTGAGTGAATATTTTTGATTGTAAATTTTTCACTCATGAAAATTTCACTTAAATTTTGGATTAGAATTATTTTGTCCTTATAAGGAGATTTGATTGAAATATTAGATAAAACTATTTTTAATTACTTAACTAAAGATTCCTATTGAAATGCCAAATGCATGAGGCAAACCATGAGCGTTTAAACTGGCATGTCATTTTTTATATCGAAAGCTTAGGCAATTGATGATCACTTCAATTGACGAGAACACTTTTTTTTATTTTCATTTAGAACTAGGTTAATTTGTTTGAGCTATAGAAAACCCCGAATAGTTTTAAGAGAGTAAGTAATAAACTAATGGGTTCTCTGTGACCTTGTTTCAACCATTTTTAATAGAACGAATTTCCGAGTTGTATCTTACAACTTTCCGAAAAGTTTCCACAATGTTATAGCTATCATGATTTTGGTACGGTTTTCCTGTGATCCTTGAAACACCACTGAACCACAAAAGCTAATCTTGTACCTTTCTAGAGTGATATTTTAGTGGTTTGTGTTTAGAATTATTTCCAACTATACTTGATACGTTTTCAGTAATGCAAGAAACGGAATTTACATTTTCCAATAAAATACATAAATCAATCAAATTTATGTTATATACATAAACCGCGTCATATATAAACATAAAGCAGTATAACAATTTTCATTTCATTTACAACAAGAACAACACATAAATTATATGAATGAAAACTATAAAAACCATTCGCATTTCAATTTTTGTTAAGTAAACGCGCGCGTTCATTGACATTCATAATATATCATTCATAATCATCTCTCTAGTTCGCTTGTATGTAGCTCTTAGTCAATATTTATCTTAACTTAGATCCCATAAATAATTCATTACAATTATTGTGTTGTAGTGTAAGTATATAGTTTTGTAATTGGTTTTCGTTTTTTTTTTCTTACTTGTTTCATAATAGTTTTCCCTTCTACATACTTTCTTAGACCTCATCTCTCATGCATGTCGAACAATGTGCATTTATACAATGATGAATTGACATCTAATTCAAACACACACATCAGAGTGTACGAGTATATATATAAAAGGAAAATTTAGAAGGAAATTACTTTTTAAATAGTTTTAATAGTTTATTTATCTCTTTATGTGTATATCGTATTTTATTTACATTACCCCGTCGTCATCATTATTACATGTATAGTTCATCACCATCATCAAAAGAAATTCTTTAAGATTGTATACATAAATATAAATGAAAATGAAATAGATATGGCAACGCGACAGGCTTACAAAAATAAATTTGTTCCAATTATGACACATTGTGCAAGCACGCGACAATCACTTTTTTTTTTTGCTTTTAACCTGATCAAACTAATTTATTTTACATTTGAATGGACTATAACATAACAGAGCATCGCGGGTCACGATCTAATGGCCTATATTCAATATATATATATGTTAATTATCGAGTTTGTTACTCGTCTTATTGTTATTGCTTTATTTATAGTAGAATTGAGAACCGCAAAGAAAATATATATATGAGATACATCTTTCGTCAATTGATTTCTTCTTAAATAACAAAAAATTTACAGTTAATGAAAATTGATTGAAGTCAATTGAAAAGTTTACGTTTCGGTGTATCGATTATGTTACTTAACCGTATACGCGGCCATTCATCATACTATATGAAGCTCACTTTATTTTAACGAACCAATGATTGGAATGACAGTAATTTCAATAAACGATCGAGATAATTGAGATTGCTAATAGTTGCTTTTGGTATAGATTAATATATGATAAAAAAAATCGATCGATTAATTGATTCTAATTAAGGTGTTGAGAAATAATTTATAGAATTCTGTGGAAATGAATTTTAAATAGAGATTTGCTTTAAGTGTGTACGGTTTATTACTCACGTGATAAACAATTTTGTTATTTTTATTTTTGGTTTAGTTAGGGTTTAGAGAACGAACCAATAATCCGTCTCAAATTTGACCTTTGCTCACAAAAATGTTAACGGTAAGTATCAAAGCTATTTTAAGATCAGACATTAAACTGTCAATAAACCTTCACACTGTCATCCTATCGGTAGCTAGTTAAACAAATAATTTAATGAGTTTTGGAACTAGCCATCTACTATAAATTACTGCACAAATAGATTTGAGAAAAAGATTATAGCATGCCTTACTCATTTATATTGCGGGACCATAACTCCCGGGGAAGCCCAAAATATTTAGTTTCCCACAACACAACTGAAAGTGGTATTTAGTTGAACTAGGAATTGCCTTTGTATTTTTAAATTTGGTTTTCGATCGAAGAACTCGTATAGCTGGATTCACGAAACCTCTTTAATACCAGTAATATTTTGATATACAAATGATTTTCAGCTCATTTCTGCTGACCATATCGCCGTGACCAATTGTGTGTAAAATTGTTCGTTGGGCTGATCACCTACAACGATCACCAATTATTTAAATATTGTCTGAAAGATCTTGTAAAAGATCTTAGTAGGGATTAACTTTGATCTATGATGATGTTGATTTTATTACTCACGTCGAAACAACCACTCTTCATTAATTCGTTTAACTGGAGCTCGTTAACCATAACGCTTTCATAAAATGGTTATTATTTAGATAAAAAACCGGCTAATAAAAACTGCTAATAAATTAGTTGATATTTGGAAAACATTGGAAATATTTGGAATGAATGACTAAAGCCATCTGTTAGAAAATCGCACAAATAGATGGAAATTCCAATAAAATATCATTTTGAAATGTCGACTTGTCTATTGATTCAAACAACGTAACTGCTTAAGTTTTAGCTAGTCGCTAATCGATATATATATATATATATATATATATATATATATATATATATATATATATATATATATATATATATATATAAATAAATTTATATATATATATATTTAAAAAAAAAATTTTTTTTTAAAAAAACTGCTGCTACTTCCGGTTAGCTGATTTTTTTTGATCTTGTACATTTTGTTCGTAGAGTGCTTATTTTCCGAGATATTTGAAAGTTTCAGCTTAAAATAAACACTCGGTATATATCCATGTTTGTTTGTGTTTCCCATCATGTTTTGAAATATGCAAGTATTTCAGCAAGATTTCTCTTTCGGTGGCAATAACATAATTTCCCAGCTGACGCAAACGCCTTTCTATATGTTGTTCCTTTTAGTTAATGTGGTTGTTAAAATCAAAGGATACTCGCCATTCCACATCTTTGAATTTTTATAGTTGACCTGGAGTTTCTATTTTATTTCTATGTTAGTAATAGAAATCATCACTTTTAAATCTTTGAAACCATTCGTGATTAAAATAATAAAAAATAAAGTTTGCTGCAAATGCAGGTATAATTTCGCTCAAAAATCAAAACTATAATCTTTTAAATTGGAAAACAATATGATTATGTGACTAACGCCATCTTTTAGAAAAACTGACAAATAATAAAAAAATATTAAATGTTAAGATAACAACTTAAATTTTTCTATGAATCGACTTTCGCTAGAAATTATTGAACTATTAACAATCGATGCATTTCGATTACGAATTTAAAAATCTTCGATTAACATTATTTGGGTTTTAAAGTTATATTTACCCATATCAAAGTATGTTGAATACACTTGCTTATAGTAGTATTAGCAGTACATTTAAAAACAAAAGAAAATCATTTCTTATATAGGTATCGACCTAACTATGTCATTACTCATTATATACAAAACAAAACGTCGTTGATTTCCGTGTCTATACCTTATAGATATGGTGAGTAGATTGATGAAGTATATATAATGAAAAACTGGAAAGCACTTTTTTTCGTATATTTTACCTCGTCAGCAACAAAAAGCTAATCCCGCATTGAAACAGTAAAGTGATATACCGTGTGAATACGTAACAGACTGTATACATACATAGTTGCATATACAAAGAGAATAGAAATTATTCATTCTTTTGGTATAAAGTATAACCCTCGGCTTACCGCTGGTGTCATAAAATATGATTTCATTATAAAATGGTTGCCAACAGCGCGATACCAAAAAGGGTTAGGAAAATAAACATACCCAAGATAGTTTTTTTTCTATTTTAACATATAGAATGGAAAACTATTATTAAAACATTGGCTGGTTTTTGCTTTTGTCTGATCCAAAATGTGTACATTATGAAATTTTAATGAATCGAGGATTTTGTTCTTGAATAACCTTTCACCTATTCACCTACATCATCGATCGTAATACAGTCGTACACATACATTTTTGAGTGAATACTCATTTCTTACTTACAAGAGATCATCGGTATATACAAAATCGATTAAGATAATTTCGTACACAAAATGGAAGCTGTTAAATTACCAAACCTCTTTTGGTTAAAATGTATTCAGTATAGTGCTAATAGGCAAAAATAATTACCGGCATTGGGTATTTTTTTTTGTATTAGAAACAGCAGCTTACAAAGCGAGCATAATGGAAAGCAACAAACCTAATCTTAACAAAAATATCTTGGTATACATTTTTTTTTTGTTTTTTGCTTATTTTCCATGACTTTGGTTTATTGGCGATGGAAATTTTTGATAACAAAAACTAAGTATTCATTGTTGTTGTGTTGTAAGTTGAATGAAATCGCAATAGTTTCTCAAGTAATTTATAAATATATAGTAATGTATTTTTTGTTGGTTTTTTTAGTTTTGATTATCGATTCGAAATATCTGTTACGGTCAGGTTTTAAAAAATTAAATTATGAATCGAATTAGAAACTATGGATTAGGTATGGAATGGATTTCGGATGTCTTGGAAATAAAAAAAATGAGAATCTATGGTGTGAGGTATATTTAATGTAATTATGTTCTGTTTTGCCGGAGATGATTATCTTTGAGAGAAAACTAAAAAAATTATTTTAATTTTTACAATGACGATGCTGTTTTAAGGTGTAGAGATGGTGATTACATAATTTTAAGTTTTATCAAATCTATCAATTACTTTCGATTCAGTTCCGATATAATAAAACGAAATATATTTTTTAAAAGTTTTAAAATAGTAAAATTAATTAAAGAGATGTCTGTAAATCAATTGTCATACACACATGTATAGATAAAATTTACATGTATAATAAAACTTTATAGAATCTTCCTGGTTGCGACTTGTCTTCAGGACTATAAATATCACAAAATTTAAAGGTTTAACATTGCTTATATCAATTCTGCTAAGATCAAAAAAATTCTGTTAAGGTAAAAAAAATATTTTTAAGTTTTGTAAATGCGACTTAATTTAGTCTCAAAAAATTAACGGTGTATAAATTTATTTTAAGTTTCCTTAAATCTACACTTTAGATTACTTATCACTTACAAGACTTTAGTCACTTTGACTTATGTTTACTCGCTATAATTTCTAGTTTTAAAGTTTTAAACGATCCACTGAACAGAAAATCAAACTAAACATCACTTAATAATATCAGTAATGAATTCTTCGATACGTACTAGAACTGAGGGCAATTCAGCACTTCTCATTCGAGCGATTCTTGATTAAACTAGACTAGGCATCGCCTAAAGAAGATCTTCAATGTAGTTAGGTTATTATTAACCATACATCTTAGATACTTAAATACTATACATTTTTACCATATTTCGCAACAGTATGACCTTACAGCTTGTGTCTTCTATATTATTAAATGCTTTTGCTAACAGTGATAAATAAATTAAAAAAACTCCAATTGTAAAAATATGGTCCGAAAGATCTTGGAAAAGATCTCAGAATAATGGGTCAACTTTAGCAGTAATGCTGTTGATTTTTTTTAACGTAATAACTACTTTTGCTAAGTAAAGAAAATAAAGCTATCATTTCCAAAAATCTGATAATATGATTAAATTTACTAGTTGATCTATCTCTTAACGGAAAGCGAAAGGAAATTCCATTTCTTTTAAAAATATAAGGTTCTTGTGTATTTCTTCTACTCCTCTTACAATTCGAAATTACAGACTATATAAAAAATTTGTTTTTTTCAGTAACAATAAAATTACTTAGGCCTTTAGCGACATTTTTATGATAGAAAATTTCTTAAAATTTTTATGAAAGTTGCATGAAAATCTGAAAAGAATGCAAAACCTAAAAGTTTTAAATTTAATGTATCTATAGCTGTTGTTGGTAGACGCAAGAACAATATAAACTCTCCAATCACCTTCTGCTTAATAATACATTGCCAGACATCATCAAATCGAATCGATAATATATACACACACAAACATCACATTATATTTGAGTAGCTTGAATGAAAAAAATGATGTTATATAGGTGGTTTGATATATATTCCATAATCCATCAGACATAAGCCTGACATGTACGTGCCAAATCAAAATAATCTCTTTAATCATCATCTTGATTTCACTTTTGTATTACTTAATACATTTTTGATACTTTATAGTCTCTCTATATATTGCATAAAATTCAAATCAATACATGTAAACTTAAGCACACTTAACACACGAATAATTTCTAAAATATAAATTTTACACGCATCAACCCAAATTTAATTAAAGTCAAATTTAATACATTGATTCGATTTGGTATATATACATGTCCAATTTAAACTGTCAAAATAATCAATCACTCCAGACAAAAATACAACTTGACATATCGCGAGCTACCCTCGAAGTAATATTATATGAATTTTATTTTTTATCTATTTGCATTCGTTTAAATAATTGAATTTGATTTATATGTGCCCCGGTATCGGGTTTCGGTTATTTCAAACCATACAAAAGCTTATATCAACGGCGAAAGGTTTTATATTTAAAGTTTTGTTTGGCAGTCGTTCAATAAAATCAATAAAAATGTCACTATTAAACCAGACCATCCTTATCTTCCAACGTTAAAACTTTCGTTTGCAATATGGCAACACTATTTACTTTACATTTTATATATATATGAGTTAAATTTAAATTGTATCGCGTGTAACACGATGATGAATTTAACTTTTTGTTTGGGAAATTATTGTTGTTGTTTATCTATACAGCATGATTAACTTTAGTTATATTGATGATAATAGATCTCTTTTGTTGTTGCTGTATATAAATAGTTTCAACAATTTATAAAAACGGAAATATTGACGTAACGTACATAGATACAAAGTGGGAATAATATAAAGTCGATTGGAGGTGAGCATTGGATATTATATGTAAATATATGTGGAAGGAAATTGCTTATTTATAGTCTGAGTCCCGCAAGTATTTATTTATAAACATACTTATATATATATAAAAGAAATTATTTAGAACTAGTGTGTTCCAAAAAAATTCTAAAATTTTTAAAATTTATCTAAGATATCGTTTTTTTGTTCATATTTTAAAAATTTGAATTATGTATAATTTTATGTAATTAAAATTTAGAACAGTTGGTTTTACTGTAGAACATGAGGATAAAATTCAACTCAAATTTATTTATTTCAATAATTTAAAATTTGATTTAAAATTAGAAATTCCGAGTAAATACATCCAAATTTTTTAAAATGTTTGTTCTTCAAAATACTGTTTTGACTCAATGGAATGAACTAGCGATTTGAATAAGAAAGTGTTAGGAATTTATTTCACCAGACTTTGTGAAAATTCTAATTAAAAACCCTACGATGATGTTTTCTGAGTTTTGTATTTTAGAACATAAGTGTTCAAAGATAATGTTTTTTTTTTACTTAATAATTAACTAATATCCTACCTTATCCTTCCAAGTATATGTAAAAATGGGTGCACGGTAGGCCTGGCGCTTTCCGGGAGATCCTGCTTAATGCTTGGTCGTACATTCTAAATCAAAGTGTTCAAAGTTAATGTTTTAAAAATTCAAATTTTGAAAATATGAATTTTAATTTTTTTAAATTGGTTTAAAATATTGATAAATTAAATTTAAATTTGAAATTTATTTTAATTTTCAAGAATATGTTTGAGGTACGTTTATAATTTTTAGACTTTTGCGTTTTTAAAACCCAGATTAAAAAATTACTAAATTTGTACATTCAAAAATTCAAATTTCAATTGAAAATGGGCATAAACCGACCATTATTAAAGAAAATATTTTTTAAATAAAATTAATTTTATCAAATTTTAAAATAAGACTCTTTTCTTTACGAAACTCCATTTCGCTTTAAAATAATTTTTTAAATATTTAAAATTTTATGAATTTTTTAAAATTTTCAATTTAATCAGACGGTGCAATTATTTTTAACTAGAATTTCAGTTAATCCTTCATTTAAAAATTTATATTATCAATTTTATTTTTGAAGAGTAATGCGCATGACAAACTAATCTAAATGTAATTTAGATCGCAAATCTCGAAACTCAGAATTTACAGGAAATATCTGATGTTGTTCAAAAAATTAAAGGATGGAAAACTTGGTCACGCTGATTTAACTTGGTCACGCTGATTTAAAACTTGGTCACGCTAATTTCTGACTGTGCAAAGGTTAACGTCGATTATGCCTAAAACATTATGAAAAGTTGGCTCGGGATTAAAATCGAAATTAAATTTCTGCATAAAAGTTAAATTTTGTGAAGTAGTTAGCTTATCAAAGTCTAATTTCGCTATAGTCGGTTTAAAATTTTAAAATAATAAAAGTTTAATAAATTCAATTTTTATAATTTAGAAATAAAGACCAAAAGAAAAATTTTAATACTTTTTTAAACTTTATATTGAAATTTAACAAATTCCTAGTAAAACAGTTTTTTTATCGTAAAGTTAATTTTAAAAATTCAAAAATATGATTTATTTATAAAATTCAAAATGTAGTCCCTAAACTATTTTCTTCTTTTAAATTAAATTCAAAATTAATAAAAGTTGGATTCTATAAAATAAAATTAAATTTTTGAAAAAACTTTTTAAAATCCAGATATAACAAAAAAAAAAATCAAAATTCTTTAAATTTTACTGAATTTTAAATATTACATTTGGTTCTTGAAGGTCCCTCAATATTTCGTAAAATATTTTGTAAAATTTAATATCTGTTTTTAATATTATTTCTACTTAGATTTGAATTTTCACGTTTAAAAATTATATAATTGATAAAATTATTTTGTTTCTACAACAAATTTACTGCAATTTTAAAATATCTAAAAATTAAGCAAAAAAAGATAGTTAATATAAATTAAGAAGATTAAAACTAAGTAGGGTCCATGAAATTTTCTAATGATTTATTTTAAAAACTCTGAAAAACCCAAACTTAAAAATTGCCGCGTCGCAAATTTTTGAAAATTAAATTATTTTACTCTAGAACATAAATTTTTTTTTGAATTATAATATGGAATTTAAGTCTAGATTCATATTTCATTCATGCATCTAAATTTAAGATTTCCAAGTAAACAAATATTTTTAAAAAATTTTAAATTTGAGAAAAGTTGAATTAAACCTAAAATAGTTTAGAGCTTTAACGTATCAAGTCTACGTAAGATGAAAATTATTTAAATTTTTGTAAAATTTTAGATTTATAAACTTATCAATATTTGTTTTTACACTCCTACCAATTAAACAAAATAAAGATTCTTTTAACTAAGTAACTGCCTAATTAAAAATTGTTCACCAAGATGTTAATTAGCCTTGCCCGATTCTAATAAACAAAACAAATAAATTAAGTATCAACTAGCCATAATTAAATTATCGTGACTGGCAAATTTTACATTTAAACTCTATCTAATTTGTTTGTTTTTGTTTCGCGGCTTCTAAATATGAATCATTTTCACATGTCACCGATGAATCGGTCGACAATCATAATATACAAACCATTTAAAAATATTTATATATCGATATATTTTTTACCAAAATGATTTGCCAGTTTTTAACGATGTTTAATTCTCGGGAAATGACATTAATTGCTAATTCGCAAATGACAGTATAGAAAATTAAAAAAACCCAAACATCAACCTCCGCGCATATTTTTTTGAAAAACTTTGTCACTGTATTTATATATAGACGACTTTGTCTTCGATCAAATGTACTAACATTTTTAAAATCACGCAAACTTAGTATATATTCAAGAAAAATTAAAGTACGCAGAATCGAATACTACTCGTTTTCATTATAATATGTATCGCGTTTTTCATGTCTAAAGTTCCATAATCATAATAACCATAAATAAACAAAAAAAAAGTTTTCTCCAAATGAAAAATCAAAACATTACATGAGAAGACGCGCGCGGTGAGAGCTCAGTAGCAGTCACGAAAGTTTTACATTTTCACTAACAAGTTACAAACAATAAGTTGTAAATTAAAAGTTGTGTTGTTTGTGGGTGTGTGTGTATGTGTGCGTTTTTGTATATAAAATTCACATGAAAATGAAAATCTATTTTCTTTTTCTTAATTAAAAACAATTGAACACAGATTATTTTATGAAATATTTTAATTTTATTTTATTTAGAGTGTGCTGTAAAGTTAGTTGTGTGTACAAGGAGAGCGAGAGTGGATAGTATAAATATATTATTTGTATTTCGAATGAAAACAATAAAATTTTAAATTTATTATTTTACATTTTCATGAAAAATTTTATTTTTTGTTGTATATTGACTGAGTTAATATAGTACACAGTATTTGTTATAAAGTGGAAAGATGTGCGCGCTTTAAATTTATCGTAGATAACATAATAAAAATAATATAAAAAAAATTTGATAAACTGAGTCGGAAAATTTAATAAATCTTTAGTACTTTTTGTTTTTATTTTATTTCTAATTATTGTCAAGTGGGTGTGTGTACATCAATTTTTAATTAAATTCTCCTTGAACTTGGTTTTCATACGTTTATAATTTTACAGTGAAAATTTATTTATATGAATTAAAAATAAAAAAAAATCAAATGAGATTATAACCACAAAATAATTTTAAATATATACACAAAGTAAAGTTGGAAAAACAACAAATCGGAAAAATCAATTTTTCAACTGTCTGTGTTTGTGTGCCCTAATAACCGAGTTATCCATTTTTGACTACATTATATACTCACATTGCAATATACATGTATATAAAATAAAATTTCCCCTTTATATGCGATACATATATATATAATTTTCCAGGCTTTGGAAAATTGTTTAAGTACAAATTATGTTTGTTAATTGTTATTGAAAAGTATTTAGTGCAAGGTTATTAAGTATTTATACATATAAAGATGAAACTAAGACGTCCAATTAGTAATAAAAATCATCGATCGATGTCAACATCACAGTCGCATGGTGGTACCCTTTACTATATTGTTGAAGTGCCGCGCGAAGAATATGAGTATGACGCGAAACGGAGGCATAGGTACGCGTGGTTTTATATACGCACGATTATATTTTTGACTTTTCCATTATGTACATTGTTTTTGTTGTTGAAAATATTTTTAAGTCGATAAAATGGAAATTATAAGTTTTTAATCAATGTTTTATTTTATTTTCAGTACTGAATCAGGATGGGATAATCCATTCCGGCCCGGTGGTGATTTGTCTAGGGAAGCTGATGAAATTGTAAATTTGATAAAAGGTAAATAATTTTATTTTTTAATTTTTATTGAAAATAATTTTTCAAACGTAGTTTGGTTTGGTTCTTGACCAAGCTGTAGTGCGTGGTCCTAAGTTCAATTATTGCCGTTGAAAAAAATTAAATATAAGGTTAAAGCCAGCTTAACTAAGGACGCGCGACTCGCGACGTTAATTAATTACCCATTTGCATTTTTTCCCGATGGCCTTCGAACAAGAATATCTTCCCGAATTGACTAAGAAATCTATGAATATTTTAAACGTGTTAGTGTTGCCAATGTCAAAAAAGATGGTCCACTCCTTATAATTGTATAATTAATTAAAGATTTTAAAAGCGTGGCTTAAAACGAAGTTTTAAAAGAATTTACCAAATTTGAAATTTTTTCGAAATTACATAATTTTTTTTCATTTTTTATATATTGATTTAGAGGTTTTGAATATTTTGAGATTCTATAATTTAGGTTGGTAAATATTAACGACGAACTTTTTTTTTTATCTCCCTTTACAATTTAGGAACAAATATATTAATAAATGTTCCAATCTGATTTTGGTTTGCTAGAAAATCCTATATTCGTAATTTAAACTCTGCTCAAACTTTCTTGAAAAACGTGGACTTACAAAAATCTTGCATTTAAATAATTAATTTACGAATTAGTTACTAGTTTTAATAAACAATTCTCAGTTTAAAAAAGTTAATAGGATTATGTGATAAACATCGAGTTAACCTTTTAGAAATGGGATTTATATCGTCTCCATAAATTTTACAAATTTATGAACTTTCTAATTCTGGTACGCTCGCTTAGGCATTATGGATTTTGTAATGTTCTTAATGGTGTATTTATTTGCCAGATACTAGTCTAGTTCTGTATAAAAACTAGATTTGTTTAACTTGGTATAATTGTATAGCATTACATTTTCAAAAGGTTAAACACCCCCTCTGTGACATTCAAAAATATAACCGATTCGAGTTTATAATCCCTAACGATAACCTTTTTGTAAACTAATCCAATAAAGTCCATGACATAGTTATATCATCCTTCCGTCCCTTCTCTCCCACTATATACATGTACATCAACATAAAACATAATTACCCCACCCATCTGTAACTAATTTAATTTGTATGTACAAATCTTGTGTACAACTTCTTTCTCATGTACTCACTTTAAGATTACCAGGCATTATTACTATGATATTTTAGAAAAACAAAATTTTTTTGCTTGATCCTTAAAGTAAACAATTTACTTAGGCTCAATCTGATTATGAGCTACCCTAGCAATCAAATTTTAATTTTGGTAACGAATTTGTCGTGAAAATCGACAAATATCTCCGATATATAATATTGGAATATTGATTGAATATATATATATATATATATATACTACGAGAGGTAATTAGGTATATGAAACCCATTCATTTTTAAGGTTTCCTTCCGTTTCGTACCGAAATTCAACTACATTAAAATCGTAATGACATTCATCTACATAATTATGAACATTTTGGTCGATGGACAATATAATGTGCCCATTCAATTTCCTTTCAAAACCGATTCCGATTTTCTACCAAAAAGTTAATTAAAATTTTGCGGTTGATTGAAGTTCAAGGCTTTAATGATTATAATTCACAAAATTGTTGTTGTATGTAATTCGCGCATTAACAATTGATTAATACGAGTTATATGTGCACAAACAATGGATGAATGAAAATTCGCGGAATGTCATCAATTTATTTATAGTGCGCGTTATGTGTGCAAATCGTAATGAGTTTTTGCGATTTAATTTTTTTTAATGCATTGTTTCATTTGATGATTGCATAAGAGGGTCCAAATCAATTTTTTAGTTAAAACTAAAACATATGTGATTCATGTTAACACTCTATCCAAAAAGCGTAACGGCCTTTTCCATTTTAATCATTATGATTTGTAATTTAGATAGTTTTTACGATGTATAGGGGTTGCAGCTTAAAACAAGCAAAAGGGTTTTTTCTTGTAAATAAATTTAAAAAGGAAAAGAAAATTAAAATTAACGATTCGTGCGTGTTTTTTGGGTGGTGAATCATTTTTTGGCCAAATATTGTTTTGGTGCACTTACCTAGCAACAATTTCGACAAATCAAACGGCTTGTGTTTACTTAATTGAATATTAACAGTTGTTCAATTTATAATTTGAAATATATTATATCGTATAAATTACGTAAATTACTGCTGTGCTAATTGGGTTGTTCATGCAAAGCAGGAATCTTATAAGTTGATGAAATTGCATTTGATAATTACAAAGATGTGGTTAGTGGTGTGTATGGAAAATATGCGATGATCATTTTTTTTTTTAATTAACTTTTATGCAAATGTTAGTAACGTTTCTTAACTTAACCTGCTGCGTCCAAATTAGTGTCGGATTCCGAAAATACGAAATTTGGTAAAACTCCATGAGGAAGTAAATGAAGTGTTTTCTGGTATAATTTTTTAAAGTTTTAATGAGCTAATCATTATGTATTTTCTGGAATTTTTACGAACTTATTTTATAAATTAATAAAATGACATTTTCTGAAAATTTAGATAAATATTATGAATGTTACGTGCTGTTTAGGAGGCTAGTTAACTTCGGAATTATTCAAATTAATTTTTACAATCCATTTGTAGATTTTCCTAAGAGTGCTGGTAAAAAAATTAAATTGAAAGAGATAATCGATTTGTGAGTCCATTTTAAAGTCTTGAATTTTGTATTTTTTATTGCACTCCGGAATTCTTACAAAACCGGGAATTTTACAACAATAGCATGCATTTCATTCCGTTTAGATTAATTTAAATAAATTTTGTTGGTTTTATATTGAAATAAGTGGAAATATGTCATTCTAATTCTTATTCCAGTGCCCAATAAAAAAAACCAACAGCATTACAGGTCAAAGTTGGCCCTTTATTGAAATCCTTTCCAAGATTTTTCAGATCATATTTTTATATGAGTTGGTGATCGTTGCAGATGGTCAGCCCAACGAACGATTTTATACACAATTGGCGTCTCGGCGTTGTGGTCAGCGCCCGGGATCGAACTTTAGACCGCAATGTGTTTAAGCCAACACCTTAACCATCACTCTACGACCGGTGACCAATAAAATACGATAAATATTTCATAATCCAATTCGAGCTCCAAAATATCTTGTAGTCAATCTATACGTTCGTTATAAATACAGAAATTTAGTTTGTTACACTGACGTTCACTAGAAGTGATTCATTTGAGATGATGTTTTGTGTTAGTAAACTTTCAACTTCTCGGTGGAAACATTTTGTTGTGTTTATCGTTGTCGATTTAATTTGACTCTATATTTGTACTAACTAACTCCAAATTGTTTTGTGAATACAGCGCTCATGGGTTAACTTTTACCCAAACTAATTAACTGACATTTCGAGTTTATTTTAAACAGATATTCAATTATAACTTAAGTTGTGCAAATAATATTACTTTCAATCTAAATTTAATTAAACCAAAGTATCTGCCCACTCTTATTGGTTTAAGCCTGTCACACTGTTGTTACTAATTGTTTTGGTTGTACTGTATTACTATCTAAAAAACATAACTATCAATCTTGAATTAGTGTTGAAAATAGTTAAGCTCACGGATTTTAAAGCACTGTAATTCTGTTGTACTTATAACTGTTTACCTCCCCCATATAGGTTTTAAATCCGATACCTCCCGCTTCAAGATGCACAACGCAGTTTGAACCACTGTAACCAAAATCTAATCGATCAAAAATTTTATCAGTATAGTTTACAATCAATTAAAAAAAATAGAGATTTCTCGGAATTCTAACTTTTATTTTGATTTAAAATTAGTTTAACTTTCGCAACTAAACACTATATAAATCAACTATATATTAGGCAAATTAATGAAAATTATGTTTCGAGAAACCATACATTTCTTGATGTTAGGTATAGAATAGAAATTTTAGGGATATAATATGTTTTAGGAAACTTAAATTTCCCAAAGAATTATTGTTAATTCCAAATTCTATTGAAAATTGATTTATTTACGTAAATGCTTAAAAAAAAGTAGATAGATTCGCTAATCAGTCACTGGCCACACCAATATGCAACAAAAAACATTGGTTTTCATTGTTTAGTGTTTGGTATCCCACTCATAAAACTTACTTTATTGGTTATGGTAACATTAATGCCCTTTCTTAATACTAGTGACAACACACAATATTTCACAATATTATTTCATAATTTCAAAGTAGTATTAAGCGTAGTTTATCAGTCACCACAGAAAAGAAATTTTCTCAGACTATTTAGACTCGCAATATATAAATTTAACTTTTAAATTATAGTATACTGTTATTTACTATAAAATAGTTAAATTAGTTTTTCGCTTAAAGTTTTTATTTCAAATTCGACTTGGAATATTATTAAAAAAAAAAAATTTAGGATCCAAATCAGCTCCCAAACTTCCAGTGTAATAGTAAAATCTCTTACTATCTATTAATATAAAAATATGCGGAGTCAGGTTCCTAAATTTATAATCTTTCAAATCTTTAAATCTTTAAAATTGTAAACCACAGACTGCAAATTTATGTGCTCCGATAAATTAACAGGTATATATTTGCCATAAAATGAACAACTAAATTAATTCTATAACATATTTTAAATGTATAATTCCGCAAGCTGAATAGTTTTTGACGGTTTTTAAAAGTTTGTTAATGGTAAACGACAATGTGTTGTATTAACATTTTAAACAATCTCCTATTTTATATAGCGAACATTCCTTTTAGCGACCATAATTTTACCATACAGAATATAGAATATAACCACAGTATAAAATTATACGATCAGTTTTGTTCTAATATTAGTAGATTATTCCATATTTGATGTAACCTTGCTATACATTTACGCTTCACGATCGAAAATAAAATTTTCTAAATTTTCCACCTACTACAGTCATAAATCATAACGCCGTAAATATAAACAATTTTGGCAAATCTACAAATTTGTTCAGATGCATCGCCGAATTACCGAACGTAATATGTTAATATGTTAATTAACATTTGTTTGTTGTTTTTTTTTTTGTAAAATATTACAGGCGGTAAACCAATCACACCAACAGGCGAACCAAATTTAAATATTGGTAATGGTGACGTTCAAAAGTCAATGGAAAATGGAACAGTAGTTGATGGTGCTACAAAAGTTGAAGTAAGTTTAAAAGAAAAAAAAGAAATTTATATTTTGTTAGTGAGCGAATAAAAATGTATGTTTTTTTACATATATCCACAGGCACAACAATTACAAGCATCTGTACCTCATCAACAAAATGGAACAAAATCACCACAAAAAATCACAAATCTAAATAATAATAATAATTTAAATAATCACAATAATAATAATAATAATACAACAACAACAATTATTGATAAGCCCCCAACATCGGCAGCAACAAATGGTGATGCAACAAATAAAACTCAAACACAAATCTCAAATCAAACTTTACCAACGCCGCAATCGGCCAGTCATGTAACGATTGAGGATAAAAAAAAGAAGAAATCATGTTGCGTTATTCAATAAAGGATCGAAGGATTGCCCTCTCCGATCGAGTGATTTTATTAGAGAGCATCGTTTGTGCCGGATGAGCAAAATAATATTATAAATATTTTGAAAAAAACTTTTTTTTTTAATTTTTTTATTTAATTTTATTTTTTATATATAATTATTAAAACAATATATATATATATATATATATATATATATATATATATATATATATATATATATATATATATATATATATCTTAGTAAGTATATAATATATTTATATATATAGACAGAAAACAGCGTGTTGCGGATATCGAAAAATTATGGTGGGCCTAACAAAAACCTACACCTAATCTATACATGCGACTCCTGTTAAGTTAAAAAAATATTTAATTTAAACACCTGTGTCCCTGATTTATACAGGGTGGACCAAACGGTGCATTGTGATTATAAAATTCATTAAATTTGTATATAGAAAATTACACCAGTCTGCAATTCGAATGTTAATTTTTTAATTAAAAAAAAAATTTTTTGAATTTTATAATTTCTATGTATCTAACGTCCATCATGTATATAAATAAATTAAATAATTAAATAAACAAATTATAGAATATATAGTGTGACGACACAAAAAATATGTATAAATTTACAACAACAAGAAAAAAATCTATAAATATTTATCATTTCTATATACAATAAAAAATAGAATATATATATATATATATATATATATATATATATATATATATATATATATATATATATATATATATATATATATATAAATTTATATATATAATTAATTAATTATTATTATTTTATTATTAAATTATTTTTTTAAACTATATAAAAACAAAATTACTATTAAATAAAATCAAATTGTGCTAAAAAACTATTTAAAAACAAAAATCGAAATAAATTTTATTTATTCAATTTGATTTAAAATTTTATAATTTGTTTTAATTAAATTTAAAATGGCATCTCTAAACTATAATATATTTATATCACAAGCGCAAACAAAATCCAGATTTTGTTTAAAAATTAATAAATTTAAAAAAAAAAAAAAAAAAAACATTTAAGCAAATTATATATTTACAGTGTCGAACAAAAATAATACACGAAGTGAGCTTTGCTCGCACATTGAGATTATTGATCTTTTGTGACATTTTAAAACAATTACCTGTCTTTTCTATAATAGTATGCAAGAACGATCATAGAGATCACAAAGGTCATTACTTGGATAAAAAAAATGACGAGCGACAATACAGTTTACAAAATTGTTAGTTCACAAATTGAAAAGTTTTCTATTTTTTAACATAAGCCAATGAGATTTGATAGGGGCAAAAGAGATAAAACCTTATCTTCTCTATAAGGCACAAAGATATTTTTTTTTTGGCCCTGGGCACAGGCCTTTTTTTAGCCTAATCCATATGATAAATGGTGCAACGGATCGATTCATTTATAGACATATCTTTCCTAAGATTCGTCTAACGCGGAGGAAAAAAATATTTCTAAGGTTTATGTTTAAATTGGATAACGAACCGAAATAAACTGATCAGTTCTCAAAAGAGATTTTAACATGATAGAAGCCCGAAAGATCTGTTGAGATGGCGAAAGTCTTTTAAACCAACTTCCAAATACTTTAGTTTCAGACCTTTAAAGATTTTCAAGCTGCTGTTTAAATGTTTTAAAATTTCCCAAAAAAGCTTTAGTTGTTTTTAAAGAAATATGTGATCAAGTTGCACTTTGTGCTTTAGCTTTGTCCAACACTGTATTTATATATATATTTATATATATATATATATATATATATATATATATATATATATATATATATATATATATATATATATAAAATTAATAATTCTTTTTATTATTAAATAGATTTTAGGACAAAAAAAATATATAAATAATACAACAATATATAATTTTTATAAAAAATAAATAATTAATATTATATATAAATATATAATTTTATTATATTATTATTAATAATATATAAATATGTATATACAGTATAATCTGTAGAACACTTAACAAGTTATTCAAGTTTAGATAGGTTGAGATCGCTGAAACTAATGGTAATTAAGGGACAGATGGCTATCTGCAAATATTTTTAAAATGTATCAAAAATATTAGAGATATTTTTATTTATTTGCTTTTGTTAGTGGAGTTTTCTTTCACTAAGAATGTTGAAATATCTAATTTTAGAAAATAATTGAAAGTGCTTTAAAAGTGTAGACGTGGAGGCCATCTAATACTAGATAAAATCTTATAATTACAATCGACATTTATTTATTAGCATAATATACTGGGATCTAGTGATTCTATAGCTTGTTTTGCATTTTATGTTTTGTCCGTACTATAACGACGAACATCTGTGTCGTTATTTTATCGTATTGAAATAATAAGATTTAGGGATGGCGCGCACAGCAATGCTCAGTTTCGATTTGAATGCGGAATTTGTGCTAAGTTTTGTTAAAGTTAATCGTCATGTTATCAGGCCACGGCGACTGACTGCTATATGTCGACTAATGCTCAATAGATATCATTATATAAGGTCAATGTAGTCCTATTCGAAATAGTGCTAGTGATTATCTCACTAGCTACTACTGTTTGTAAAAAGCCCAGAATTAGGGAAGAACAGAAAAATGGTTACCTGCAGTATGTGTAGAACCCATGTCGAGTTAAAAATAGAAGAATGTTCCCAGAAGAAAATTGCGTGTGCAAATCACTTTGGGGTCACCAATATAATGACGATGAACTGAGTCGTTATTTAAATGTGTTGAATTATTGAATTTATGTTGAAGTGTTGTTAAATGTAAATATCTGCATATGCGAATTTTAGATGCGACATTTTACTTCATTTATATTTTCAATGAAAATTCAGTAAACGTTGAAACCAGTTTCTGAATGACAACAATGAATTTTATTAGTGATGACTGCATATTTAAAGAAGTAATGAGTTCCTGAAGTGGTAATAATGATTTTATTTCCCACCATTAATTTAGTAAGACTACTTGCTAATATGTCCCTGTGTAATTGAAACGGTTAAGCTGAATAGGTAATTTATAGATAAATGAACATTCGAATATCAGTAACGGTTTCGTGATAAATCTTATATAATAGTTCCTTAACATGTTGAAACATTTAAAAAAATGTGTTGACCTGTTTTTCTATCTTTTAATTACCTTTAGTTTGAGGGATCACAACCTATATGAAATAATTCAGACCGATACTCCTTTCTTTAAATATTTTTCAGATCATACTGTGTATATACATATATATATAAACCAAAACAAAATTAATAATTAATTTATTTGCTGTCAAAAAAAAGTAAAAATCATCAATAAATTATATAAACATAAATTAAATGTAATAAAGTAATATTGAATTATTATTTGCTAGAGCTTCGAATTTTTCGGATTTATATAAAAAAAAAAACTAAAAAAAAAAATATTAAAACAAAAACAGGATTTAAACTTAAAAATTATTATTATGAAAATTTAAATTGATGTCCCAGTGCAAAAAAAAAAAAAAATAAAAATAAAATAATAATAATTTAATATAATTTAAATTTAAATAAAAATGTTATTTTACATTACAACACAAAAACAAAAAAAAAAAAAAACAACAAATAAAAAAATGAAGAAAATTTTTAATTAAAGAAAATAATAGAAAAAAAAATTATATAAAAAAAATTATGAAAATTTCGTTTATTATTTTTTTTTTATTCGATTTGGCTTTTTAACGAGGGATTCAATTGGATGTTACAATTTAAATCTTGTAATAGATTTTTTGGTCGTGGCATAGATAAACTGATGATCTGTAACGACGTATTATTATTTTTCGAAGTTTTTAAAGAAAAGCATTTTCTGGGATGATGTTGAAAATCTACGCGATCAACCAAACATCATGTAGGTGATATTATGATATGATAAAAAGGAGTAACTTTTGCAATTATATGAGAGCGGTCCAATAAGTTTCGTCAAATTTTCAAAAAATTCTCAGTATTTGCTGGAAAAATAAAGTTACAAGGAGCTAAATGGGCACTGTATGTTAGATGTGAATCAATTTCGTAGCTTAATCCATTTTAGTTTAGCAAACATGATGATGTATTTTCTTGGTAAAAAAATTGTTTTTTGTGTAACAATATAAGCTTTTAATTGTTTACTATTATTAAAATAGTCATTGAATTTTACACCATAAGCATCCCAAAAAACAATTTCCATAACCTTTCTTGCTGATTCTGTTTTAGCGCTTTTTGTACACATCCACCGCAGGTTTGTTTGTTTCTGAACTTTGCAATCTGTTCTGGGGCCGAAGCTCTCCCAACTCTTTCGCAGTTAAACGTCCTACCTTACGCCCTCACCTCCCGTCCCAAACACCGCAGCTTTAACAACTGCGCCAATTGCTCGATCTACCGCAGGTTCAACCTATTGTTTCGATAGATATTTTTGTTTCTGGTATGTAGTGATGGATCCATGTCTCATCATCGCAATAAATCATTTAGATTACGCTGATATATTAAAAGCTCCTCACAACGTGTCCAACAAATTAATTTTTGTGACAACGTTAACAAACGTGGCCCCAGCTTGCAAATAATTTTTTCATACACAATTCATTATGTTAAATGCGTCCAGCATTGTCTTTTGATATTTTTAACGTTTTAGCGAACATATATTTAACGTTCATTTGTCATTCAACATGTAGTTTTCTTATAAACTCAATAGATGTAGCTGTTTTTGGCCTTTCACTTTTTTTTCATCATTTACACCTTTTTTCATCATGGTCATACGACCATGTTCAAATTCAGGTACTCATCCCTTAACTGACCCTTTCTCTTGCTTATACATTATTGCTCTATCTAACATATTTTGCATTACTTATTTCAAAGTTTCTAGTGTCAAATTTCCAAATAAAACTTGCAAGTAAAGTTGTTTACTTGTTGAATGTTGCTGGTTTGTTTGCGGATACTAGACATTCAAGTAGCCACACACAAAAAAGGATAAAAGCTTAGCAAGGCAGGTGAATGAAGAGGCCAATCAATATATACATTTCTTGAAATAAGTTGCTCAAGAAAAGGCATAAGGGCAGTCTAGACAGGTGTCTTTCAGATATTTGTATAAATGTGGATTAATTACTATCAACCAGTATACCGTACTAACATGTTCAGATGAGATGTTTATGCAAGGTTCTTGGGCTTTCTCTATCCTCAAAATCTGCAGTTTTGTTTAACTATATGTATATCATTTTAATAAAGCATGTAGCTTCTTGTGTACGTA
This sequence comes from Tipula confusa, assembly GCA_963556175.1. Taxonomy (NCBI): domain Eukaryota; kingdom Metazoa; phylum Arthropoda; class Insecta; order Diptera; family Tipulidae; genus Tipula; species Tipula confusa. Next base: position 231,296,207 of record OY744475.1, read on the forward strand.
CAGACCAGACAACATTTACTTTCATTTAGCATATTTAAATTTATTTTAGTTTTAAAGCTACACATTTGGAATCGTCGAATCTCTATTTTAGATTAGTTTACAATGTTTTATATACTCTATTGGGGAATAATCGGTCGATCGATCATGGGCTCATTTGCTCACTTTCATAAACACACATTATATACGTAAATTATATAATATTCTGGGTCGTTACTTAGAAGACAAAACAGTACTGAAAACTAGAAAACCTGATACGTCATCTTATATGTTATTAAGATTGTAACCACCAATTGAATCACGCTATTTATTGATAAAATTCTACGCGAAGAACCATAAAACATTTTTAAATTTGCTGTTTCCTAAAAATGCTCTGCTTAAATTTAATTTACGCATAACATTAGATGAATGAGGTAGGTGTTAAATCATATTATTTTCTGCCTTTTTACTTTAAAAACTCAAATTAACATTTTTCTTTAACACCGAAGCAATATTATAGCTCCGTTTCCTATAATTTCTTGCTAAAAATTTATTAACTCTTATATCAAATTCAATTTACGAATAACTAATTTCAAAATGAGAACTAATGATCTCAAATTAAGCAAGCTATAGTAAAAAGGTCAGACATTTCAATTGTGATACGCTTTTATATCTAGAAAACCAATGACCCTTTAGATAAATGGGATAAGAGTGCTTGCATTGATTTTTTGATTTAGTGGACCTGTTTAAGATAGTTTAAAGTGACTATTTTTTCGAATAGGAAACTATATTTTTTATTGTAAATAATTAGTATTATCTAATCAAAATAGTATCCATGGGAAGAGTTTGGCAGGAAAATTATTGGAATGGAAAATAAAGTTAAGTAAATTACTCATTATGACAGCGGAGCTGAATAAGAAACGAAATGCTTTGTTTGATGATAGGTGGATAGTTTAAATATTTTTTTTTTATAAATAACTTATCCCTCGTATCCCTATAAAGGTAAGTTTTGGTTACTAAAAAAACTCTTAATCAAATTGAATAAATAAATTAAAAAATATTAAACATCAGCACACATTTATTTATGAATATTGTATATTTTTTAGATTTACTCTACACAAACCACTTATAAAATTTAAAATAATTAAATGTTTTAAAAGTAGAAATTTTATTTTTTTATAGAAAACAAAAAGTCCTTATAAAAACTATAATCATAATCTATATATTTTATTATGTATATGTATATCAATATTAGAGAATGAATAAAAAAAATTTCCAATTTCCGTTTTTTTATAATTTTCCCCTTTTCCTTTAGGTACCTATAAAATATTAAATACATAAATATGGAAATCGTTTAAATTCAATTTCCAAAAATATTTAAATGCAAAAACTCTGAATCTTAAATTGAATATTTATTTTCACTTTATTCTAATTTTTATAAATTTTGATAAGAAATAATTAAATTAAGACAAAAAAAAAATAATAATTTAACTTACTAGAAAAATTTACAATAAATAACTGTTGTTATATAAAAAATAGCTTATCAGTTTTGCCACAACAACTTAAAGTTTGATACATTTTATTCAGATTCAGAATTAAGAAGCTTCCATGTTTTCTCCGAGAAGCGCCAAATCGTTTTGTAGAAAATTTCTTGGGAGATGCTTAGCTCATCAGTTTTCAAAATGTACTGATCCTATTGTTAACAATGGTATCAGCTATCGTAATATTATTGCATAGGTCATCGGCTTGACTGTGCGGGTAACTTTATCTGTGCAAATTGTCATATTTTGTTAACTCTACTATTGAATACCTACGCTACAATCTAACTATAGTTTTCGTAATTTTGCTAATCGCTTTTTAAGTTCAAACACTTTAGGAATCCCTCATTGGATACCACTACTAGCGATTGTTCGACTTTGTTCTGGGCAGAGGAAAATCGTACTTCAGCCTTAATTTTAGCCTGCGGTGGATATATAGTATCCGATACGAATTATCTGCTAAATTATTCAAGTGATAGTCACAGTCATTTCTATTTTTCTTTAAAAAATTGATTTAGCTCGAACTTTAATAATCATTTACATGGCACACGAGTTAATCCATATGGTAGAACGTTGAACTGCTATATTCCGTTACAACTCCTGAAAGAAGTTTTCTTGAATTTTTACTTGTCTATAGCTAGATCCAAAGTTGTAGACATGCTGGTACCTGACAATGGGTTCAGTGCGTGCATTGATAATTTGAAATGGGTCTCAAACCATTGAGCCTTCCCATAGAAAGTGACGCTTTTTGTAATCTATCAAGACAATGCCTTACGAGTCAACATCGTGCTCCTGATCCATATTTATCTATTGTAATCAGAGGGCATATTCGTATGTGCAGGTGTGAATTTTCATATATTTTCCAACTATTATAGTTGAAAATTTTTAGTTCTTCTATAATTAAGTTTAAAGTTTATAAACTTTCTCAAGGATGAACTCGTTATTTTCTTAAACATGTAATAAACCTGAACAAGTGGTATAGTGGCTGTTGCAAGGCCTGGGGTTTAAATTTCAGGTAGAATTTCGTATTTGACTGGGAGGACGCAATAAAGTGTCTGAATAAAATTGTATAAGTCAATATTTATATGATTATAGTAAAGCAAAAATTTGAGTTAAATCTATATACCACAGAAATTAAAAAATAAAATTCAGAGCGACATTTACCATATTAGAGTTTCAATTTTTCGACCAAACCAAATAGCATAGGATATCATAACTAACAATTTGTGTTCATTAAACTATCTAAATAACTTATATAATACAAATAAATTACCTGTAAAACTTTTTAAAAATACAACTATTTAAATATTAATCAGTAGATTCAGTTTTTTTAACCGCGTATACTCGCATATGAGAAATCTATAGAATTTATCTATGGTTAAATTATTATTGTTGATAAAAACTAATTGTCTATATAGATTTTTAATAATAAAATGCCTAAAAATATATAAATATATCCTTGAATCAAATATCTTTTACTTTTGTAGTCTTAGTTCCAGATATTTCTGTTTATGAGAATGAGCCTTAAACTTCCCTGTTTAAATTTCCCTGGTGAGCGCATTCCCATGCCTCGTAAAAGCCTTCTAATTTAGCCCAGCATCCTTGGCTGTTATAATTAACAAAAAATAGAATGTAGGTCGTGCAGTCACTAAGAAAACCAGGTGTGTTTGATGGTGCTGTATCGGCCTATAAAGAGTATCGCTGGTTACTCTTTGCCGTTCAAGAAACTTGATGGCCTAAAGGTGGAGACTATGTGTCCTCATACTATACGTTGGTTTACAGTGGAGATGCCCCTGCAATCTAGCCTTTGGGTTTCTTCTTGGGTCCCACTTGAAAATGGCTATTTTGGATTTCAAAGCATAATAACTGATGACTTACTTTAGACTGCTTTATTTGTAAATAAAGGTCTTTACTTCCAAAACAAACAAGTGACCAATAAAAAAAAGGATGTACTTTGTGATCGCGCACTATCTTATTGTGAGTAGCTCATTCTTGTCCATAAAAAATGTCCACTTAGAAACCCTCGTAAGACTTTTACAGTTGTAACGTAAGTTTCGTTTTCCTAAGTGATTAAAGCAAGATCGCGGATTATCCTAAATGTAAGATATTATCGGTCGGCTGCCAAATTTGTAAGCAGTGATCATTAATTGGTGGCTGCAAAGCTAAAATGACTGTTTTCGTACAAGTCAGGCATCAAAGGAAAACGAAACACGTTTCAGATAGATGAGAAAACACAATTTCAGGTTCTTGTTAGCCTAGTAGCATTATGAAAACCAACCACATCATCAGAATGCTCATGCAGATGTGAATGCTCTGTGAGGTAGTGAAAATTTCGGTTGTCGGTACCACCCAGACGACTCTAGGTAAAGTAAAAATTAAGCCCAATGATTATAGACTATAAAGAAGCGCGAATACGTTTTACAATACCACGGAAGTCAAAGTAGTTTCTAATGCTGTATTTTAATTTGCCAATTACAGACTGCGGAGGTGTATAAAAAGAACCCATTCTATAAATGGAAAGTGGCCTCGTTATAAATGGAAAATGGCCTCAATAAATGGAGTGCCCTTGAAAGTGGTCTCTTTAAGAACGGAAATCGCTCATAATGCGAAAACTATCCATTCGGATCGGACAGTCACTGATCAAATTTTTTCGTTGAGGATGATTCTTTCTAAATATTATGAAACATCTCGTGACGTGCATCAGGTGTCCTTGAATTTTCAGCACGCCTATATATATGTATGACTGCGATGGCTTGGAATACCTGAAAAACAGGTGCGTTGATGTAAAATAACTGTGTTGCAGTAACAATGCTGTGTCAAACTTAAGATCAAGCTATCGAGAATTGTTGCAGTTAGCTCTGGTAGACGGCAAGGACAACATATCGTACATTCAGTTCAACCAGGTTCTGGCTTATGCAGATATCTGTGTAATTAGACTGAATGGTAACGGCGTAAAAGAGCCACTGAGTCAACTTGTACAACTCTCTGCTTCCGTTGGTCTTCATATCAATGAGTCTACAACAAAATATATCATCACAGGATATTAGACAAAGAAGCAATGAATTTTAGTAGTGGTGACCACTCATTTAAAGGGGTGACCAGTTTCCGATGCCTCGAAGACCTTGTCACTCATGATAATTATGTGGGAGAGGATAGAAAAGCGATGACGACACTTACCTAGTTCTCTTCAAACACGAGATCAGGAAGTTGATAAAAACTCCTGATTTTTGATACGATACGGGCCATTAATGGCTTATTTATTATTTTTAAAATTAGTTAGATTCTTAAGTTTCTAATTTAACAATAGTTTTTGTTACAATCTACCTAAAGTTAATAAAATTGAACTTAAGGCATTATTTTCACATGTTTTTAAAGTGGATAACTGCAAAACAAAATAAATGCAGTTTTTGTTAACTTTTTACTATTCTGTAAAAATTATAGGTGCCTATAGTTGGTTGTAGCATAAAGCTTTATACCATTACACCATTTGAGATAATTTCAAAGATTTTACTACATCTATAAATTGAATAAAATTGGCATATCTGCGACCATTGTTTAGCATTTCCTTTTGGTACTTTCGATGCCACAGCCTTAAACTCAAGGGTTTAGTTCGAATTTGACTCGTAACATATTTGTTCAAATAATTTTTGATGTCCAAATCAATTGAATTGTATTTTCCTACCGACCACAAAAAGCACAATTGACAAACTTCTACTTCATTTCTACTGCCATGATGTGTATAATAGATGTAATGCTTATCTGGTTTACCAATATTAATACAACGACAATATAAATAAGCTAGGGCTTTGATGTTTTTGTTACGATAGTTGATTCGATTAAATAAGGTTAATTGCATTTTCTTTGATATTTTCAATCTACATTTGTATTTACAGTCGGGCATAAGATTACCTTTTTTTATTTTAAATGGTCGTGTATACTTTGCAGTCGAAGGAATATCAAAAAGAGGAACATTTTTTTGCTGGTTTTCGGTATCACAAATTGTATGTTTATTTCGATTGGGAATGTTTCGTAATTCATATTTTTTAATTCTGTAAAGGAAATAAAATAATTTTTATTAGAGCTTAGAAATAGTATATTTAAGTATTTACTATTTTTATAAAAATATAGACTACTAACACTTTTTGAGCTGTAGCTACTTTTACAGTCTGTTGGAAAATTTCATTGCTGTTAACTAGAGGCTCTTCTGGTTCTGTTTTTATCAAAAATGGTTGAACATAATTTGTAGGTTTATCCAGAATATTAGGTTTAGCTGATTCATAACCCGTATTAGGTGTTTCAATTTTAACAAAATTATCTTCGGTTGTTTTTTCGCAATTTTGCAGTAGTTCTTTTAATTGTTGATCAACTTTAATACACTCTGAAGAAAATGATGCCCACAATTGTAGAATATTAGCACATTTTGTACATACGTTTTTCGGCAGTCGATCAATTTGGGTAACCTAATTGTAAAAAAACGGTTCACGATTTTAATAAACGTAATACTTAGCATACACCAGTACGGTTACCGAAATCGGTAGATAGTAATTTATATATGTATCAAGACTTAGTAGTGGGCCCTCGTCTTTGTAAATATTATACATACGAATATTTATTTTACCGCATAATCTACATATCCTATCTTGATTGTTTACTATCTGAATAGGGTCATTCATTTCACGTATATATATATATGTACTTATGTTATATTTGTTAAGTTATGGCACTAGTGTGAATCCTAAATCCTTTTATTGTAGTCACTAAATCTAATCGAACTGTTGATTGTTGAAATCTCTTAAATAAACAATGATGGTTGAAACGACTATATTAGAAACGTCAATAATATATAGTTCGTTTATATGTCGTTTATGAAGCGTTTTGGTGCGGTATAGAATAGTAAACTTAAATGGTAATGAAGTTTTGAAAGAAAGGGCAATTTTTTAATTATAGTTCTGCCGATGAACACCAGTTGTATGTTAAGGTTAAACAATACGAGAAATGTCATATTCGTATGGGAAATTTACAAAATAAATTTTAGATTACATTTTATCTTGATTACCGTCATATTTGTATTTACAAATAAGTACTAATTAGATATGCAAAATATCTAGTTATAGTGTAAAATAAATATAACATCACATAATGAAAGTTTTAATACATAATTTTGAGTTTTTGTACAAGTAGTTCTGTTCTGAAGAAAACTAAATATGCGTTTAATTCTACATATTTCGAAATAAACAAAAAGAATATTTATTATGGAACGCACGTTTTATTTTTTTCAGAAAAGAACTACTTGTATAATAATTCAAAATTCTGTATTAAAACTTTCATTTGCTGATAAATGTACATTTGAATAATCTGAATAATCTGTACATTTTTTCAGAGTAAAAAGATTGTACCCGATAATTATCGGAGCGTAAAAAAAACATAGATAACATAACATAGATTAAGTTAACTTAGAACGTAATATACATATTTCTATACTTAATAATTTTGGAGTTGCTATATCATGTGAATTGCGAAACATTCATGAAATGTCAAAAAGTATTATTGATGATTTCGATTTGCGATGCGAATGCGAGGGGTAACTGGCAACGCTCAGAAAACTTAAAAAATAAATTAAATTGTAAAATATATAAATTAAAACGATTCCTAGTGAAATATATTAAATTAGAAAGGTTTGAATCAAATAAAAAACTAATGTTATTTTCGTTTTTTCGATAATAAAATGGAAAAACTAGTTGAAGAAAATTCAATTCATTTATATAAAAACGAAGTTGATGGCGGAGACGAGGAGGATTTTGATCAAATCCAAGATGAAATTATCGAGGTAGATCTACACTCGCTGTGTCGTATTTGTGGCAATGTGCACGATACTTTAGTTCCAATTTATGCAGACCAGGGTCTTGAGTTGGAGTTGAGCACAAAAATTAACTATTATTTGCCAATTGACGTAAGTTAATTAACAGTGAAAGTAGCCATGGTTTAGAATTTTAAGATGAAAAATCGAATTTATTTCAGGTTAGCGACGATGATATTCTTCCGCTTAAGGTATGTTCCAATTGTGCCACTACAGTCGCATTTTGGCATGAATTCATTACTGAATGCTGTGAAGCTGATAAACGATTTAGTATTATGCTGCAGTCGAGTCTGACAGGGGATACAAAAAAGGATGTAAATTCTGAAGACTTTCAAGAAGAGATTAATGAAATAGAAAATTCCACAGATGAAAACCGAACAATGGATACAGAAACACAAGGGACTGAATATTTAGAAGAACCCGAATATGTAAACGATGAAAATGTTGGAGATAGGTCGGCGCTCGATAATGAAATTCGAAAGCTACCATCAAATGATGATGGATCGTCACTAGAGCAAGATGTAGAGGAACATTCCAAACCGAATAAGTAAGTAACCAAATTTTATATAAATACGATCGTTTACCGGACTATTCTCTAATCCCATTACATAATACGATAAAGCTGCGTAACTTGTACAATAAAGGCAATAACCTCTTTACTATGTAGACGACGAAACTTACACGACAGTTCCGATTGCGATCATACATTTTTTAGGTCACATTCACTTGCAAGTTGTGTAATTCGCATTAACTAACTTCTGCTCTAAAAATTTGCAGATCACTCGTCACCATTATAACAAAATCACGATGCTCAAAAAACATTTCAACCGTAGAAACCTCCCCTAACGCATCGTTCACTTTAGACTCAACAGATTCGGCCACACTTGACGAGCTCGTTAAAAAATCGAATCGTTCGGGAAATATGCGTCTCTCGAACGAAATTCTCGATGAAATACGTCTTAATTTAAAATTAGAAGATGATGGCCTGTATAAATGCTATGAATGTGAATTCGATACGGACCAACGTGATGTAATGGAAGGGCATTTAAGGCAGCACTTTCAAAACACATTAAAAAAATTGAAACAGACGATGAAGCTTAAGGCGAAATTTTTCGACGAAAATAAAATCGAAGTAAATGGAAAAATATTGTACGAGTGTCCCGAATGTAATAAAAGGTTACATGCGACAAGCACATTTCTATGGCATATGCGTATTCATACGGGTGAGAAACCGTATGTATGCTATATATGTGGCAAAAAATTTCGGGTCTATCATGGAATATCGCGACATATTAAAGAAACGCACATGAAAACCAAAGATTTTGCTTGCGATATATGTGGTCGACTGTTTTCGAACCGGCGTAACGTGGCCGAGCATAGAAATTTACATTCAACTGAGCGGCCGTATACGTGTGACACTTGTGGCAAAGGATTTAAACAGCAGGCCTCTTTGTTTATGCACAAACGATTACATCAGCCACATCAGTTTAAATGTGAGGAGTGTGGACTAGGATTTCGAATTAAAAGTTCGTTGTTAGTACATGCTACTGTGCATACCGGTGTCAAAGATCATGAATGTGATGTATGCCAAAAACGGTTCCGTATTAAACATGAGCTAAATCTTCATAAATTGGTTCATACAGATTTTAAGCCATTTGCTTGCGAAAAGTGCGGTCAGTCTTTTAAACAGAAGCGGTATCTGCTGCGGCATAAAAAGAATCGTTCCCATTAAAATGGCAATTTTTAATTAATAAAATGTAAGAATATTTCTATTATGTATGATTCAGAGTTTAATTTGACAATATGTTTTCCGTGCCAAGTGCTTTTAGATTTACTGAATTATGAAATTCATTCCCATACTTCCTAAAAATATTAGTAACGAATTCGTTCATGATTTACTATTCTTCTTCCAGATTTTTTGTTTCCCGTAACACAACAACCGCCATCCAATATAAATGCAAATTTTGTCCGGCAATTTTTGCAGAAAAGCCTCGATATACCGAGCACACAAAAATGGCACATTCCGATCTTATATTCCATTGTGACACGTGTAACGAGCTGGTCGAACGTAAGCTACTGATATCGCATTTGACAGAACATGCGTTAGACGAGATCCATTCGATTAATGAACAGAAACAAAATAAAATTAAAACAAACGAGATTAAAAAAATTTGGCCCAAACCCGACTTTCAAACATTAAGAAAAAAATCCCAATTTAAATGTGATGAATGTTCAAAAATGTTTGCCACTAAAACTGGGCTTCGGTACCACATAAATCAGATACATAATAAAGTGCGACGATACAAGTGTGCGGAGTGTGAAAAATTATTTGGTTCCAATCGTATATTACGGAATCATATACTGAGCATTCATTCAAATGAACGATCGTATAAATGTGACAGTTGTCCGAAATCGTTTAAAACTGATTCGTCGCGTTACATCCACAATCGAACACATAACTTGGAAAATACAATTTTATATTGTGATATATGCAAGAAGGCTTTCAAGTGTTCGAAAAATTTGAAAACGCACAAATTGATTCACACTACAGAACGGAAATATGTGTGTGATTTATGCTCAAAAAATTTTAAAACACAAAATGCGTTATATATTCATCGGAAATGCCATACGATTGATGAGCATTTTGTGTGCAATTTTTGTGGTTCGAAATTTAGGCAAAAACGATATTTGGCTGAACATATGAAACGGATCCATAAGTGTCGCTTAACAAGTTAGAAATAAAGACTTCACCAACAAAAGTGTGGCATGTTGCTAGAGTACCGATTTATTTATTAAAACAGTCAAGAGTAGTTTAAGTTGATTTTAGTACAAATATCTACCAGAAATGCCCTCGCAGAGATTTTATCCGAAAGCAATTTAAAAATCGGTTAATTTTAATTTTTTTTCCAGTTTTCAAGTTTTGAACGAGTTTAGCATAAACACTTTGACAAATGAAGCGTTTCAGCCGAATACCGAATGCTCATTCGATTGCGACATCATATTTAAAACGTATCAAGAATTTCGGGAGCATAATCTTGACCAACATCTAAAAACTTGTATGCAGTGTGGAATACATTTCCCTCACTTCGATATGACCCAAGACCACATAAAAACGGTTCATGTGCTCGAAAACGATTGGAACGATATTTGTAAATTTTGCGGACTTCAAACCAACAATTTAGACGAACATATTCAACAGCACAATTTCCATTTGTTAGACGATATCTACTGTTATAGCTGTAAGATGCTGTTTGAGAACGAAATTGCAATCGAAGTCCATTACGCGGTCGTGAAACATGAGTATCGATATCAGTGTATCGCGTGTGATGAAACATTTATGGATCGACAATTGTATCGCCAACATAAATCGAAACATACTACGTTCGTAACAACAAAACTAATGCCGCCACAACGAAAATGTCAGGTCCGTGCTTTATCGAGTTTGATGAAGAATAATTTTTGCGGAAAATCAACACACCAACAAACGATTTTTGAATGTCCAATATGTGAGCATAAATTTGGCCGGAAATACAATATGGAGAAACATGTTGGACTACATCGTCGCGACAATTTCTGTCGCGTGTGCGGTCTCAGTTTTGTAACGGACAGTGCACTTCAGAAACATATGGGCGGTTCGTGCAAGCCTCATCTGAAAATGAAATTCGAAACAACGATAGTATGCCCAAAAACTTCATGTCATCAAACATTTCGATCACGTTTCGAACTGTACCATCATGAAAAAGTCGTTCATCTACAAATGCACACAGTTAAGTGTCCCGATTGCGATTTAGAATTTAAATCAACATCAATTATGGAAACGCATCGAAAACTCCATAGTCAGGCATACGTGTGCACAGTTTGCGACAAAAAATTTTCCCAGCATCATCAACTAAGGGCGCACGAAACCGTACACACAGGTGATCGACCGTTTGAATGTGATATCTGTATGGAAAAGTTTCGTCATCACAGTAATCTGTATCAGCACAAATTGAGTCACGCGAATACTCGAAAATATAAATGCTTAAATTGTGATTCAGAATTTATGCGCGCGAACACATTTCGTGAACATATGCGAACACACGCCGGAGAGCGACCGTATCAATGTGAAATTTGTTGTAAGAAATATACGCAGTTGTGCGTACTTAAACGGCACATGGAATCGATGCATCGACGATGTAGCCTATGTAAAACAGTCGTGGGTAATAAAATGAAACTACAAGTCCATATGTGGAAAATGCATCCGCTTTCCGATACAGATGGTAAGGGTCACATAGATTATTTGGCGGACGAGCAGGAAGATGAATAGAATAAATTAAACTGTACAAACAATTTTACGTTTTATTATTACAAAAGATGTAGCCTTAAAATGTGTCTTAGATAAATTTAATAAATACTGGCTACACTGACATCTGTGTATAGATAGTACAGCGATAACCATTATGCAAAAAAAAATTATTACAGAAAAAGAAAATGTATGCAGATACATGCGAATGTATCTTCATACATGAAGATGTATGCGAACTATTAATAAAATATAAGAAATACGTATTTTCCACTTAAAAAAAAATTAATTATATCGATATTTTAAAAAAGAACGCCCAACGTGGGGCTCGAACCCACGACCCTGAGATTAAGAGTCTCATGCTCTACCGACTGAGCTAGCCAGGCATGTATAATCAACTAATAAGGTTCTAAGTTGTATTAATGTATGATCGACATTCTAGAACAACAGCAATAACAACTTATGACATTTTTAATTTGCGTAATGTTTCATGGGGATGTAGCTCAGATGGTAGAGCGCTCGCTTAGCATGTGAGAGGTACGGGGATCGATGCCCCGCATCTCCAAATAACGTTTTTTTATTTGTAACATATTTAATTTTCATATGTTGTATTTAGATAAAACAATTCTGATTTTTAAATTATGTATAACGACATATATTATGATATAAATTATGTGGTGTCGTTATTTTTAATTACTCAAATGGATGAGTGTGCGAAGCAAAGTTCAGTTTCGGTCTTATGAGGAATTGTATTAATTTTTATAAAAATTAATGATCTCATCAGGCCATGGCGACCGAGTGATATGTGTAATTGCTACTTTACGCTCTATCAAAACCAACACGAATGTATATTGTAAGCTGTAAAGGCTGGCTGAATGCACTCATTTCATTAAATAAAATTATTAGTATTTGTTTTATCTTTCGTATTCATTTCTGCCTTAGTTTCTTCTCGTCCATAGTAAAAATGGCTATCTGGGGAACTAGTCCAACTAACGACTTGAAACTTGGTACACACTCTATTTTGCTACTAATAGAGCGTGTTGTAAGATTCATGTCGATAGCTCTTCTAGTTTCGGAATATAAAAAATTGTCATCGGTTCGCCGGAATTCCAAAAACCGATGACAATTTTCTGCTTTTTCCGAAACTAGATGGGCTATCGACTTGAAACTTACTCCACGTTCTATTTGTAGCAAATATAGAGGGTGTACCAAGTTTCAAGTCGCTAGTTGTACTAGTTCCCGAGATTGTCATTTTTCATTATGGGCGAAAAAAACTAAAACAAGGTTTTAGTGGTCAAAAGTCACGGTGATCTACGCCATCAACCATAACTTTGATTATAGTGGATTAATCGAGACAAAACTTGGTGAGTATACTAGGAGGATTAATATAGACACAAATTGACTTTACGGTTTAGCATTTTAGCCCTTATTTACAACGTGAGAATTTTTTGAAGCCGAGGGAAATGTCCGTTCTTAGAATGGAAATTATGACTTCTAAAATCGATTGTGAACTAACTATTGATCTGAGACCATATGTTGCTTCTAGTAATCGATGCGGATACTAATAAGGAATACCAAACCATTATTAGTTGACAAAATTAAATTTTTGAGAAAATGGAAAGGGTACCTCTTGTCTGTTTTTGAAATTCCAGCCGATCGATGACAATTTTCTGCTTTTTCCGAAACTAGATGGGCTATCGACTTGAAACTTACTCCACGTTCTATTTGTAGCAAATATAGAGGGTGTACCAAGTTTCAAGTCGCTAGTTGTACTAGTTCCCGAGATTGTCATTTTTCATTATGGGCGAAAAAAACTAAAACAAGGTTTTAGTGGTCAAAAGTCACGGTGATCTACGCCATCAACCATAACTTTGATTATAGTGGATTAATCGAGACAAAACTTGGTGATACTAGGAGGATTAATATAGACACAAATTGACTTTACGGTTTAGCATTTTAGCCCTTATTTACAACGTGAGAATTTTTTGAAGCCGAGTGAAATGTCCGTTCTTAGAATGGAAATTATGACTTCTAAAATCGATTGTGAACTAACTATTGATCTGAGACCATATGTTGCTTCTAGTAATCGATGCGGATACTAATAAGGAATACCAAACCATTATTAGTTGACAAAATTAAATTTTTGAGAAAATGGAAAGGGGTACCCCTTGCCTGTTTTTGAAATTCCAGCCGACCGATGACAATTTTCTGCTTTTTCCGAAACTAGATGGGCTATCGACTTGAAACTTACTCCACGTTCTATTTGTAGCAAATATAGAGGGTGTACCAAGTTTCAAGTCGCTAGTTGTACTAGTTCCCGAGATTGTCATTTTTCATTATGGGCGAAAAAAACTAAAACAAGGTTTTAGTGGTCAAAAGTCACGGTGATCTACGCCATCAACCATAACTTTGATTATAGTGGATTAATCGAGACAAAACTTGGTGAGTATACTAGGAGGATTAATATAGACACAAATTGACTTTACGGTTTAGCATTTTAGCCCTTATTTACAACGTGAGAATTTTTTGAAGCCGAGGGAAATGTCCGTTCTTAGAATGGAAATTATGACTTCTAAAATCGATTGTGAACTAACTATTGATCTGATACCATATGTTGCTTCTAGTAATCGATGCGGATACTAATAAGGAATACCAAACCATTATTAGTTGACAAAATTAAATTTTTGAGAAAATGGAAAGGGGTACCCCTTGCCTGTTTTTGAAATTCCAGCCGACCGATGACAATTTTCTGCTTTTTCCGAAACTAGATGGGCTATCGACTTGAAACTTACTCCACGTTCTATTTGTAGCAAATATAGAGGGTGTACCAAGTTTCAAGTCGCTAGTTGTACTAGTTCCCGAGATTGTCATTTTTCATTATGGGCGAAAAAAACTAAAACAAGGTTTTAGTGGTCAAAAGTCACGGTGATCTACGCCATCAACCATAACTTTGATTATAGTAGATTAATCGAGACAAAACTTGGTGAGTATACTAGGAGGATTAATATAGACACAAATTGACTTTACGGTTTAGCATTTTAGCCCTTATTTACAACGTGAGAATTTTTTGAAGCCGAGGGAAATGTCCGTTCTTAGAATGGAAATTATGACTTCTAAAATCGATTGTGAACTAACTATTGATCTGATACCATATGTTGCTTCTAGTAATCGATGCGGATACTAATAAGGAATACCAAACCATTATTAGTTGACAAAATTAAATTTTTGAGAAAATGGAAAGGGGTACCCCTTGCCTGTTTTTGAAATTCCAGCCGACCGATGACAATTTTCTGCTTTTTCCGAAACTAGATGGGCTATCGACTTGAAACTTACTCCACGTTCTATTTGTAGCAAATATAGAGGGTGTACCAAGTTTCAAGTCGCTAGTTGTACTAGTTCCCGAGATTGTCATTTTTCATTATGGGCGAAAAAAACTAAAACAAGGTTTTAGTGGTCAAAAGTCACGGTGATCTACGCCATCAACCATAACTTTGATTATAGTGGATTAATCGAGACAAAACTTGGTGAGTATACTAGGAGGATTAATATAGACACAAATTGACTTTACGGTTTAGCATTTTAGCCCTTATTTACAACGTGAGAATTTTTTGAAGCCGAGGGAAATGTCCGTTCTTAGAATGGAAATTATGACTTCTAAAATCGATTGTGAACTAACTATTGATCTGATACCATATGTTGCTTCTAGTAATCGATGCGGATACTAATAAGGAATACCAAACCATTATTAGTTGACAAAATTAAATTTTTGAGAAAACGGAAAGGGGTACCCCTTGCCTGTTTTTGAAATTCCAGCCGACCGATGACAATTTTCTGCTTTTTCCAAAACTAGATGGGCTATCGACTTGAAACTTACTCCACGTTCTATTTGTAGCAAATATAGAGGGTGTACCAAGTTTCAAGTCGCTAGTTGTACTAGTTCCCGAGATTGTCATTTTTCATTATGGATGAAAAAAACTAAAACAAGGTTTTAGTGGTCAAAAGTCACGGTGATCTACGCCATCAACCATAACTTTGATTATAGTGGATTAATCGAGACAAAACTTGGTGAGTTTACTAGGAGGATTAATATAGACACAAATTGACTTTACGGTTTAGCATTTTAGCCCTTATTTACAACGTGACAGTTTTTTGAAGCCGAGGGATATGAACGTTCTTAGAATGGAAATTATGACTTCTAAAATCGATTGTGAACTAACTATTGATCTGAGACCATATGTTGCTTCTAGTAATCGATGCGGATACTAATAAGGAATACCAAACCATTATTAGTTGACAAAATTAAATTTTTGAGAAAATGGAAAGGGGTACCCCTTGCCTGTTTTTGAAATTCCAGCCGACCGATGACAATTTTCTGCTTTTTCCGAAACTAGATGGGCTATCGACTTGAAACTTACTCCACGTTCTATTTGTAGCAAATATAGAGGGTGTACCAAGTTTCAAGTCGCTAGTTGTACTAGTTCCCGAGATTGTCATTTTTCATTATGGGCGAAAAAAACTAAAACAAGGTTTTAGTGGTCAAAAGTCACGGTGATCTACGCCATCAACCATAACTTTGATTATAGTGGATTAATCGAGACAAAACTTGGTGAGTATACTAGGAGGATTAATATAGACACAAATTGACTTTACGGTTTAGCATTTTAGCCCTTATTTACAACGTGTCAGTTTTTTGAAGCCGAGGGATATGAACGTTCTTAGAATGGAAATTATGACTTCTAAAATCGATTGTGAACTAACTATTGATCTGAGACCATATGTTGCTTCTAGTAATCGATGCGGATACTAATAAGGAATACCAAACCATTATTAGTTGACAAAATTAAATTTTTGAGAAAATGGAAAGGGGTACCCCTTGCCTGTTTTTGAAATTCCAGCCGACCGATGACAATTTTCTGCTTTTTCCGAAACTAGATGGGCTATCGACTTGAAACTTACTCCACGTTCTATTTGTAGCAAATATAGAGGGTGTACCAAGTTTCAAGTCGCTAGTTGTACTAGTTCCCGAGATTGTCATTTTTCATTATGGGCGAAAAAAACTAAAACAAGGTTTTAGTGGTCAAAAGTCACGGTGATCTACGCCATCAACCATAACTTTGATTATAGTGGATTAATCGAGACAAAACTTGGTGAGTATACTAGGAGGATTAATATAGACACAAATTGACTTTACGGTTTAGCATTTTAGCCCTTATTTACAACGTGAGAATTTTTTGAAGCCGAGGGAAATGTCCGTTCTTAGAATGGAAATTATGACTTCTAAAATCGATTGTGAACTAACTATTGATCTGATACCATATGTTGCTTCTAGTAATCGATGCGGATACTAATAAGGAATACCAAACCATTATTAGTTGACAAAATTAAATTTTTGAGAAAATGGAAAGGGGTACCCCTTGCCTGTTTTTGAAATTCCAGCCGACCGATGACAATTTTCTGCTTTTTCCGAAACTAGATGGGCTATCGACTTGAAACTTACTCCACGTTCTATTTGTAGCAAATATAGAGGGTGTACCAAGTTTCAAGTCGCTAGTTGTACTAGTTCCCGAGATTGTCATTTTTCATTATGGGCGAAAAAAACTAAAACAAGGTTTTAGTGGTCAAAAGTCACGGTGATCTACGCCATCAACCATAACTTTGATTATAGTGGATTAATCGAGACAAAACTTGGTGAGTATACTAGGAGGATTAATATAGACACAAATTGACTTTACGGTTTAGCATTTTAGCCCTTATTTACAACGTGAGAATTTTTTGAAGCCGAGGGAAATGTCCGTTCTTAGAATGGAAATTATGACTTCTAAAATCGATTGTGAACTAACTATTGATCTGATACCATATGTTGCTTCTAGTAATCGATGCGGATACTAATAAGGAATACCAAACCATTATTAGTTGACAAAATTAAATTTTTGAGAAAATGGAAAGGGGTACCCCTTGCCTGTTTTTGAAATTCCAGCCGACCGATGACAATTTTCTGCTTTTTCCGAAACTAGATGGGCTATCGACTTGAAACTTACTCCACGTTCTATTTGTAGCAAATATAGAGGGTGTACCAAGTTTCAAGTCGCTAGTTGTACTAGTTCCCGAGATTGTCATTTTTCATTATGGATGAAAAAAACTAAAACAAGGTTTTAGTGGTCAAAAGTCACGGTGATCTACGCCATCAACCATAACTTTGATTATAGTGGATTAATCGAGACAAAACTTGGTGAGTATACTAGGAGGATTAATATAGACACAAATTGACTTTACGGTTTAGCATTTTAGCCCTTATTTACAACGTGTCAGTTTTTTGAAGCCGAGGGATATGAACGTTCTTAGAATGGAAATTATGACTTCTAAAATCGATTGTGAACTAACTATTGATCTGAGACCATATGTTGCTTCTAGTAATCGATGCGGATACTAATAAGGAATACCAAACCATTATTAGTTGACAAAATTAAATTTTTGAGAAAATGGAAAGGGGTACCCCTTGCCTGTTTTTGAAATTCCAGCCGACCGATGACAATTTTCTGCTTTTTCCGAAACTAGATGGGCTATCGACTTGAAACTTACTCCACGTTCTATTTGTAGCAAATATAGAGGGTGTACCAAGTTTCAAGTCGCTAGTTGTACTAGTTCCCGAGATTGTCATTTTTCATTATGGGCGAAAAAAACTAAAACAAGGTTTTAGTGGTCAAAAGTCACGGTGATCTACGCCATCAACCATAACTTTGATTATAGTGGATTAATCGAGACAAAACTTGGTGAGTATACTAGGAGGATTAATATAGACACAAATTGACTTTACGGTTTAGCATTTTAGCCCTTATTTACAACGTGAGAATTTTTTGAAGCCGAGGGAAATGTCCGTTCTTAGAATGGAAATTATGACTTCTAAAATCGATTGTGAACTAACTATTGATCTGATACCATATGTTGCTTCTAGTAATCGATGCGGATACTAATAAGGAATACCAAACCATTATTAGTTGACAAAATTAAATTTTTGAGAAAATGGAAAGGGGTACCCCTTGCCTGTTTTTGAAATTCCAGCCGACCGATGACAATTTTCTGCTTTTTCCGAAACTAGATGGGCTATCGACTTGAAACTTACTCCACGTTCTATTTGTAGCAAATATAGAGGGTGTACCAAGTTTCAAGTCGCTAGTTGTACTAGTTCCCGAGATTGTCATTTTTCATTATGGGCGAAAAAAACTAAAACAAGGTTTTAGTGGTCAAAAGTCACGGTGATCTACGCCATCAACCATAACTTTGATTATAGTGGATTAATCGAGACAAAACTTGGTGAGTATACTAGGAGGATTAATATAGACACAAATTGACTTTACGGTTTAGCATTTTAGCCCTTATTTACAACGTGAGAATTTTTTGAAGCCGAGGGAAATGTCCGTTCTTAGAATGGAAATTATGACTTCTAAAATCGATTGTGAACTAACTATTGATCTGATACCATATGTTGCTTCTAGTAATCGATGCGGATACTAATAAGGAATACCAAACCATTATTAGTTGACAAAATTAAATTTTTGAGAAAATGGAAAGGGGTACCCCTTGCCTGTTTTTGAAATTCCAGCCGACCGATGACAATTTTCTGCTTTTTCCGAAACTAGATGGGCTATCGACTTGAAACTTACTCCACGTTCTATTTGTAGCAAATATAGAGGGTGTACCAAGTTTCAAGTCGCTAGTTGTACTAGTTCCCGAGATTGTCATTTTTCATTATGGGCGAAAAAAACTAAAACAAGGTTTTAGTGGTCAAAAGTCACGGTGATCTACGCCATCAACCATAACTTTGATTATAGTGGATTAATCGAGACAAAACTTGGTGAGTATACTAGGAGGATTAATATAGACACAAATTGACTTTACGGTTTAGCATTTTAGCCCTTATTTACAACGTGAGAATTTTTTGAAGCCGAGGGAAATGTCCGTTCTTAGAATGGAAATTATGACTTCTAAAATCGATTGTGAACTAACTATTGATCTGATACCATATGTTGCTTCTAGTAATCGATGCGGATACTAATAAGGAATACCAAACCATTATTAGTTGACAAAATTAAATTTTTGAGAAAATGGAAAGGGGTAGTAATCGATGCGGATACTAATAAGGAATACCAAACCATTATTAGTTGACAAAATTAAATTTTTGAGAAAATGGAAAGGGGTACCCCTTGCCTGTTTTTGAAATTCCAGCCGACCGATGACAATTTTCTGCTTTTTCCGAAACTAGATGGGCTATCGACTTGAAACTTACTCCACGTTCTATTTGTAGCAAATATAGAGGGTGTACCAAGTTTCAAGTCGCTAGTTGTACTAGTTCCCGAGATTGTCATTTTTCATTATGGGCGAAAAAAACTAAAACAAGGTTTTAGTGGTCAAAAGTCACGGTGATCTACGCCATCAACCATAACTTTGATTATAGTGGATTAATCGAGACAAAACTTGGTGAGTATACTAGGAGGATTAATATAGACACAAATTGACTTTACGGTTTAGCATTTTAGCCCTTATTTACAACGTGAGAATTTTTTGAAGCCGAGGGAAATGTCCGTTCTTAGAATGGAAATTATGACTTCTAAAATCGATTGTGAACTAACTATTGATCTGATACCATATGTTGCTTCTAGTAATCGATGCGGATACTAATAAGGAATACCAAACCATTATTAGTTGACAAAATTAAATTTTTGAGAAAATGGAAAGGGGTACCCCTTGCCTGTTTTTGAAATTCCAGCCGACCGATGACAATTTTCTGCTTTTTCCGAAACTAGATGGGCTATCGACTTGAAACTCACTCCACGTTCTATTTGTAGCAAATATAGAGGGTGTACCAAGTTTCAAGTCGCTAGTTGTACTAGTTCCCGAGATTGTCATTTTTCATTATGGGCGAAAAAAACTAAAACAAGGTTTTAGTGGTCAAAAGTCACGGTGATCTACGCCATCAACCATAACTTTGATTATAGTGGATTAATCGAGACAAAACTTGGTGAGTATACTAGGAGGATTAATATAGACACAAATTGACTTTACGGTTTAGCATTTTAGCCCTTATTTACAACGTGAGAATTTTTTGAAGCCGAGGGAAATGTCCGTTCTTAGAATGGAAATTATGACTTCTAAAATCGATTGTGAACTAACTATTGATCTGATACCATATGTTGCTTCTAGTAATCGATGCGGATACTAATAAGGAATACCAAACCATTATTAGTTGACAAAATTAAATTTTTGAGAAAATGGAAAGGGGTACCCCTTGCCTGTTTTTGAAATTCCAGCCGACCGATGACAATTTTCTGCTTTTTCCGAAACTAGATGGGCTATCGACTTGAAACTTACTCCACGTTCTATTTGTAGCAAATATAGAGGGTGTACCAAGTTTCAAGTCGCTAGTTGTACTAGTTCCCGAGATTGTCATTTTTCATTATGGGCGAAAAAAACTAAAACAAGGTTTTAGTGGTCAAAAGTCACGGTGATCTACGCCATCAACCATAACTTTGATTATAGTGGATTAATCGAGACAAAACTTGGTGAGTATACTAGGAGGATTAATATAGACACAAATTGACTTTACGGTTTAGCATTTTAGCCCTTATTTACAACGTGAGAATTTTTTGAAGCCGAGGGAAATGTCCGTTCTTAGAATGGAAATTATGACTTCTAAAATCGATTGTGAACTAACTATTGATCTGATACCATATGTTGCTTCTAGTAATCGATGCGGATACTAATAAGGAATACCAAACCATTATTAGTTGACAAAATTAAATTTTTGAGAAAATGGAAAGGGGTACCCCTTGCCTGTTTTTGAAATTCCAGCCGACCGATGACAATTTTCTGCTTTTTCTGAAACTAGATGGGCTATCGACTTGAAACTTACTCCACGTTCTATTTGTAGCAAATATAGAGGGTGTACCAAGTTTCAAGTCGCTAGTTGTACTAGTTCCCGAGATTGTCATTTTTCATTATGGGCGAAAAAAACTAAAACAAGGTTTTAGTGGTCAAAAGTCACGGTGATCTACGCCATCAACCATAACTTTGATTATAGTGGATTAATCGAGACAAAACTTGGTGAGTATACTAGGAGGATTAATATAGACACAAATTGACTTTACGGTTTAGCATTTTAGCCCTTATTTACAACGTGAGAATTTTTTGAAGCCGAGGGAAATGTCCGTTCTTAGAATGGAAATTATGACTTCTAAAATCGATTGTGAACTAACTATTGATCTGATACCATATGTTGCTTCTAGTAATCGATGCGGATACTAATAAGGAATACCAAACCATTATTAGTTGACAAAATTAAATTTTTGAGAAAATGGAAAGGGGTACCCCTTGCCTGTTTTTGAAATTCCAGCCGACCGATGACAATTTTCTGCTTTTTCCGAAACTAGATGGGCTATCGACTTGAAACTTACTCCACGTTCTATTTGTAGCAAATATAGAGGGTGTACCAAGTTTCAAGTCGCTAGTTGTACTAGTTCCCGAGATTGTCATTTTTCATTATGGGCGAAAAAAACTAAAACAAGGTTTTAGTGGTCAAAAGTCACGGTGATCTACGCCATCAACCATAACTTTGATTATAGTGGATTAATCGAGACAAAACTTGGTGAGTATACTAGGAGGATTAATATAGACACAAATTGACTTTACGGTTTAGCATTTTAGCCCTTATTTACAACGTGGCAGTTTTTTGAAGCCGAGGGATATGAACGTTCTTAGAATGGAAATTATGACTTCTAAAATCGATTGTGAACTAACTATTGATCTGAGACCATATGTTGCTTCTAGTAATCGATGCGGATACTAATAAGGAATACCAAACCATTATTAGTTGACAAAATTAAATTTTTGAGAAAATGGAAAGGGGTACCCCTTGCCTGTTTTTGAAATTCCAGCCGACCGATGACAATTTTCTGCTTTTTCCGAAACTAGATGGGCTATCGACTTGAAACTTACTCCACGTTCTATTTGTAGCAAATATAGAGGGTGTACCAAGTTTCAAGTCGCTAGTTGTACTAGTTCCCGAGATTGTCATTTTTCATTATGGGCGAAAAAAACTAAAACAAGGTTTTAGTGGTCAAAAGTCACGGTGATCTACGCCATCAACCATAACTTTGATTATAGTGGATTAATCGAGACAAAACTTGGTGAGTATACTAGGAGGATTAATATAGACACAAATTGACTTTACGGTTTAGCATTTTAGCCCTTATTTACAACGTGAGAATTTTTTGAAGCCGAGGGAAATGTCCGTTCTTAGAATGGAAATTATGACTTCTAAAATCGATTGTGAACTAACTATTGATCTGATACCATATGTTGCTTCTAGTAATCGATGCGGATACTAATAAGGAATACCAAACCATTATTAGTTGACAAAATTAAATTTTTGAGAAAATGGAAAGGGGTACCCCTTGCCTGTTTTTGAAATTCCAGCCGACCGATGACAATTTTCTGCTTTTTCCGAAACTAGATGGGCTATCGACTTGAAACTTACTCCACGTTCTATTTGTAGCAAATATAGAGGGTGTACCAAGTTTCAAGTCGCTAGTTGTACTAGTTCCCGAGATTGTCATTTTTCATTATGGGCGAAAAAAACTAAAACAAGGTTTTAGTGGTCAAAAGTCACGGTGATCTACGCCATCAACCATAACTTTGATTATAGTGGATTAATCGAGACAAAACTTGGTGAGTATACTAGGAGGATTAATATAGACACAAATTGACTTTACGGTTTAGCATTTTAGCCCTTATTTACAACGTGAGAATTTTTTGAAGCCGAGGGAAATGTCCGTTCTTAGAATGGAAATTATGACTTCTAAAATCGATTGTGAACTAACTATTGATCTGATACCATATGTTGCTTCTAGTAATCGATGCGGATACTAATAAGGAATACCAAACCATTATTAGTTGACAAAATTAAATTTTTGAGAAAATGGAAAGGGGTACCCCTTGCCTGTTTTTGAAATTCCAGCCGACCGATGACAATTTTCTGCTTTTTCCGAAACTAGATGGGCTATCGACTTGAAACTTACTCCACGTTCTATTTGTAGCAAATATAGAGGGTGTACCAAGTTTCAAGTCGCTAGTTGTACTAGTTCCCGAGATTGTCATTTTTCATTATGGGCGAAAAAAACTAAAACAAGGTTTTAGTGGTCAAAAGTCACGGTGATCTACGCCATCAACCATAACTTTGATTATAGTGGATTAATCGAGACAAAACTTGGTGAGTATACTAGGAGGATTAATATAGACACAAATTGACTTTACGGTTTAGCATTTTAGCCCTTATTTACAACGTGAGAAATTTTTGAAGCCGAGGGAAATGTCCGTTCTTAGAATGGAAATTATGACTTCTAAAATCGATTGTGAACTAACTATTGATCTGATACCATATGTTGCTTCTAGTAATCGATGCGGATACTAATAAGGAATACCAAACCATTATTAGTTGACAAAATTAAATTTTTGAGAAAATGGAAAGGGGTACCCCTTGCCTGTTTTTGAAATTCCAGCCGACCGATGACAATTTTCTGCTTTTTCCGAAACTAGATGGGCTATCGACTTGAAACTTACTCCACGTTCTATTTGTAGCAAATATAGAGGGTGTACCAAGTTTCAAGTCGCTAGTTGTACTAGTTCCCGAGATTGTCATTTTTCATTATGGGCGAAAAAAACTAAAACAAGGTTTTAGTGGTCAAAAGTCACGGTGATCTACGCCATCAACCATAACTTTGATTATAGTGGATTAATCGAGACAAAACTTGGTGAGTATACTAGGAGGATTAATATAGACACAAATTGACTTTACGGTTTAGCATTTTAGCCCTTATTTACAACGTGAGAATTTTTTGAAGCCGAGGGAAATGTCCGTTCTTAGAATGGAAATTATGACTTCTAAAATCGATTGTGAACTAACTATTGATCTGATACCATATGTTGCTTCTAGTAATCGATGCGGATACTAATAAGGAATACCAAACCATTATTAGTTGACAAAATTAAATTTTTGAGAAAATGGAAAGGGGTACCCCTTGCCTGTTTTTGAAATTCCAGCCGACCGATGACAATTTTCTGCTTTTTCCGAAACTAGATGGGCTATCGACTTGAAACTTACTCCACGTTCTATTTGTAGCAAATATAGAGGGTGTACCAAGTTTCAAGTCGCTAGTTGTACTAGTTCCCGAGATTGTCATTTTTCATTATGGGCGAAAAAAACTAAAACAAGGTTTTAGTGGTCAAAAGTCACGGTGATCTACGCCATCAACCATAACTTTGATTATAGTGGATTAATCGAGACAAAACTTGGTGAGTATACTAGGAGGATTAATATAGACACAAATTGACTTTACGGTTTAGCATTTTAGCCCTTATTTACAACGTGAGAATTTTTTGAAGCCGAGGGAAATGTCCGTTCTTAGAATGGAAATTATGACTTCTAAAATCGATTGTGAACTAACTATTGATCTGATACCATATGTTGCTTCTAGTAATCGATGCGGATACTAATAAGGAATACCAAACCATTATTAGTTGACAAAATTAAATTTTTGAGAAAATGGAAAGGGGTACCCCTTGCCTGTTTTTGAAATTCCAGCCGACCGATGACAATTTTCTGCTTTTTCCGAAACTAGATGGGCTATCGACTTGAAACTTACTCCACGTTCTATTTGTAGCAAATATAGAGGGTGTACCAAGTTTCAAGTCGCTAGTTGTACTAGTTCCCGAGATTGTCATTTTTCATTATGGGCGAAAAAAACTAAAACAAGGTTTTAGTGGTCAAAAGTCACGGTGATCTACGCCATCAACCATAACTTTGATTATAGTGGATTAATCGAGACAAAACTTGGTGAGTATACTAGGAGGATTAATATAGACACAAATTGACTTTACGGTTTAGCATTTTAGCCCTTATTTACAACGTGAGAATTTTTTGAAGCCGAGGGAAATGTCCGTTCTTAGAATGGAAATTATGACTTCTAAAATCGATTGTGAACTAACTATTGATCTGATACCATATGTTGCTTCTAGTAATCGATGCGGATACTAATAAGGAATACCAAACCATTATTAGTTGACAAAATTAAATTTTTGAGAAAATGGAAAGGGGTACCCCTTGCCTGTTTTTGAAATTCCAGCCGACCGATGACAATTTTCTGCTTTTTCCGAAACTAGATGGGCTATCGACTTGAAACTTACTCCACGTTCTATTTGTAGCAAATATAGAGGGTGTACCAAGTTTCAAGTCGCTAGTTGTACTAGTTCCCGAGATTGTCATTTTTCATTATGGGCGAAAAAAACTAAAACAAGGTTTTAGTGGTCAAAAGTCACGGTGATCTACGCCATCAACCATAACTTTGATTATAGTGGATTAATCGAGACAAAACTTGGTGAGTATACTAGGAGGATTAATATAGACACAAATTGACTTTACGGTTTAGCATTTTAGCCCTTATTTACAACGTGAGAATTTTTTGAAGCCGAGGGAAATGTCCGTTCTTAGAATGGAAATTATGACTTCTAAAATCGATTGTGAACTAACTATTGATCTGATACCATATGTTGCTTCTAGTAATCGATGCGGATACTAATAAGGAATACCAAACCATTATTAGTTGACAAAATTAAATTTTTGAGAAAATGGAAAGGGGTACCCCTTGCCTGTTTTTGAAATTCCAGCCGACCGATGACAATTTTCTGCTTTTTCCGAAACTAGATGGGCTATCGACTTGAAACTTACTCCACGTTCTATTTGTAGCAAATATAGAGGGTGTACCAAGTTTCAAGTCGCTAGTTGTACTAGTTCCCGAGATTGTCATTTTTCATTATGGGCGAAAAAAACTAAAACAAGGTTTTAGTGGTCAAAAGTCACGGTGATCTACGCCATCAACCATAACTTTGATTATAGTGGATTAATCGAGACAAAACTTGGTGAGTATACTAGGAGGATTAATATAGACACAAATTGACTTTACGGTTTAGCATTTTAGCCCTTATTTACAACGTGAGAATTTTTTGAAGCCGAGGGAAATGTCCGTTCTTAGAATGGAAATTATGACTTCTAAAATCGATTGTGAACTAACTATTGATCTGATACCATATGTTGCTTCTAGTAATCGATGCGGATACTAATAAGGAATACCAAACCATTATTAGTTGACAAAATTAAATTTTTGAGAAAATGGAAAGGGGTACCCCTTGCCTGTTTTTGAAATTCCAGCCGACCGATGACAATTTTCTGCTTTTTCCGAAACTAGATGGGCTATCGACTTGAAACTTACTCCACGTTCTATTTGTAGCAAATATAGAGGGTGTACCAAGTTTCAAGTCGCTAGTTGTACTAGTTCCCGAGATTGTCATTTTTCATTATGGGCGAAAAAAACTAAAACAAGGTTTTAGTGGTCAAAAGTCACGGTGATCTACGCCATCAACCATAACTTTGATTATAGTGGATTAATCGAGACAAAACTTGGTGAGTATACTAGGAGGATTAATATAGACACAAATTGACTTTACGGTTTAGCATTTTAGCCCTTATTTACAACGTGGCAGTTTTTTGAAGCCGAGGGATATGAACGTTCTTAGAATGGAAATTATGACTTCTAAAATCGATTGTGAACTAACTATTGATCTGAGACCATATGTTGCTTCTAGTAATCGATGCGGATACTAATAAGGAATACCAAACCATTATTAGTTGACAAAATTAAATTTTTGAGAAAATGGAAAGGGGTACCCCTTGCCTGTTTTTGAAATTCCAGCCGACCGATGACAATTTTCTGCTTTTTCCGAAACTAGATGGGCTATCGACTTGAAACTTACTCCACGTTCTATTTGTAGCAAATATAGAGGGTGTACCAAGTTTCAAGTCGCTAGTTGTACTAGTTCCCGAGATTGTCATTTTTCATTATGGGCGAAAAAAACTAAAACAAGGTTTTAGTGGTCAAAAGTCACGGTGATCTACGCCATCAACCATAACTTTGATTATAGTGGATTAATCGAGACAAAACTTGGTGAGTATACTAGGAGGATTAATATAGACACAAATTGACTTTACGGTTTAGCATTTTAGCCCTTATTTACAACGTGAGAATTTTTTGAAGCCGAGGGAAATGTCCGTTCTTAGAATGGAAATTATGACTTCTAAAATCGATTGTGAACTAACTATTGATCTGATACCATATGTTGCTTCTAGTAATCGATGCGGATACTAATAAGGAATACCAAACCATTATTAGTTGACAAAATTAAATTTTTGAGAAAATGGAAAGGGGTACCCCTTGCCTGTTTTTGAAATTCCAGCCGACCGATGACAATTTTCTGCTTTTTCCGAAACTAGATGGGCTATCGACTTGAAACTTACTCCACGTTCTATTTGTAGCAAATATAGAGGGTGTACCAAGTTTCAAGTCGCTAGTTGTACTAGTTCCCGAGATTGTCATTTTTCATTATGGGCGAAAAAAACTAAAACAAGGTTTTAGTGGTCAAAAGTCACGGTGATCTACGCCATCAACCATAACTTTGATTATAGTGGATTAATCGAGACAAAACTTGGTGAGTATACTAGGAGGATTAATATAGACACAAATTGACTTTACGGTTTAGCATTTTAGCCCTTATTTACAACGTGAGAATTTTTTGAAGCCGAGGGAAATGTCCGTTCTTAGAATGGAAATTATGACTTCTAAAATCGATTGTGAACTAACTATTGATCTGATACCATATGTTGCTTCTAGTAATCGATGCGGATACTAATAAGGAATACCAAACCATTATTAGTTGACAAAATTAAATTTTTGAGAAAATGGAAAGGGGTACCCCTTGCCTGTTTTTGAAATTCCAGCCGACCGATGACAATTTTCTGCTTTTTCCGAAACTAGATGGGCTATCGACTTGAAACTTACTCCACGTTCTATTTGTAGCAAATATAGAGGGTGTACCAAGTTTCAAGTCGCTAGTTGTACTAGTTCCCGAGATTGTCATTTTTCATTATGGGCGAAAAAAACTAAAACAAGGTTTTAGTGGTCAAAAGTCACGGTGATCTACGCCATCAACCATAACTTTGATTATAGTGGATTAATCGAGACAAAACTTGGTGAGTATACTAGGAGGATTAATATAGACACAAATTGACTTTACGGTTTAGCATTTTAGCCCTTATTTACAACGTGAGAATTTTTTGAAGCCGAGGGAAATGTCCGTTCTTAGAATGGAAATTATGACTTCTAAAATCGATTGTGAACTAACTATTGATCTGATACCATATGTTGCTTCTAGTAATCGATGCGGATACTAATAAGGAATACCAAACCATTATTAGTTGACAAAATTAAATTTTTGAGAAAATGGAAAGGGGTACCCCTTGCCTGTTTTTGAAATTCCAGCCGACCGATGACAATTTTCTGCTTTTTCCGAAACTAGATGGGCTATCGACTTGAAACTTACTCCACGTTCTATTTGTAGCAAATATAGAGGGTGTACCAAGTTTCAAGTCGCTAGTTGTACTAGTTCCCGAGATTGTCATTTTTCACTTTACGGTTTAGCATTTTAGCCCTTATTTACAACGTGAGAATTTTTTGAAGCCGAGGGAAATGTCCGTTCTTAGAATGGAAATTATGACTTCTAAAATCGATTGTGAACTAACTATTGATCTGATACCATATGTTGCTTCTAGTAATCGATGCGGATACTAATAAGGAATACCAAACCATTATTAGTTGACAAAATTAAATTTTTGAGAAAATGGAAAGGGGTACCCCTTGCCTGTTTTTGAAATTCCAGCCGACCGATGACAATTTTCTGCTTTTTCCGAAACTAGATGGGCTATCGACTTGAAACTTACTCCACGTTCTATTTGTAGCAAATATAGAGGGTGTACCAAGTTTCAAGTCGCTAGTTGTACTAGTTCCCGAGATTGTCATTTTTCATTATGGGCGAAAAAAACTAAAACAAGGTTTTAGTGGTCAAAAGTCACGGTGATCTACGCCATCAACCATAACTTTGATTATAGTGGATTAATCGAGACAAAACTTGGTGAGTATACTAGGAGGATTAATATAGACACAAATTGACTTTACGGTTTAGCATTTTAGCCCTTATTTACAACGTGAGAAATTTTTGAAGCCGAGGGAAATGTCCGTTCTTAGAATGGAAATTATGACTTCTAAAATCGATTGTGAACTAACTATTGATCTGATACCATATGTTGCTTCTAGTAATCGATGCGGATACTAATAAGGAATACCAAACCATTATTAGTTGACAAAATTAAATTTTTGAGAAAATGGAAAGGGGTACCCCTTGCCTGTTTTTGAAATTCCAGCCGACCGATGACAATTTTCTGCTTTTTCCGAAACTAGATGGGCTATCGACTTGAAACTTACTCCACGTTCTATTTGTAGCAAATATAGAGGGTGTACCAAGTTTCAAGTCGCTAGTTGTACTAGTTCCCGAGATTGTCATTTTTCACTTTACGGTTTAGCATTTTAGCCCTTATTTACAACGTGAGAATTTTTTGAAGCCGAGGGAAATGTCCGTTCTTAGAATGGAAATTATGACTTCTAAAATCGATTGTGAACTAACTATTGATCTGATACCATATGTTGCTTCTAGTAATCGATGCGGATACTAATAAGGAATACCAAACCATTATTAGTTGACAAAATTAAATTTTTGAGAAAATGGAAAGGGGTACCCCTTGCCTGTTTTTGAAATTCCAGCCGACCGATGACAATTTTCTGCTTTTTCCGAAACTAGATGGGCTATCGACTTGAAACTTACTCCACGTTCTATTTGTAGCAAATATAGAGGGTGTACCAAGTTTCAAGTCGCTAGTTGTACTAGTTCCCGAGATTGTCATTTTTCATTATGGGCGAAAAAAACTAAAACAAGGTTTTAGTGGTCAAAAGTCACGGTGATCTACGCCATCAACCATAACTTTGATTATAGTGGATTAATCGAGACAAAACTTGGTGAGTATACTAGGAGGATTAATATAGACACAAATTGACTTTACGGTTTAGCATTTTAGCCCTTATTTACAACGTGAGAATTTTTTGAAGCCGAGGGAAATGTCCGTTCTTAGAATGGAAATTATGACTTCTAAAATCGATTGTGAACTAACTATTGATCTGATACCATATGTTGCTTCTAGTAATCGATGCGGATACTAATAAGGAATACCAAACCATTATTAGTTGACAAAATTAAATTTTTGAGAAAATGGAAAGGGGTACCCCTTGCCTGTTTTTGAAATTCCAGCCGACCGATGACAATTTTCTGCTTTTTCCGAAACTAGATGGGCTATCGACTTGAAACTTACTCCACGTTCTATTTGTAGCAAATATAGAGGGTGTACCAAGTTTCAAGTCGCTAGTTGTACTAGTTCCCGAGATTGTCATTTTTCATTATGGGCGAAAAAAACTAAAACAAGGTTTTAGTGGTCAAAAGTCACGGTGATCTACGCCATCAACCATAACTTTGATTATAGTGGATTAATCGAGACAAAACTTGGTGAGTATACTAGGAGGATTAATATAGACACAAATTGACTTTACGGTTTAGCATTTTAGCCCTTATTTACAACGTGAGAATTTTTTGAAGCCGAGGGAAATGTCCGTTCTTAGAATGGAAATTATGACTTCTAAAATCGATTGTGAACTAACTATTGATCTGATACCATATGTTGCTTCTAGTAATCGATGCGGATACTAATAAGGAATACCAAACCATTATTAGTTGACAAAATTAAATTTTTGAGAAAATGGAAAGGGGTACCCCTTGCCTGTTTTTGAAATTCCAGCCGACCGATGACAATTTTCTGCTTTTTCCGAAACTAGATGGGCTATCGACTTGAAACTTACTCCACGTTCTATTTGTAGCAAATATAGAGGGTGTACCAAGTTTCAAGTCGCTAGTTGTACTAGTTCCCGAGATTGTCATTTTTCATTATGGGCGAAAAAAACTAAAACAAGGTTTTAGTGGTCAAAAGTCACGGTGATCTACGCCATCAACCATAACTTTGATTATAGTGGATTAATCGAGACAAAACTTGGTGAGTATACTAGGAGGATTAATATAGACACAAATTGACTTTACGGTTTAGCATTTTAGCCCTTATTTACAACGTGAGAATTTTTTGAAGCCGAGGGAAATGTCCGTTCTTAGAATGGAAATTATGACTTCTAAAATCGATTGTGAACTAACTATTGATCTGATACCATATGTTGCTTCTAGTAATCGATGCGGATACTAATAAGGAATACCAAACCATTATTAGTTGACAAAATTAAATTTTTGAGAAAATGGAAAGGGGTACCCCTTGCCTGTTTTTGAAATTCCAGCCGACCGATGACAATTTTCTGCTTTTTCCGAAACTAGATGGGCTATCGACTTGAAACTTACTCCACGTTCTATTTGTAGCAAATATAGAGGGTGTACCAAGTTTCAAGTCGCTAGTTGTACTAGTTCCCGAGATTGTCATTTTTCATTATGGGCGAAAAAAACTAAAACAAGGTTTTAGTGGTCAAAAGTCACGGTGATCTACGCCATCAACCATAACTTTGATTATAGTGGATTAATCGAGACAAAACTTGGTGAGTATACTAGGAGGATTAATATAGACACAAATTGACTTTACGGTTTAGCATTTTAGCCCTTATTTACAACGTGAGAATTTTTTGAAGCCGAGGGAAATGTCCGTTCTTAGAATGGAAATTATGACTTCTAAAATCGATTGTGAACTAACTATTGATCTGATACCATATGTTGCTTCTAGTAATCGATGCGGATACTAATAAGGAATACCAAACCATTATTAGTTGACAAAATTAAATTTTTGAGAAAATGGAAAGGGGTACCCCTTGCCTGTTTTTGAAATTCCAGCCGACCGATGACAATTTTCTGCTTTTTCCGAAACTAGATGGGCTATCGACTTGAAACTTACTCCACGTTCTATTTGTAGCAAATATAGAGGGTGTACCAAGTTTCAAGTCGCTAGTTGTACTAGTTCCCGAGATTGTCATTTTTCACTTTACGGTTTAGCATTTTAGCCCTTATTTACAACGTGAGAATTTTTTGAAGCCGAGGGAAATGTCCGTTCTTAGAATGGAAATTATGACTTCTAAAATCGATTGTGAACTAACTATTGATCTGATACCATATGTTGCTTCTAGTAATCGATGCGGATACTAATAAGGAATACCAAACCATTATTAGTTGACAAAATTAAATTTTTGAGAAAATGGAAAGGGGTACCCCTTGCCTGTTTTTGAAATTCCAGCCGACCGATGACAATTTTCTGCTTTTTCCGAAACTAGATGGGCTATCGACTTGAAACTTACTCCACGTTCTATTTGTAGCAAATATAGAGGGTGTACCAAGTTTCAAGTCGCTAGTTGTACTAGTTCCCGAGATTGTCATTTTTCATTATGGGCGAAAAAAACTAAAACAAGGTTTTAGTGGTCAAAAGTCACGGTGATCTACGCCATCAACCATAACTTTGATTATAGTGGATTAATCGAGACAAAACTTGGTGAGTATACTAGGAGGATTAATATAGACACAAATTGACTTTACGGTTTAGCATTTTAGCCCTTATTTACAACGTGAGAAATTTTTGAAGCCGAGGGAAATGTCCGTTCTTAGAATGGAAATTATGACTTCTAAAATCGATTGTGAACTAACTATTGATCTGATACCATATGTTGCTTCTAGTAATCGATGCGGATACTAATAAGGAATACCAAACCATTATTAGTTGACAAAATTAAATTTTTGAGAAAATGGAAAGGGGTACCCCTTGCCTGTTTTTGAAATTCCAGCCGACCGATGACAATTTTCTGCTTTTTCCGAAACTAGATGGGCTATCGACTTGAAACTTACTCCACGTTCTATTTGTAGCAAATATAGAGGGTGTACCAAGTTTCAAGTCGCTAGTTGTACTAGTTCCCGAGATTGTCATTTTTCATTATGGGCGAAAAAAACTAAAACAAGGTTTTAGTGGTCAAAAGTCACGGTGATCTACGCCATCAACCATAACTTTGATTATAGTGGATTAATCGAGACAAAACTTGGTGAGTATACTAGGAGGATTAATATAGACACAAATTGACTTTACGGTTTAGCATTTTAGCCCTTATTTACAACGTGAGAATTTTTTGAAGCCGAGGGAAATGTCCGTTCTTAGAATGGAAATTATGACTTCTAAAATCGATTGTGAACTAACTATTGATCTGAGACCATATGTTGCTTCTAGTAATCGATGCGGATACTAATAAGGACTACCAAACCATTATTAGTTGACAAAATTAAATTTTTGAGAAAATGGAAAGGGGTACCCCTTGCCTGTTTTTGAAATTCCAGCCGACCGATGATAATTTTCTGCTTTTTCCGAAACTAGATGGGCTATCGACTTGAAACTTACTCCACGTTCTATTTGTAGCAAATATAGAGGGTGTACCAAGTTTCAAGTCGCTAGTTGTACTAGTTCCCGAGATTGTCATTTTTCATTATGGGCGAAAAAAACTAAAACAAGGTTTTAGTGGTCAAAAGTCACGGTGATCTACGCCATCAACCATAACTTTGATTATAGTGGATTAATCGAGACAAAACTTGGTGAGTATACTAGGAGGATTAATATAGACACAAATTGACTTTACGGTTTAGCATTTTAGCCCTTATTTACAACGTGAGAATTTTTTGAAGCCGAGGGAAATGTCCGTTCTTAGAATGGAAATTATGACTTCTAAAATCGATTGTGAACTAACTATTGATCTGATACCATATGTTGCTTCTAGTAATCGATGCGGATACTAATAAGGAATACCAAACCATTATTAGTTGACAAAATTAAATTTTTGAGAAAATGGAAAGGGGTACCCCTTGCCTGTTTTTGAAATTCCAGCCGACCGATGACAATTTTCTGCTTTTTCCGAAACTAGATGGGCTATCGACTTGAAACTTACTCCACGTTCTATTTGTAGCAAATATAGAGGGTGTACCAAGTTTCAAGTTGAGTATATTTGGAGGATTAATATAGACACAAATTGACTTTACGGTTTAGCATTTTAGCCCTTATTTACAACGTGAGAATTTTTTGAAGCCGAGGGAAATGTCCGTTCTTAGAATGGAAATTATGACTTCTAAAATCGATTGTGAACTAACTATTGATCTGATACCATATGTTGCTTCTAGTAATCGATGCGGATACTAATAAGGAATACCAAACCATTATTAGTTGACAAAATTAAATTTTTGAGAAAATGGAAAGGGGTACCCCTTGCCTGTTTTTGAAATTCCAGCCGACCGATGACAATTTTCTGCTTTTTCCGAAACTAGATGGGCTATCGACTTGAAACTTACTCCACGTTCTATTTGTAGCAAATATAGAGGGTGTACCAAGTTTCAAGTCGCTAGTTGTACTAGTTCCCGAGATTGTCATTTTTCATTATGGGCGAAAAAAACTAAAACAAGGTTTTAGTGGTCAAAAGTCACGGTGATCTACGCCATCAACCATAACTTTGATTATAGTGGATTAATCGAGACAAAACTTGGTGAGTATACTAGGAGGATTAATATAGACACAAATTGACTTTACGGTTTAGCATTTTAGCCCTTATTTACAACGTGAGAAATTTTTGAAGCCGAGGGAAATGTCCGTTCTTAGAATGGAAATTATGACTTCTAAAATCGATTGTGAACTAACTATTGATCTGATACCATATGTTGCTTCTAGTAATCGATGCGGATACTAATAAGGAATACCAAACCATTATTAGTTGACAAAATTAAATTTTTGAGAAAATGGAAAGGGGTACCCCTTGCCTGTTTTTGAAATTCCAGCCGACCGATGACAATTTTCTGCTTTTTCCGAAACTAGATGGGCTATCGACTTGAAACTTACTCCACGTTCTATTTGTAGCAAATATAGAGGGTGTACCAAGTTTCAAGTCGCTAGTTGTACTAGTTCCCGAGATTGTCATTTTTCATTATGGGCGAAAAAAACTAAAACAAGGTTTTAGTGGTCAAAAGTCACGGTGATCTACGCCATCAACCATAACTTTGATTATAGTGGATTAATCGAGACAAAACTTGGTGAGTATACTAGGAGGATTAATATAGACACAAATTGACTTTACGGTTTAGCATTTTAGCCCTTATTTACAACGTGACAGTTTTTTGAAGCCGAGGGAAATGTCCGTTCTTAGAATGGAAATTATGACTTCTAAAATCGATTGTGAACTAACTATTGATCTGATACCATATGTTGCTTCTAGTAATCGATGCGGATACTAATAAGGAATACCAAACCATTATTAGTTGACAAAATTAAATTTTTGAGAAAATGGAAAGGGGTACCCCTTGCCTGTTTTTGAAATTCCAGCCGACCGATGACAATTTTCTGCTTTTTCCGAAACTAGATGGGCTATCGACTTGAAACTTACTCCACGTTCTATTTGTAGCAAATATAGAGGGTGTACCAAGTTTCAAGTCGCTAGTTGTACTAGTTCCCGAGATTGTCATTTTTCATTATGGGCGAAAAAAACTAAAACAAGGTTTTAGTGGTCAAAAGTCACGGTGATCTACGCCATCAACCATAACTTTGATTATAGTGGATTAATCGAGACAAAACTTGGTGAGTATACTAGGAGGATTAATATAGACACAAATTGACTTTACGGTTTAGCATTTTAGCCCTTATTTACAACGTGAGAATTTTTTGAAGCCGAGGGAAATGTCCGTTCTTAGAATGGAAATTATGACTTCTAAAATCGATTGTGAACTAACTATTGATCTGATACCATATGTTGCTTCTAGTAATCGATGCGGATACTAATAAGGAATACCAAACCATTATTAGTTGACAAAATTAAATTTTTGAGAAAACGGAAAGGGGTACCCCTTGCCTGTTTTTGAAATTCCAGCCGACCGATGACAATTTTCTGCTTTTTCCAAAACTAGATGGGCTATCGACTTGAAACTTACTCCACGTTCTATTTGTAGCAAATATAGAGGGTGTACCAAGTTTCAAGTCGCTAGTTGTACTAGTTCCCGAGATTGTCATTTTTCATTATGGATGAAAAAAACTAAAACAAGGTTTTAGTGGTCAAAAGTCACGGTGATCTACGCCATCAACCATAACTTTGATTATAGTGGATTAATCGAGACAAAACTTGGTGAGTTTACTAGGAGGATTAATATAGACACAAATTGACTTTACGGTTTAGCATTTTAGCCCTTATTTACAACGTGACAGTTTTTTGAAGCCGAGGGATATGAACGTTCTTAGAATGGAAATTATGACTTCTAAAATCGATTGTGAACTAACTATTGATCTGAGACCATATGTTGCTTCTAGTAATCGATGCGGATACTAATAAGGAATACCAAACCATTATTAGTTGACAAAATTAAATTTTTGAGAAAACGGAAAGGGGTACCCCTTGCCTGTTTTTGAAATTCCAGCCGACCGATGACAATTTTCTGCTTTTTCCAAAACTAGATGGGCTATCGACTTGAAACTTACTCCACGTTCTATTTGTAGCAAATATAGAGGGTGTACCAAGTTTCAAGTCGCTAGTTGTACTAGTTCCCGAGATTGTCATTTTTCATTATGGATGAAAAAAACTAAAACAAGGTTTTAGTGGTCAAAAGTCACGGTGATCTACGCCATCAACCATAACTTTGATTATAGTGGATTAATCGAGACAAAACTTGGTGAGTATACTAGGAGGATTAATATAGACACAAATTGACTTTACGGTTTAGCATTTTAGCCCTTATTTACAACGTGGCAGTTTTTTGAAGCCGAGGGATATGAACGTTCTTAGAATGGAAATTATGACTTCTAAAATCGATTGTGAACTAACTATTGATCTGAGACCATATGTTGCTTCTAGTAATCGATGCGGATACTAATAAGGAATACCAAACCATTATTAGTTGACAAAATTAAATTTTTGAGAAAATGGAAAGGGGTACCCCTTGCCTGTTTTTGAAATTCCAGCCGACCGATGACAATTTTCTGCTTTTTCCGAAACTAGATGGGCTATCGACTTGAAACTTACTCCACGTTCTATTTGTAGCAAATATAGAGGGTGTACCAAGTTTCAAGTCGCTAGTTGTACTAGTTCCCGAGATTGTCATTTTTCATTATGGGCGAAAAAAACTAAAACAAGGTTTTAGTGGTCAAAAGTCACGGTGATCTACGCCATCAACCATAACTTTGATTATAGTGGATTAATCGAGACAAAACTTGGTGAGTATACTAGGAGGATTAATATAGACACAAATTGACTTTACGGTTTAGCATTTTAGCCCTTATTTACAACGTGAGAATTTTTTGAAGCCGAGGGAAATGTCCGTTCTTAGAATGGAAATTATGACTTCTAAAATCGATTGTGAACTAACTATTGATCTGATACCATATGTTGCTTCTAGTAATCGATGTGGATACTAATAAGGAATACCAAACCATTATTAGTTGACAAAATTAAATTTTTGAGAAAATGGAAAGGGGTACCCCTTGCCTGTTTTTGAAATTCCAGCCGACCGATGACAATTTTCTGCTTTTTCCGAAACTAGATGGGCTATCGACTTGAAACTTACTCCACGTTCTATTTGTAGCAAATATAGAGGGTGTACCAAGTTTCAAGTCGCTAGTTGTACTAGTTCCCGAGATTGTCATTTTTCATTATGGGCGAAAAAAACTAAAACAAGGTTTTAGTGGTCAAAAGTCACGGTGATCTACGCCATCAACCATAACTTTGATTATAGTGGATTAATCGAGACAAAACTTGGTGAGTATACTAGGAGGATTAATATAGACACAAATTGACTTTACGGTTTAGCATTTTAGCCCTTATTTACAACGTGAGAATTTTTTGAAGCCGAGGGAAATGTCCGTTCTTAGAATGGAAATTATGACTTCTAAAATCGATTGTGAACTAACTATTGATCTGATACCATATGTTGCTTCTAGTAATCGATGCGGATACTAATAAGGAATACCAAACCATTATTAGTTGACAAAATTAAATTTTTGAGAAAATGGAAAGGGGTACCCCTTGCCTGTTTTTGAAATTCCAGCCGACCGATGACAATTTTCTGCTTTTTCCGAAACTAGATGGGCTATCGACTTGAAACTTACTCCACGTTCTATTTGTAGCAAATATAGAGGGTGTACCAAGTTTCAAGTCGCTAG
Source organism: Tipula confusa (assembly GCA_963556175.1). NCBI lineage: Eukaryota > Metazoa > Arthropoda > Insecta > Diptera > Tipulidae > Tipula > Tipula confusa. Next base: position 231,335,098 of record OY744475.1, read on the forward strand.
TTGTACTAGTTCCCGAGATTGTCATTTTTCATTATGGGCGAAAAAAACTAAAACAAGGTTTTAGTGGTCAAAAGTCACGGTGATCTACGCCATCAACCATAACTTTGATTATAGTGGATTAATCGAGACAAAACTTGGTGAGTATACTAGGAGGATTAATATAGACACAAATTGACTTTACGGTTTAGCATTTTAGCCCTTATTTACAACGTGAGAATTTTTTGAAGCCGAGGGAAATGTCCGTTCTTAGAATGGAAATTATGACTTCTAAAATCGATTGTGAACTAACTATTGATCTGATACCATATGTTGCTTCTAGTAATCGATGCGGATACTAATAAGGAATACCAAACCATTATTAGTTGACAAAATTAAATTTTTGAGAAAATGGAAAGGGGTACCCCTTGCCTGTTTTTGAAATTCCAGCCGACCGATGACAATTTTCTGCTTTTTCCGAAACTAGATGGGCTATCGACTTGAAACTTACTCCACGTTCTATTTGTAGCAAATATAGAGGGTGTACCAAGTTTCAAGTCGCTAGTTGTACTAGTTCCCGAGATTGTCATTTTTCATTATGGGCGAAAAAAACTAAAACAAGGTTTTAGTGGTCAAAAGTCACGGTGATCTACGCCATCAACCATAACTTTGATTATAGTGGATTAATCGAGACAAAACTTGGTGAGTATACTAGGAGGATTAATATAGACACAAATTGACTTTACGGTTTAGTATTTTAGCCCTTATTTACAACGTGAGAATTTTTTGAAGCCGAGGGAAATGTCCGTTCTTAGAATGGAAATTATGACTTCTAAAATCGATTGTGAACTAACTATTGATCTGATACCATATGTTGCTTCTAGTAATCGATGCGGATACTAATAAGGAATACCAAACCATTATTAGTTGACAAAATTAAATTTTTGAGAAAATGGAAAGGGGTACCCCTTGCCTGTTTTTGAAATTCCAGCCGACCGATGACAATTTTCTGCTTTTTCCGAAACTAGATGGGCTATCGACTTGAAACTTACTCCACGTTCTATTTGTAGCAAATATAGAGGGTGTACCAAGTTTCAAGTCGCTAGTTGTACTAGTTCCCGAGATTGTCATTTTTCATTATGGGCGAAAAAAACTAAAACAAGGTTTTAGTGGTCAAAAGTCACGGTGATCTACGCCATCAACCATAACTTTGATTATAGTGGATTAATCGAGACAAAACTTGGTGAGTATACTAGGAGGATTAATATAGACACAAATTGACTTTACGGTTTAGCATTTTAGCCCTTATTTACAACGTGAGAATTTTTTGAAGCCGAGGGAAATGTCCGTTCTTAGAATGGAAATTATGACTTCTAAAATCGATTGTGAACTAACTATTGATCTGATACCATATGTTGCTTCTAGTAATCGATGCGGATACTAATAAGGAATACCAAACCATTATTAGTTGACAAAATTAAATTTTTGAGAAAATGGAAAGGGGTACCCCTTGCCTGTTTTTGAAATTCCAGCCGACCGATGACAATTTTCTGCTTTTTCCGAAACTAGATGGGCTATCGACTTGAAACTTACTCCACGTTCTATTTGTAGCAAATATAGAGGGTGTACCAAGTTTCAAGTCGCTAGTTGTACTAGTTCCCGAGATTGTCATTTTTCATTATGGGCGAAAAAAACTAAAACAAGGTTTTAGTGGTCAAAAGTCACGGTGATCTACGCCATCAACCATAACTTTGATTATAGTGGATTAATCGAGACAAAACTTGGTGAGTATACTAGGAGGATTAATATAGACACAAATTGACTTTACGGTTTAGCATTTTAGCCCTTATTTACAACGTGAGAATTTTTTGAAGCCGAGGGAAATGTCCGTTCTTAGAATGGAAATTATGACTTCTAAAATCGATTGTGAACTAACTATTGATCTGATACCATATGTTGCTTCTAGTAATCGATGCGGATACTAATAAGGAATACCAAACCATTATTAGTTGACAAAATTAAATTTTTGAGAAAATGGAAAGGGGTACCCCTTGCCTGTTTTTGAAATTCCAGCCGACCGATGACAATTTTCTGCTTTTTCCGAAACTAGATGGGCTATCGACTTGAAACTTACTCCACGTTCTATTTGTAGCAAATATAGAGGGTGTACCAAGTTTCAAGTCGCTAGTTGTACTAGTTCCCGAGATTGTCATTTTTCATTATGGGCGAAAAAAACTAAAACAAGGTTTTAGTGGTCAAAAGTCACGGTGATCTACGCCATCAACCATAACTTTGATTATAGTGGATTAATCGAGACAAAACTTGGTGAGTATACTAGGAGGATTAATATAGACACAAATTGACTTTACGGTTTAGCATTTTAGCCCTTATTTACAACGTGAGAAATTTTTGAAGCCGAGGGAAATGTCCGTTCTTAGAATGGAAATTATGACTTCTAAAATCGATTGTGAACTAACTATTGATCTGATACCATATGTTGCTTCTAGTAATCGATGCGGATACTAATAAGGAATACCAAACCATTATTAGTTGACAAAATTAAATTTTTGAGAAAATGGAAAGGGGTACCCCTTGCCTGTTTTTGAAATTCCAGCCGACCGATGACAATTTTCTGCTTTTTCCGAAACTAGATGGGCTATCGACTTGAAACTTACTCCACGTTCTATTTGTAGCAAATATAGAGGGTGTACCAAGTTTCAAGTCGCTAGTTGTACTAGTTCCCGAGATTGTCATTTTTCATTATGGGCGAAAAAAACTAAAACAAGGTTTTAGTGGTCAAAAGTCACGGTGATCTACGCCATCAACCATAACTTTGATTATAGTGGATTAATCGAGACAAAACTTGGTGAGTATACTAGGAGGATTAATATAGACACAAATTGACTTTACGGTTTAGCATTTTAGCCCTTATTTACAACGTGAGAATTTTTTGAAGCCGAGGGAAATGTCCGTTCTTAGAATGGAAATTATGACTTCTAAAATCGATTGTGAACTAACTATTGATCTGAGACCATATGTTGCTTCTAGTAATCGATGCGGATACTAATAAGGACTACCAAACCATTATTAGTTGACAAAATTAAATTTTTGAGAAAATGGAAAGGGGTACCCCTTGCCTGTTTTTGAAATTCCAGCCGACCGATGATAATTTTCTGCTTTTTCCGAAACTAGATGGGCTATCGACTTGAAACTTACTCCACGTTCTATTTGTAGCAAATATAGAGGGTGTACCAAGTTTCAAGTCGCTAGTTGTACTAGTTCCCGAGATTGTCATTTTTCATTATGGGCGAAAAAAACTAAAACAAGGTTTTAGTGGTCAAAAGTCACGGTGATCTACGCCATCAACCATAACTTTGATTATAGTGGATTAATCGAGACAAAACTTGGTGAGTATACTAGGAGGATTAATATAGACACAAATTGACTTTACGGTTTAGCATTTTAGCCCTTATTTACAACGTGAGAATTTTTTGAAGCCGAGGGAAATGTCCGTTCTTAGAATGGAAATTATGACTTCTAAAATCGATTGTGAACTAACTATTGATCTGATACCATATGTTGCTTCTAGTAATCGATGCGGATACTAATAAGGAATACCAAACCATTATTAGTTGACAAAATTAAATTTTTGAGAAAATGGAAAGGGGTACCCCTTGCCTGTTTTTGAAATTCCAGCCGACCGATGACAATTTTCTGCTTTTTCCGAAACTAGATGGGCTATCGACTTGAAACTTACTCCACGTTCTATTTGTAGCAAATATAGAGGGTGTACCAAGTTTCAAGTCGCTAGTTGTACTAGTTCCCGAGATTGTCATTTTTCATTATGGGCGAAAAAAACTAAAACAAGGTTTTAGTGGTCAAAAGTCACGGTGATCTACGCCATCAACCATAACTTTGATTATAGTGGATTAATCGAGACAAAACTTGGTGAGTATACTAGGAGGATTAATATAGACACAAATTGACTTTACGGTTTAGCATTTTAGCCCTTATTTACAACGTGAGAAATTTTTGAAGCCGAGGGAAATGTCCGTTCTTAGAATGGAAATTATGACTTCTAAAATCGATTGTGAACTAACTATTGATCTGATACCATATGTTGCTTCTAGTAATCGATGCGGATACTAATAAGGAATACCAAACCATTATTAGTTGACAAAATTAAATTTTTGAGAAAATGGAAAGGGGTACCCCTTGCCTGTTTTTGAAATTCCAGCCGACCGATGACAATTTTCTGCTTTTTCCGAAACTAGATGGGCTATCGACTTGAAACTTACTCCACGTTCTATTTGTAGCAAATATAGAGGGTGTACCAAGTTTCAAGTCGCTAGTTGTACTAGTTCCCGAGATTGTCATTTTTCATTATGGGCGAAAAAAACTAAAACAAGGTTTTAGTGGTCAAAAGTCACGGTGATCTACGCCATCAACCATAACTTTGATTATAGTGGATTAATCGAGACAAAACTTGGTGAGTATACTAGGAGGATTAATATAGACACAAATTGACTTTACGGTTTAGCATTTTAGCCCTTATTTACAACGTGAGAAATTTTTGAAGCCGAGGGAAATGTCCGTTCTTAGAATGGAAATTATGACTTCTAAAATCGATTGTGAACTAACTATTGATCTGATACCATATGTTGCTTCTAGTAATCGATGCGGATACTAATAAGGAATACCAAACCATTATTAGTTGACAAAATTAAATTTTTGAGAAAATGGAAAGGGGTACCCCTTGCCTGTTTTTGAAATTCCAGCCGACCGATGACAATTTTCTGCTTTTTCCGAAACTAGATGGGCTATCGACTTGAAACTTACTCCACGTTCTATTTGTAGCAAATATAGAGGGTGTACCAAGTTTCAAGTCGCTAGTTGTACTAGTTCCCGAGATTGTCATTTTTCATTATGGGCGAAAAAAACTAAAACAAGGTTTTAGTGGTCAAAAGTCACGGTGATCTACGCCATCAACCATAACTTTGATTATAGTGGATTAATCGAGACAAAACTTGGTGAGTATACTAGGAGGATTAATATAGACACAAATTGACTTTACGGTTTAGCATTTTAGCCCTTATTTACAACGTGAGAATTGTTTGAAGCCGAGGGAAATGTCCGTTCTTAGAATGGAAATTATGACTTCTAAAATCGATTGTGAACTAACTATTGATCTGATACCATATGTTGCTTCTAGTAATCGATGCGGATACTAATAAGGAATACCAAACCATTATTAGTTGACAAAATTAAATTTTTGAGAAAACGGAAAGGGGTACCCCTTGCCTGTTTTTGAAATTCCAGCCGACCGATGACAATTTTCTGCTTTTTCCAAAACTAGATGGGCTATCGACTTGAAACTTACTCCACGTTCTATTTGTAGCAAATATAGAGGGTGTACCAAGTTTCAAGTCGCTAGTTGTACTAGTTCCCGAGATTGTCATTTTTCATTATGGGCGAAAAAAACTAAAACAAGGTTTTAGTGGTCAAAAGTCACGGTGATCTACGCCATCAACCATAACTTTGATTATAGTGGATTAATCGAGACAAAACTTGGTGAGTATACTAGGAGGATTAATATAGACACAAATTGACTTTACGGTTTAGCATTTTAGCCCTTATTTACAACGTGAGAAATTTTTGAAGCCGAGGGAAATGTCCGTTCTTAGAATGGAAATTATGACTTCTAAAATCGATTGTGAACTAACTATTGATCTGATACCATATGTTGCTTCTAGTAATCGATGCGGATACTAATAAGGAATACCAAACCATTATTAGTTGACAAAATTAAATTTTTGAGAAAATGGAAAGGGGTACCCCTTGCCTGTTTTTGAAATTCCAGCCGACCGATGACAATTTTCTGCTTTTTCCGAAACTAGATGGGCTATCGACTTGAAACTTACTCCACGTTCTATTTGTAGCAAATATAGAGGGTGTACCAAGTTTCAAGTCGCTAGTTGTACTAGTTCCCGAGATTGTCATTTTTCATTATGGGCGAAAAAAACTAAAACAAGGTTTTAGTGGTCAAAAGTCACGGTGATCTACGCCATCAACCATAACTTTGATTATAGTGGATTAATCGAGACAAAACTTGGTGAGTATACTAGGAGGATTAATATAGACACAAATTGACTTTACGGTTTAGCATTTTAGCCCTTATTTACAACGTGAGAAATTTTTGAAGCCGAGGGAAATGTCCGTTCTTAGAATGGAAATTATGACTTCTAAAATCGATTGTGAACTAACTATTGATCTGATACCATATGTTGCTTCTAGTAATCGATGCGGATACTAATAAGGAATACCAAACCATTATTAGTTGACAAAATTAAATTTTTGAGAAAATGGAAAGGGGTACCCCTTGCCTGTTTTTGAAATTCCAGCCGACCGATGACAATTTTCTGCTTTTTCCAAAACTAGATGGGCTATCGACTTGAAACTTACTCCACGTTCTATTTGTAGCAAATATAGAGGGTGTACCAAGTTTCAAGTCGCTAGTTGTACTAGTTCCCGAGATTGTCATTTTTCATTATGGATGAAAAAAACTAAAACAAGGTTTTAGTGGTCAAAAGTCACGGTGATCTACGCCATCAACCATAACTTTGATTATAATGGATTAATCGAGACAAAACTTGGTGATTTACTAGGAGGATTAATATAGACACAAATTGACTTTACGGTTTAGCATTTTAGCCCTTATTTACAACGTGACAGTTTTTTGAAGCCGAGGGATATGAACGTTCTTAGAATGGAAATTATGACTTCTAAAATCGATTGTGAACTAACTATTGATCTGATACCATATGTTGCTTCTAGTAATCGATGCGGATACTAATAAGGAATACCAAACCATTATTAGTTGACAAAATTAAATTTTTGAGAAAATGGAAAGGGGTACCCCTTGCCTGTTTTTGAAATTCCAGCCGACCGATGACAATTTTCTGCTTTTTCCGAAACTAGATGGGCTATCGACTTGAAACTTACTTCACGTTCTATTTGTAGCAAATATAGAGGGTGTACCAAGTTTCAAGTCGCTAGTTGTACTAGTTCCCGAGATTGTCATTTTTCATTATGGGCGAAAAAAACTAAAACAAGGTTTTAGTGGTCAATAGTCACGGTGATCTACGCCATCAACCATAACTTTGATTATAGTGGATTAATCGAGACAAAACTTGGTGAGTATACTAGGAGGATTAATATAGACACAAATTGACTTTACGGTTTAGCATTTTAGCCCTTATTTACAACGTGAGAATTTTTTAAGCCGAGGGAAATGTCCGTTCTTAGAATGGAAATTATGACTTCTAAAATCGATTGTGAACTAACTATTGATCTGATACCATATGTTGCTTCTAGTAATCGATGCGGATACTAATAAGGAATACCAAACCATTATTAGTTGACAAAATTAAATTTTTGAGAAAATGGAAAGGGGTACCCCTTGCCTGTTTTTGAAATTCCAGCCGACCGATGACAATTTTCTGCTTTTTCCGAAACTAGATGGGCTATCGACTTGAAACTTACTCCACGTTCTATTTGTAGCAAATATAGAGGGTGTACCAAGTTTCAAGTCGCTAGTTGTACTAGTTCCCGAGATTGTCATTTTTCATTATGGGCGAAAAAAACTAAAACAAGGTTTTAGTGGTCAAAAGTCACGGTGATCTACGCCATCAACCATAACTTTGATTATAGTGGATTAATCGAGACAAAACTTGGTGAGTATACTAGGAGGATTAATATAGACACAAATTGACTTTACGGTTTAGCATTTTAGCCCTTATTTACAACGTGAGAATTTTTTGAAGCCGAGGGAAATGTCCGTTCTTAGAATGGAAATTATGACTTCTAAAATCGATTGTGAACTAACTATTGATCTGATACCATATGTTGCTTCTAGTAATCGATGCGGATACTAATAAGGAATACCAAACCATTATTAGTTGACAAAATTAAATTTTTGAGAAAATGGAAAGGGGTACCCCTTGCCTGTTTTTGAAATTCCAGCCGACCGATGACAATTTTCTGCTTTTTCCGAAACTAGATGGGCTATCGACTTGAAACTTACTCCACGTTCTATTTGTAGCAAATATAGAGGGTGTACCAAGTTTCAAGTCGCTAGTTGTACTAGTTCCCGAGATTGTCATTTTTCATTATGGGCGAAAAAAACTAAAACAAGGTTTTAGTGGTCAAAAGTCACGGTGATCTACGCCATCAACTTTGATTATAGTGGATTAATCGAGACAAAACTTGGTGAGTATACTAGGAGGATTAATATAGACACAAATTGACTTTACGGTTTAGCATTTTAGCCCTTATTTACAACGTGAGAATTTTTTGAAGCCGAGGGATATGAACGTTCTTAGAATGGAAATTATGACTTCTAAAAACGATTGTGAACTAACTATCGATCTGAGACCTTATGTTGCTTCTAGTAATCGATGCGGATACTAATAAGGAATACCAAACCATTATTAGTTGACAAAATTAAATTTTTGAGAAAATGGAAAGGGGTACCTCTTGCCTGTTTTTGAAATTCAAGCCGACCGATGACAATTTTCTGCTTTTTCCGAAACTAGATGGGCTATCGACTTGAAACTTACTCCACGTTCTATTTGTAGCAAATATAGAGGGTGTACCAAGTTTCAAGTCGCTAGTTGTACTAGTTCCCGAGATTGTCATTTTTCATTATGGGCGAAAAAAACTAAAACAAGGTTTTAGTGGTCAAAAGTCACGGTGATCTACGCCATCAACCATAACTTTGATTATAGTGGATTAATCGAGACAAAACTTGGTGAGTATACTAGGAGGATTAATATAGACACAAATTGACTTTACGGTTTAGCATTTTAGCCCTTATTTACAACGTGAGAATTTTTTGAAGCCGAGGGAAATGTCCGTTCTTAGAATGGAAATTATGACTTCTAAAATCGATTGTGAACTAACTATTGATCTGATACCATATGTTGCTTCTAGTAATCGATGCGGATACTAATAAAGAATACCAAACCATTATTAGTTGACAAAATTAAATTTTTGAGAAAATGGAAAGGGGTACCCCTTGCCTGTTTTTGAAATTCCAGCCGACCGATGACAATTTTCTGCTTTTTCCGAAACTAGATGGGCTATCGACTTGAAACTTACTCCACGTTCTATTTGTAGCAAATATAGAGGGTGTACCAAGTTTCAAGTCGCTAGTTGTACTAGTTCCCGAGATTGTCATTTTTCATTATGGGCGAAAAAAACTAAAACAAGGTTTTAGTGGTCAAAAGTCACGGTGATCTACGCCATCAACCATAACTTTGATTATAGTGGATTAATCGAGACAAAACTTGGTGAGTATACTAGGAGGATTAATATAGACACAAATTGACTTTACGGTTTAGCATTTTAGCCCTTATTTACAACGTGAGAATTTTTTGAAACCGAGTGAAATGTCCGTTCTTAGAATGGAAATTATGACTTCTAAAATCGATTGTGAACTAACTATTGATCTGAGACCATATGTTGCTTCTAGTAATCGATGCGGATACTAATAAGGAATACCAAACCATTATTAGTTGACAAAATTAAATTTTTGAGAAAATGGAAAGGGGTACCCCTTGCCTGTTTTTGAAATTCCAGCCGACCGATGACAATTTTCTGCTTTTTCCGAAACTAGATGGGCTATCAACTTGAAACTTATTCCACGTTCTATTTGTAGCAAATATAGAGGGTGTACCAAGTTTCAAGTCGCTAGTTGTACTAGTTCCCGAGATTGTCATTTTTCATTATGGGCGAAAAAAACTAAAACAAGGTTTTAGTGGTCAAAAGTCACGGTGATCTACGCCATCAACCATAACTTTAATTATAGTGGATTAATCTAGACAAAACTTGGTGAGTATACTAGGAGGATTAATATAGACACAAATTGACTTTACGGTTTAGCATTTTAGCCCTTATTTACAACGTGAGAATTTTTTGAAGCCGAGGGATATGACCGTTCTTAGAATGGAAATTATGACTTCTAAAATCGATTGTGAACTAACTATTGATCTGAGACCATATGTTGCTTCTAGTAATTGATGCGAATACTAATAAGGAATACCAAACCATTATTAGTTTACAAAATTAAATTTTTGAGAAAATGGAAAGGGGTACCCCTTGCCTGTTTTTGAAATTCCAGCCGACCGATGACAATTTTCTGCTTTTTCCGAAACTAGATGGGCTATCGACTTGAAACTTACTCCACGTTCTATTTGTAGCAAATATAGAGGGTGTACCAAGTTTCAAGTCGCTAGTTGTACTAGTTCCCGAGATTGTCATTTTTCATTATGGGCGAAAAAAACTAAAACAAGGTTTTAGTGGTCAAAAGTCACGGTGATCTACGCCATCAACCATAACTTTGATTATAGTAGATTAATCGAGACAAAACTTGGTGAGTATACTAGGAGGATTAATATAGACACAAATTGACTTTACGGTTTAGCATTTTAGCCCTTATTTACAACGTGAGAATTTTTTGAAGCCGAGGGAAATGTCCGTTCTTAGAATGGAAATTATGACTTCTAAAATCGATTGTGAACTAACTATTGATCTGATACCATATGTTGCTTCTAGTAATCGATGCGGATACTAATAAGGAATACCAAACCATTATTAGTTGACAAAATTAAATTTTTGAGAAAATGGAAAGGGGTACCCCTTGCCTGTTTTTGAAATTCCAGCCAACCGATGACAATTTTCTGCTTTTTCCGAAACTAGATGGGCTATCAACTTGAAACTTACTCCACGTTCTATTTGTAGCAAATATAGAGGGTGTACCAAGTTTCAAGTCGCTAGTTGTACTACTTCCCGAGATTGTCATTTTTTATTATGGGCGAAAAAAAACTAAAACAAGGTTTTAGTGGTCAAAAAAAATTTAGTGGTCAACTAATAATGGTTTGGTATTTCTTATTAGTATTCGCATCGATTACTAAAAGCAACATATGGTCTCAGATCAATAGTTAGTTCACAATCGATTTTAGATGTCATAATTTCCATTCTAAGAACGGTCATATCCCTCGGCTTCAAAAAATTTCACGTTGTAAATATGGCCTAAAATGCTAAACCGTAAAATCTGTTTCTTTCTATATCAATTCTACGTATGCTCACCTAGGTTCGTCTCGATTGATCGACTATTTTCAAAGTTATGGTTGGTGGCGCGGACCACCGTGACTTTGGACCATTAAAACTTGCTTTAGTTTTTTTTTCGTCCATAAAAAACCTTTACCGCTATTTCGTGCGCTATTGATTTTTTCTTATAATTCGGAAATTTGTAAAGAGGTTCTAGATTTACTAGATTTAGTTTACTGCCTTCAAGTATTTTGCGTTTTAACTTAATAAATTATTATTTATGCCTTGTCTAGCTTTGTCTACTTAAAACTAAACTAGATATTTGACATAAACACTATTAAATCTATAGTATGTACACGAGTCTATAATGGCAAACTAATAATAAAAAAGCAAAATTTCCGTATTACATAAATCTACAGAAGAATGCACTTAACGATTTGCAATACAGTACATATTTGAAATATATATGGATACTCCTCACTATCGTATATCATAGAGAAGAAAAGCATTTTCTTGTAATTCACATTCTAAATACCACACACAAAATCTATTATTAACATCCTATCATCTTATAAGCTCGTATATATATACATATTCAAGTAATAGGAAAATGGTAATGCACGTCTATTGGGCACATGCACATTTGTTTAGAATACATGTTATGATTTTATAAATGTTGGACATATGAATGGAGTATTCAAGGTTAAATAAAAGATACACGGTGGCTTGAATCCCAAAAGTAACGACTCATAGGACGATAAACACAACTGTTAACTCGCAAAATCCATGGGTCCAATCATCTCTTGAACTAGTACAGCATGTCCAGTAATATGTATACTACACAAGGCAAGAGAAAGCGAACCTGTATTGGTTTTCTTCCCTGTTATTCAAAAAAATGTGAGGTCAGGAAATTACTTGTTTATTCGAAGCATATTATGGTAATGCAATGCCAAAACTAGAGTTGAGGTCCGTCAATTTGTCAATTAATAGTTTATAATCAATTTTGTTGATATTCTTGCAGTAAATAACCATTTTGGGTATTGGGTCAAGCAGGTCACTTGCTACATATATGTGTACAAAGGCTTTACTGGGGTCCTAAAGAGATGACCTTATCACTAGAACAGAACCCACAGAGTATGTATAGTAAAGTACAGTACAGATTATGGGCTAAACGGAAACTACAGAGAATACTTTGCTAATGTCCAAAATCTTACTTAAGATTTTCATCCTGGAACCACCAGCTTTAGAAACGGTAATGATGCACTTAGAACAAATGAAACTGATGTTATCTCGGTATGGCAGTCCTTCTTTTAAAACCTTCTAAATAGGAATGACGATGTAACTCCGATTAGAGCTATCACGGCGTCAGATATCGAATTTCGTTTAACCCACCACATTATAAGAAGTAGAGGCAGCTATCGATAAATTAAAGAACTGCAAAACCCTGGCTATCAATGGAATTCGACCTTTTGAAAAGATTCCGGTGATTTCGGTGAAAACATCAGGTATGTGGTAGATGGGTTCACTTGCGCCTACCTTATTAGATCTGGAGGTTAAGTAAGCGATACGAAAAAGACGTAGTGAGACACAGAACTGCATTTTAAATAAATCTAGTCAAATTCTGGACTATGCAGATGGTATAGTTCTGCTCGTTAATATCATTAAGTCATTAATAATTTCATGATGCTGGACCAAAATACCCACAAACCAAATTAATACACATAAAAGCAAGTTGTTGACATCTACGATCACCTCCAGGACAACTGATGTCCATGATTATACAGCCATGTACATGAAAGACTTTAAATACCCCTGGATCAACTAGAACATCGAAAAATAATTTACAGGCAGATAAAAGAGCCCGCATTAATGTAGGTTACACATTTGTTAAAATAAATTTCTGCAATTAAAACATTTATCGCGGTAAAGCAAATTGGTATAAAGCACAAATATGACCGGTGCTAATTTATATACGGAAGCAAAAGCTGAATCTGAAAAAAAGTCCATTCATTTCATCAGAATCTAAAAGATAAACGCTGATGGTGTGCTATGGAAAATTATATTTTTTTTTTCGTCCACGATGACGCAAATCATTTACACGATGACGTCATTATAACATTAAGTCAAAATGTAGATAAATTATGTATAATAGGTTTTCGTTTTTGGGAGGCGAGAGAGATGTTACACGATGTATTTAAGAAAACCCATATGACATGGTGATGTACCACATGTGTACGTTTATCATATTCGGAAATTCACATAAATAATAATCTATCTTATAATTTTGGTGCCGGTTTTATGTACGCGATATGACATGAACAATGCAAAAGACATATAAATTCAGAACAAGCCTAATATAGCTACGTTTACCTTTTAAGTCGCGAATAAATAGAAATAATTTTGTTTTGGTGAGGGAACCGTCTCCCACGACGCGGGGGAGTATAACATGAAACGTTTCTCGTATTCACTGCCATAATAATTGTTGAATATACATATATATGTATTTATATGAACGAGTATACGTAAAAGGGATGTGGGCTTTAGTATTATTTGTACATGGAATTTATTATATTTCTGGAACAGCAGCAACAACAACAACACAATATAAATAAATTTAATCGTGAAATGTTAAATTTTTTATTTGTTTTAGTAAAACAATACGATTGTTATCAAAAGTTTTATTTATGTGAGCTTTCTGATTTTTCACATCATTAAGTTGGTACACGAATTGGTAACTTTTTGTTTTTGGATAACAATTAAATATTTGATTTTGAATATCGGCTCGTGACAATTTGCAAGACAATTATATGGAGGTATATTACGTAATTAAAATTTGTATGGAGCTTTTGATAGATGTACCAGTCATTGAAATCCAAATATAATTACGTTTTTGTAAATTTATTAAGGAGTTTAGTAAGTTGTTGCACCTGCTTCGTAAAGTATTTTTCACAAGCACGATATCCATAGAATATTGCAATTGTGGCCCTTTCTTGTCACAGGAGGCGACAAAATGAATGTTGAATCGTTGGGCTCATTTTTCGCATTCTTAAAGAAATATTGTTAAAACATGAACAAAGAAGTACTGCATATCAAAAAATTTAAACATCTCGTGATGTAAATCAAGAGTTCTTTGATTCGTTCTTTGATCAGCCACATCAAAAATATGTGCTTAAAATATTTAAAAATACAGTGGTATTATTGTACAGTGGTAATATTATGTACCTTAAATTTTAAATCAATTTTTAGTCGACACTACCAACTAGTCCATAATATATAATCAGATTTTAGGAGCCATTAGTCAATAGAAAAAATATGAAACATAAGATTTTGTATTCATTGGGATAAGCTACTATAAGCTACTCGAAAACATTTTTTGCAATAAAAAACTAATTAATTTGAAATACATAAAGTAATTAAAGTCCCAAGTTTTTTACTTCTCCCCCAACAACCTAACGTTTATAAGATGAATAATAATAAACATAAAATGAAGAAGCATAAAAAAACATAACAATTTAATTGGCTTGAAATGAAACAAGAAAAGCTCTTAAAGAAATAAAGAAATACCATAACCATTGTGTATCGCTTTACCACCACATATTGCATTGTAACACCATGCCACCGTCATTTACCAACCGCAATACAAATTTATGACTTAACAACAACAACACCAAAAAATCAACAGTATTGGGTGGAACATAAAATTAAAACAATAAATTCACACTAAATATAAATTAAAAATTTAATTTATATTAATTAACAATAACATCATATAATGAGGTATATGTGGACAGGCTGAAGTAAAACCCAATGGTGTGCTGTCTACAACTTCAAAATACTCATAAATTATTTATTACAATTTACAAACATTAAATCAATTATAAGACAATTTAAGATTTTGATTGTTATACATTTTCGATTTTATGAGGGTGGCTCTAAATTATTTTAAATTAACTTAATTATATGTGGTTCAGGATTGACCTACATAAAGACGATAAAAATGAATCCATTTCAGATTTTAGCATACTTCTTAGATGCAACAATTGTCGAAATTCAAAGATTTTTTGAGACAATACTGCAGATTTTCTGGTCTCGACATCTCGTACACCGTCGACGAAGGCATCGAACTTGATTCTCTCCTTGTGTAGTCTGGAGCCAAGTTGGAATGTGTTAGAAGTACCAACTTCTCGATATTTGCAGCATATACTCTTTTGGTGATTCCCCAAACATTTGGTGTTTTTATCAACGGTTGTGCTTCATCTAAAATTTTCTTGATGATTAAAATTTTCCTGCCTATTTATAATTACTTTGTATTTTAAAACTATACTCTTCCAGGTTTACATAGCTTCACGAAGTCGTACCACCAACGTTTTTTTACAATTGTTAGTTAGAAAAACTCACAGCTTCAATTTCCTTTTTAATTCCACAAATTTAAATACGTAGAGAATTGACATTCTTTTATTATTCACAATCCCATCGCTGTCACCAATTGTTATGGTTTTGTCTATTCTCGGTTCGTATCACTAGATAGATTGTGAATAAATGAATTTAAAAGTTGTCACATACAGACTGTGGAGATGTGCATAGAGAACCCATTCTATGAAGAGTTCACACTGGCCATGTAGAGACTAAAAAGAAACCGTTCTCCTGGGATAATTGCAATAATCTTGAGCTCGTGATTTGTGAAAGGGATACTTTTTGGAATTATCTTTTAGAATTTGTTCGATTATTATGGTAAAGAAAAGTTATGCCTGATGAATGAAAAGTGGCCGCGTTGTGCTTTATTCTCAAAAAAGGAGAAAACTATCGCATCATAACTCTTCTTTGCATAGCTAACAAATTACTGTCTTACATAATATTGCAGAGAATCACGCCACTGAGACATTTCGTGACGTACATCAGGCGCTCTAGGATTTTCAACAAGCCTATATTATGCAATCCATCGAGATAGCTTATGGTTTGCTTTGCGATGTCTGGAAATATCCGACAAGTGTGGGCGTTTATGTAAAATGATAGTAATGCAGTCACAATTTTGTGTCAAAGGTGAGAACAAGCTATCAGGAACTTTTGCAATTAGGTCTGGTGTACGGCAAGGAGATGCTCGGTCTGGGTTCTGGCATAGGCAAATGATATTTGTGTAGATGGACTAAATGGCAAAGGTGTCAAAGAACTACATGGTCTATTTGTACGTTTCTCAACTTAAGAACCGTTGGTCTCAAAACCAATGAGTCCAAAATCAAATATATGATCACTGGTTTTAGAGACCAAGATGAACTGGACCACGTTGATTTTTGGATGGCATATTCTTTTTATATGAGCCTTTAATGAGGAATTAATTTCTTCATTCTTTTCCAAATCACCAAATTGATATGTTTGGATGCTCTATCCGCATTAATACATTTAAAACACACTGTCAAATGAAGAATAAAACCGGTTGAGACTCTGCCAATCTTCATCTTTGAATTTAGTCTACTCTACATGCACCGCAAACCATTTGTCTAAATATTCCAAGGGAACCCGACACCGATAATTAACTTTATGAAAATCAAGATCAGCTGTCTCTTTAAATGATGGAAGCTATTACGGTTTATGTATCTTAGTTTATAAATCGGTTACAAATAATTAGATATCCCTTTAAAATGGGTGAACAAACTGTTGACAATGCCATTTTATTGTTATCGACGCTTAAAATTTTATCGAATTTATCGATGAGTAAAATTGAGATAATAGTATCGATAGTAAGGAAAACGGATTTCCAAATATTTTATCTATATATTTTGATTGACCAATAAACCATATTATAAAAACCCACATCTTTTCAATAAAGATATACGATTGATCAATATCCGCTAATCATGGTTCACAACCGTCATTCTTATTTACCTGTTACCCGAGCTCTATATATTATGACATGAAACGCAGGTGAAAATTTCAATTTCCTTGTTTACTCATTAGTTTTCTGTATATATATTATGTACTCCTATTATAAAGGTATGTGCACACAAATTGTAAATCATAAACTTAATCAACGTCATCCATATTTCAACAACAATATATTTATATATATATATATATATATATATATATATATATATATATATATATATATATATCTCGTATTGCTCTGTGTGTATATGAGATCCGACATTGTACGACGCCTAACACACATAAATTCGTCAAATTGGATTGAATATTTCAACATTTTGTGTAATTTTTACTATGCTACAGAATATAAATCAAATTTTTTGATATTTTGCCATAACCCAATCAGAATGCAAATCACTCGCATCGAACATACTATGTAGGTTGATAATCGAATGCTATATTTTAGTTGATTTATTATATTTATGGATGTATGAACTATTATCGTTGAATATTTTCCAAAAGCTGTTAATAAATAAGGATTGATATGGATGCTAAGCACTAAATAGATTGAGTGTATCCAAAAAGTATCGAAACGATTTTAAATGTCGCAATTGCAATTAAGTATGAACTAAATACAAGTCACCGGTTTAACGATATAAACCATCCAGAAAAAGCCCAAATACTTTAGTTATAAGTGTCGTGCTAGGTTCCTGACGATCAAGAAAATATAGGCCGGTCCACTTCTTACGGTAGTTTACTCAAAACAATTGGTAAAGAAGAGAAATGTGGCATTCAAATATGTAGATCTATACGTATCCCGATTTAAAGACCCGAGTACGCACATGCACATGCATATACACACATAAGCGATGAGAATGGTACTTGGTAGACACTAGCAACTTCGGTATCTTTATCCAAAAACCGTTAAAATTATTTCAGATAATTTAATGAAATCCACTTTACTCAATCTGCAACGTGAAAATATAAAACGAATAAATATATAAACGACACGTAAATTTTCTGTTTGCAGATTGAAGTGAAATTACGAATACTTCTCCTCCGAAATTGGTCTACCAATTTCTTTTTTCACTTTGGGATTTTAGTTCAATGACATCCTTGTTATTTAACTTATTTACGAACACCAGCAGTTTCTATATGATCTTTTTTCGTATATTTTTATACAGTAGAACTGATTTCGAGACTGCCTTATGTCAGCTTTCTTAGGAATAGTAATTTCCAAGCCTTCTTTCCATTTTTGTGGTATTTTGTCAGAATTCCATTTCATTTCCTTGAATTAATGGTGTTTCACACTGGTGCAGTGTCGGCATGTTTTTATTTATGCTGATTTTTTTCCACCTATTTGACCTGAATTTAAACTTTGATATTATACTAGTTGGTGATCACTGTAAATATATGCGCCCTTCATTGTTCTACCATCTTGTCAGATCTTGATTTTTAGTTCAGCCATCGGGTGATGTCCATGTATATTTTTGTAATGACACCTACTGCTGTAATGGTACCTACACCCCCTATGAACAGTTGTGATCCAGAATTTGTGATACAGAAGTCCTCCATTATTATTTTGCACAGAATTCAACACATTTTTACCCATGATGTTTGTTAGGTCAGTATTGTCTGTTCCAACTGTTATATTGAAAACTCCTTGTATTTGTTAAAATCCACTAGGCTTTCAAAAGCAGGGATGAGTTAAAAATTCTTGACTTCGCTCTTGTTTTCGAAAATTATATCCATTGGTTAGAGAGTAAATCGAATATAAAATAAATACAAAATTCATGAATGACAACGAAAAAAATACGACAAATCGAAAAAAAATTGATAACGATATTCCAGACATCATTTTGTTGTGACTTTAATCATATTTTAAAGAATTAATGGCCAAACTATTAGAATTAAATTAGTTTTTTTTAAAGCTCTTTTTATCTTTGATCGATCTCAAATTAATTAAAATATCACGTCATTAAATTCAGTTTGAAAAATCAACCAACATCACATTAATGCCTTCCGAATATTTATTTTTCGCGTATTTTAGAGCAAACAATTTTCACCTTACAAAACATGGTAAACGAAATGTCTAAATTTCCATAAATTTTCAAAGGTAGAAAAAAGCTCAAAAAGTTTTTATGTTTTTACCTTGGTATCAATATATACTTATAAACATATTATGTTTTTCAACGCGTTCAGATGGTCGTAATAATAATAATAATAATAATGATAATAAATATAAAATTTCATTTTCATCAAAAATTGATATGAATTTTTATTAAGAAAACATACCGGCAACATATACATAATAATAACCACCCATGAACAAAATATGTAAAGCATAAACTTTCTGACGTACGACATATATACTACAGACCACACATATAAATATGTCGATTTTATTTTTTGTGTCGACTAGTCGATGTTTTTGATATTGCCGGTTATGATGATGTTTGCTACAGAAAAGGTTTTGCAATGTTTTGACTTGGTATCTTGTGTATATATACGAAAATGTGATAAGAATAAAATCACCTGTCATGTCGATTAGATCGATTTAACATTTTATTAAGATGTATACTTTTTTTTTAAATTTTAATGAATTTTATGGAATACATTGACATATGTATAGTTTTGGAATTTCAACGGCCAACGCTACGAAACTAATCCCCTTAAGAACGGTCTCTTGATGAATTGTAATTGGTTTCACGGAGTGTTGGCTCAACTATGTCTATATTCGTACATTCAATAATCAAAATTTTCGATAACGTTGAACCAATAACTTCAATACTAAAATTAGCGTTCTAGTGGAAGTTGTGTCCTAATTTGCAGTGCTTCTGCACCTAGACGAACAATTAAATATTGTTTGGGCGTTTAATCTTACTGGCTTGATTACGGTTGACGATGATGCTTTCACGTCTTCTGGAGTCAACGACGATCGGACGTTAGCAGTTACGGAGATCTCGTGAAAAGAGTATTAGCCATGATTTTAATATGTTGAGTTCTCGATTGTTTGTCTCGGCTTGATATTTATTTGGGCACCGGTTACGATCCCACATATTCTTCTAGGGTACTGCACTTTAAGCCCAATAATCCCGTTAGCCATTATTTGTAATGAAAACATCCGGATGAGTTGATAAGTCAACCCTTATAAATAAATTTAAGAAACTGACAGGTGGTTGCTATACGTCTTACCATTCGGGACGTTGCCCATTTGTTAAAATTATGAATGTTAACTGTAACTTTCTTAGTTATTTTGGGTGTATCGATAGTAAATCTTTACTATTTTACATTTTTGCTAATGGCATCATAGAGTCCTTTAATTTTGCTCAAAGTTTTTTGTATGCTGATGTCATTAAAATTATTGGATCGCATAATAATATTTTTGATCACGTAAAGTTTCAAAATAATTTAGACTCGTTTTGAATTACGGCTAGTTACTATAACGAATCCGGTTTCCAATATACATCATCAATATACTTTTCGACAGTGCGTAACCCATTCATTCTTAAATGTGTTATTCCCGACTGAATCGAAAGCATTCGAAAGAAATTTGTTTTGTTGGCACTGAGCTTTTTATTGTAAGAACGAACCATAAAGTTTGTGACCTCTGCAATATTTTAAGGTTGCATCAACTAGAGTATTGTACCTGGCACCATTTGTATTTATTATATGATATGTTGAATTCTCAAGTACAAACATATCCGATTAAAGAGGTATGTTCCTCTACTTTGAACGCTATTTATGCCGCTGAATTATTTTTTTTACATCAATCCAGTGGTTGCAAACTTTGAGTTAAATAAGTGCGGTAATCCATGGATTTGGTAATAAGCCATCTTATAACAGTAATAATATAAGTTACCAAATGAGTATAGAAAGTGATTATCAGTTGGCCGCACTGCAAATAGTTATTATAATTAGATGAATCGCTTATTCAGATGACCGTTGTCATCGATAATATTTAAGAATTAAAACTTATCCTAACAATACATGATATAAAGTTTTCAATTGATGGCCACCGAATTTTAATACAGAAAAAAAATTTATTTTACTTACCATGACAAATTTGTTTGTGCTTTGTAGGAAAGTTTTAATCTGCATCTGGTTATTTCCAACAGTGCACTACTTGATATGCACCATTAAGTTATTGAATTTCTTTAAAATTACCTTCGCTAGGGAATTTTCATAAATTCTTCTACAGAACCAGCCGTTAATTTGTAAATGGCCGTATTAAATCGGTTTCTGAAATGACAAACACAATTTATGTAATTTATATTAGAAAATTTAAATAAAAATTAGGTAACAAGTAGTAATTAACGCATTCGCGGATATTTGTTGCAACAGTATAATTATGCAGAATGACATCTGTGTCAGCGAATGCTTTAACTCATTTAATTAAAGCACTCGAAATCAATCGAATGAATCAACGTCTATCGAAAAAAAGGTTAATTTAAAATGAGAAGCTTGAACAAATCAAGACTGGTGCGCTAGAATGGATTCAAATGTTAAAGCTATACATAACGGATATAAAAGGCCGAAAAAAAGTGTAGGTCAATGACCTAGCGAAGTCAAAGGAATAGTGAACATTTTGAAAAGCGTAATTAAACAAATTGTGCTCGGTAGTATGTGAGTTCTTAAAAATGGCTTTATTTAATAGAGTACAGTAGTTAAACCAGTTAGAAATTCATTTTAAAACGACTGCAAATAAAAAAAAATGAATTTGCCATTGACTTCAGCATCAGACTCGATGAATAAACAAACGATGCCAACGAATAGACGATAGTGGGAAGATTAAGAGGTGTTAAAAATTTATATACAAAATGTAAGATTTAATATTTACCTCAAAATGTATAAAACAGAAGAAACCAAAAATCAAAATCTTTGTACCTACATACAAGTATATATTCAATATATTCAGGATCATAATTGATGGTCTTTGATTTTCATACCTTAAAATTCAATATACTCTTGTACGTATAAATGTTATACTCGTAACCGAATCAAAACTTTTTCTACCTACACAATCTATATTTACATACCTAAATACAAGGATATATGTACAGTATGAGATGTAAAACACTTTTCATTCCATATTTTTTATTAAAAATGCAATAATTATTTTGCTCCAAGACCTTAAAGAATAAAAGTAGCAAATAATATTTTATGCTCGGAGGAATAAATTTAATTTGTATTTTATCTAATTCCTTTTGGTACGTTAAGGTTCGAATAATCATTGTAGCATCTAAAGTGACAGTTGAAAATATTGCCAAATATTGACGATCAATAGTACGAATTTGAAAAGTAGGCAATTTAGCAGATTACCCTGCAATTATGGCTGTTGGAAGTAATGTCACCAATGCAGGAAAAAAATTATTTAAAAAAATAAATTTAATATACAGAGAGGACTAAGCATGGTGTCCAATATGCCTGGTGCACTAAGCCATATATTTTAATAACTGGAATTTAAATAGACAATTTCAGTGGAAACATATGAAAAAAAATCACATACATTCAAAGAGTTTAAAAGTTGCCAGCACAGTTCGAAATATAGCTTGTCAAGTGCACGACAGATCATACTTTATAAATATACATATTTATTATGAAGCACATGTACACACAACATTCTGAAAGTGGAGAATGCCACTTTGTTTCCCTTTTTTTTTATGGTTGTTGTTGCCAACAAAAATTTCAATAAAAATTGTGTGTACGTGTGGTATTTATAAAACTATTACCACATTATATGGGATATAATGACTAGTAGTTTTATCGGCATTTTAAAATATAAATCATCGCGTTGAAACCATTTTGAAAAACACTATTTTAATAGTGACCATTTTATACTATTGATTAAATCGACTAACAAATTAACCGCCAACAAGCAGTTTGGCCAAATATAAGCTGAATATTTGTATATCATATTTTCAGATCAACTTTCAATAATGTACTGATTTTCTCAAAAATTAAATTAGTGAAATATTGGTTAGAGGTTAAATTAAATTAACAAAAATCCTAAAAATTACGTTCTAATTAATTTAATTTGCGGTAATTTTACGATTGGTACTATCGTTATAGAAGGGGTTCCTATGTTCGACAACTTATCTAATGATATTATCAATCGAATTCCAAAAAATATTTGTGGAATATTTCATTGTTACTTTATGGTAAATTTATATTAATAAAATTAAGTTTGTAAAAATAAAAAATTCATAAAAATTACATCAAAGATGTTCATGTGGTATTATGGTTTTTCTTATTTTTCATCTTTAACAGTTATACATAATTCTTGATATTATTTAAAAGCCAAAATTTGTTCGTTTTTAAAACTAAAATAAAAGTTTACTCCACATGTCGCACGTTAGCATAATAATTAGCGACTGACCCTGCAAACCCAACAAACAATTTTAGTCATTTGATTGTAGTAAATTGCAGCGATGAACATATGTAGGAAGCAACAGTCAAACACATCATTGAGGAAAAGGGCAAGAAAAACAGTGGCATTATGTGGCTACCATGAAGCACCCCTAAAGGCGCATAAGCGGGAACGTGAACAATGTAGTTTATCAAATTATCAATCGATTGGTAGGGCCCGTAAGACTACCACCACCTGAGTAGAATTTAATTCTCTAACTTATCTATAAGCATTGAATGATCAATTTTGTCGGAGGCTTTAAAAAAATCAGTATATAAACAACGTCCAACTGATGTCTGGAAACCAGGTTTGTAACTTCTGTAGACTGTAGAAATATACGTTTTTACGTGACAGTAACTGAACTCACTTTGTTTGCCCGATTTGAAAATGGAATGTAAAAAGGAAATTTGCCACCTTGTAATCTATATACAACGTATGAAATTTGCTGCGACTTTTTTAAGGGAGAACAAATCAGTATTATACCAAGGTGCACAAAAGTGTGGTTTATATACTGATTGCCTTATGCTGTGTGCCTCATGCAAACAATTTCGTCTAAATCGCCGACTTTTCTAAATTGTTGATTATTTCATTTAAATGATTCAGAGATGAATCATTTAAAATCATTCAAACTTCACTTGGTTAAATTTTTTTTTATAACAACTATTTTTAATGTTTGTATTAGATACATGTTTGTGTAGTTTTAAAACTTCTTAAATACAAATCTGTAAAATTTTATTTGCATTTATATGTACCTACACAAAAATTGACAACTAAAACGATAAGCAACCTCACGAGCAGACTAAATGAAAAATTCTGGTGGTTAATAGAATAACTAATGAACAATTTAGAAAAGTCGGCGATTTAAACGAAATCTTCAGCATGATTCACACAGCATTAATCGAATAAAATAACTAAACTAAATTATAACGAGTTAATTCATACTATTTCTAGATAAATGAAACTATACAAAAGTAGACAAAACTCGCTAACTGTGCCTCAACTTGAAACTAAACTAAACCAAAAAGTATTATAGTTTATTTCAAGTTTAAAATTATTATAGTGATTTTATTATACTTTTTGTGAAAAGTCTTAGAAAAGTTACCTCGGAAAAATACTTTTTAGCTACCACCTATGAGGCAATACGGAAGTTTGAACAATTTGAAAAGTTTAGTTTGAAAAGTCGATTAAGGCACACAGCATAAATTACAGACTAAACTTTTCGACGATATACATTACGCTATTAACCACCAGAGTTTATCGAAATATCCCCTCGCCATGTCACTTTCCAATTTAGTTGTCATTATTACAAAAAAATCAACTTTCCATTGGAAATATTTGACGGTATTAATTTTGACGTATTAATTTTGACAATGATTATGATTATGTAAGTGCTTGTATTTTAGAAGCCATGGCTTCAGTCGTAATTCGACGCATCAAATAAATTTACAAAAAAATTAAATACAGCTAAAACCAGTCTTAACCATATAGTCACCGATAAGATATATTACAATAAGATATCAATGAGCTCAAAACCACAATTTTGACATTTGAAAAGTGTTTAATTTAGTTCCTATGCAAGGCAAAGCTTATTGACTGAGCGCAATGTACCATCGAAAATTTTAGTCTGTAATTTAGTCAAAAAAATCGGACTCAGGCACACAGTATAAGTATAACTCTAGACGGAACATGCCTTTCGATACCAGTGAACTTTCGTTCTCCTTCAGCTTTTCATTTCATTATTTTATAGCTAACATAGTTATTTTGTCAAAAATGAGGTTATGACGTTTAAAAATCACTTGTCAAAATCGAAATCGTTGTCGAGTATGTCTAAGAGAAATGCTTTTGACTTATCGTGGATGCTAGAGGCGTTGTGGTAGTAGAGATATGTACATATCCTTTAACAATCAATTCAAAGGATTTTGGAATGATCGAATATGCAAATCTTCATGCATATATACATTTTTTCAGGATTTGATTGTTTACAGATTTAATTGTTTCGACGCACCATCATCACAGGTATCTATAATATAATAATTAGGTAGCAATTGGCATTGCGCTGGTTACTCAGTTACAGTATTTTCTTAAAATAGTTATTTCTTTAGGCTGGTGATTAGAAACCTTAATGCGATTGTTGGCTAGTTTTAGAAATCAACTCCGGAGCTTTAAGCACTGTGCCAAAACTACTCAGTTGTAGCTATTGCTTTTCAGCAGATATTTAGTTTAATTTTATCGATTTCCTGTTATCAATGGCTTGTACAATATACCTGAGTTTAGTATGGCTTATTCAACTTTTCAGGAAATGGAAAATAAATTAAAAAACTGAAACAATGGTTAAATTGCCACAGTTTCTAGAAGGACCAGCAAAGCTTTTATTATTTAATTTGATTTACCGTTTATCATATTTTTAACTAATTCCATCAGTATACGGAACGTGATTTGCACTAAACACGAATCCTTAAATTAATTAATACAGAAATTATGTTCGACCGAAATACATAAATATTCTCGTATGATCATTTATGTATAAGGTAACCCTTAAATTGGGCATAAATATTTTTAGTGGCTGTCCACATTTTACGACCTTGATGGCTGAACATCAATTTTTGTGTAAATTTATTCTCTAAAGGATTTCATATTTCGTGTGGTACGACTCGTTAAAATATTTCAGGAATATATAACCTTTTTTTTTTGTAAAGATAATGATGATGTGACAACATCTTCATTCGTCTTAATTTAAATTGCGTTGATGTAGCACAGGCAAAATTATGTGGCTTGAAATGTAGGACTAATCCAGTAATTGTCACTTGTGTACATAAAGGGTGAAACATTTAAATTGAAGCAATTAAATACAAATGAAACTTTTTGGTTCCACAGAGGTCATTATGTTACTAATACATTTATTGAACATCGCCTTGTATGGTATCGTAAACTCGAAAGATATTCAAATGTGTGGTCATCATTATTAAAGTTCATTGCGTTTGCGGGTTTCTGACTCCTGTTATCATTTATTTTGTTCTACACTCGATCTTTTTTCAAACACTTGGTCAATTTGACTTTAAAATGTAATATGTAAAATGTAAGGATATAAAGTGGTAGCTGAAATGAGATTGTTAGTCACATTATTAGTCACTAGTTAATTTTCCTTTTCCATATAAATAACTTTGATTTTTTTCAATTCTAGCATTAATGTCACCATTTCCTATACACGAACGTATAAACTTGAGACTCATGAACAGAACAAATTTTCCTACTATACAGAGTTTAAAATTTTGATATTTTGCCTTAGTGGAGAAATTTACAAAGATAAAGAGCTTCTGTTTCTGAAACATATTTCAGTGGCTTAAAATATATTAGAACAGGTGTTATTCAAGCCAAATTACATGTCCCAATTAAAATATCTTACCCTGTCTATGGGCACACATACAAAACATGAACCGTAAATACAAATTGCTCAAATTTATCATCTTTCACCGAAGTAATAAATTATCGAATGAATAAATTCCATAAAATCGTAATACTGATAGAAATAAATGATAGTACAAATATTACTCAAATGATGCGACGACGAGCAGCAACATAAAAATCCTACATTTGAATGCGTTGACATATTTTTATGTATAATTCTTAGGGTATTGTATAACTGCCGTAAAATATAAAATCAAGAGAAAGGAGAAACCAGAAATAAATCCTTAACCACCCATTATCCTACTTAAAGTAATAAAACCACGACAATCATCTATTGTTCATTTAAATCCTGTAATGAAAATTTACGAGCTTTCCATTTTCATTTTTATTTTTTTTTATCATTTACTCTCTAGTTTTTATGCTTTTTGACTTAATGTATTCTTCAACCTGTCGAGATATGCTCATATTTATCTTCACCATACAGTGGTGTTGTGTGCCATGAGAAGTTAAGTGCAATGATGTCATGTTGTAAAATTTATGGTGTTTTCGTTTCATGGCATTCAGAAATATTGAAATTTTTGTGCTTCAAGCGTGTTTCATACGACTATATACCATTTCGTGGAATGTCACAATGATTTTGGTAATTATAATCTGTAGGTTATGAAGACAAAAAAAAACCAAAACAAAAAATATTCGAATTATGTAAGATCCTAATTTTTATATATACAAGTATTTTGTGTAATTTCCTTATTACATCTTTGGTTTTCCCTTAAATGTGATATGCAGGAAGGAATTTTTTTTTGTTGTACATTTTATTATATTATTGATTAAGGAAATTTTAAAAATATTTTCTATTGATTATCGAAATATGTTTATGATAGATCTTTTCAAGTTTTTTTTTCTCAATACACATAACAATTATTTTAATTGACGTGTGTTGAAAAATTTTGATTTAGGATGAAGATGATACGTCTGACACTCTAACAAATGTTACGATTGCTTAGAAACATTAATTCGATAGTAATTCGAATGTATATATTCGGTTAACATAAACCGAAATAATGTTTCGAACCACCGCCACTAGTCTAACTATTAAACCGGGTCAAGGCCTCAGGCAAAAAATTCTATTTATTGCATCCTTTACTGAATTATTTGTAACCTCCCAAAATGATCATTTATGACGCATTTATATTAGAGGTTTTTGGTGAGGTCGTCATTATTTTTGAAGAGTATTATTTATGGTTAAAGTTCCCTTTTGCCCATTTTTACCATTTCAAGCAATACCTTTAATTTTAAGCACTTTAATTTCTGTCGAAAATATTAAAAACAAATGAAAATATTTTTAGGTTTAGTTTTCTAAGAATAGTATATCTGTAACATTTAATCAATTTTATATTGGACGCCCTAAAGTGTCACATTACTGAAGCCTACATTTATATAAACGTAAATAGCGAATAATTCTTTTGTTGAAATATTTTTTATTTTTTTTTTAGAACGACAGCTCCAATTGATATACCTTACTAAATAAAACTACTACGCAACACGTGAATGTCAATTGGTAACGTATATTTTAGAAAACATAAAACCATCATAAAATGGCAATCAACCTCGTTTTCACAAAAATAAAATCGCAAAAAAAATATATGGCTGTACTTTTGTCGCAATATAATAATATTGATATCAAAAACAATGTAGCATCAATATTTCGTTTACCCAAAAATTTTCGAACAAATATTTAGTCATATGTTTTCCGCATGCTGCTATATCATCGCAAACAAAAAAATCGCACTACCGCAAACAAATATTTCGTCACGAAACTTATATGCTCTCTTTATAAATTGTTCAGTAAGTCAGTAATAAACATAATGTAAACGTAAATTTTATTTTAATGAACTTATTATTAATTAATTCTTGTCAGGAGCTGCGAAACCACCAAAAAGGAGTAGTTTCGTCTTATATTACACAAATAAAAAATATTGCATATTAAAAAATAAACGCGTATTTTTTGATGACATATGCAATATTTTTATTTGTAAATATAAGATTTTTTTTCTGCGAAACTCTTTTTTGCGTCTTTAGTTACAGAGATTTCATTAACATTTGATAAAAGAGCGTTCGACATTTTTGTTGTGCGATCATTTTGCCTGCTATATCCTAACTGCGAAATTTTGGTTGCGAAATTTTATCTGCGAAATTACGGTAGAGATATACATAAAATACATAAAATATGTATTATGTAAATATGCCCATAAAATACATAAAATATTAAATTATTGCGGCTTGTCTCATTTCGATTTACTTAACTTGATTGTAATGAAACATCAATATACATCATACTAGATAGGGAAGCACCACACATAATTATATATATATATATATATATATATATATATATATATATATATATATATATATATATATATATATATACTGAAAATAAAATTATATTGAAATAGAATTACGAATGGTGTACATTTCAAATAGGAAATAAATATAAAGTCGAAGTGAGTTTCTAGCTCACCCAGGAAACAGCTTGTGGAATCTAACCAAGAAGGTAAATAAGCTAAAAAATTACTGCTGGAAAAATCCTAGTAATACCAACTAACCAATAAAAATTATCTAGCTCTTGAACAAGATAAAACCATCAGAAAGCGATAATCATCAGAAATTATCATTAGGAGCTATCCACAGTAACACAAGCTTGAGCATAAATGTCGCAATGACAATATATTTCCCGTTTTTTTTTTAAACATCAAATAACATTAAAAAACCCATAATGGTAATTTTGTAAAATAGTAACATCGACATTTCAACGAAGGTACTGATTCGTCTAGCACTAAGAATATTACCATTGGTGAAACAGGAGGAAACAAAAATTTTTGCAAACAAAGAAAAAGAAGTGGCACTTGCAAAACACATTGCTTTTGAATTGGCACTCATTACCATAAAATGCAAATCAAACCATTTACGTAACAAAACTAAATCGTGACTCATTGCTTTAAAGATGTCACGTTGGTTTTTATTTGAGTATGTTAGTGCCAAATCATCAGCAAATACCACGGGATGGCCTTTTAAAGGCAGTTCAAGAAGTGAATTAGTATATATTAAAAACAAAAGTGGACCTAAAACAGAACCTTGAGGAACACCACAGTTAATATTTTTAAAATCACTCATGGAGCCATTGACGTTCACAATCTGCTCGCTATTATACCAATAAAGGTTAACTTATTTAAAAGCAGCTCATGGTCCACTGTGTCAAATGCCTTTGATATATCTATAAACAATATTTTAGAAAATATAGATAGTAGTGATATGGGGCGATAATTAGAGAGTAAACCGCGATCACCCTTTTTATAAATAGGTAGTACCTACTATTGGGTGTTTCATTGCTTTAGGGACTTCATCAAATGAAATACTTGAATTAAAAATATGACACAGTGGATTTACGAGAAACGGGCCATTTTTTGATTAAAAATATACTAATACCGTGTTTACCTGGAGCCGAGTTATTTTTAAGCGAGAAAATAGTGTTATAAATCTCAATCTCAGTTGTTGGAAACAGAAAAAAATATTACTATTTTACCATTTGAGAAAAACTCATTAAATCTATCAGCTACGGAAGTAGCGTCTCTAAAGTTTCGACTACTTTCACCGATATTGTTTGGAATTGTATGTTTTTGTTTAGAAGTACCAATAATAGAGTTAATTAATTTCCACTGCATCTTTTGGTCGCTATCATATAGAGCGAATCTATCCTGATAATATCGTTTCTTTAAGTAGTCGCAATCTTTTTTTACAGTAGCAGATAATACCTTTACTTTGCTTCGCAGCTTAGTATTATTCGGGTGTTGTAACAAAATATTCGCCAATTTATTTTTAATTCGAATCGTCTTTAACAATGGGAAAGTGATCCAAGGCTTCACTTTTGGCTTCACCGGTTTAATTAATAAGACGTTAGTACACTGGGAAATATAGCTTAAAAACATCGAAACGAATATATCAAAACCTGTAGACGGTAAATTTTCTTTATAAACATCAGCCCAAGATTCTGATATTAAAAGTTGCTCCAGTTGAACAAGGTTCACCTTATTTCTATAGCTGAGATTAGTGAGTGATGGTAGACGCAATCCAGATATTCTAACTGAAGTCATGTGGTGATCTGTTTTATCAAAATGGTAACATTTCGGAATATATTTAAAATTGGCATTAATGTTAGTCCTAGCGAAAATATGGTCGATACAAGTAGCAGTATTTTTTGTTATTCTAGTAGGTTGTAATTGGATCAGAGATTCTAAACCAAAAGACGACATCATCGCAACATACTTATGCTCAATAGGAGTTAAGCTACTATACTGTTAAGCTTGATAGTGTCAATGTTCATGTCACCAACAACAATAAGATTCTTTGATGGAATCTGCTTTAAGTAGGATTCAAACTCATATATAAAGCTAGCTACAGAACAATTATGCAGTCTATACACACATACAACACAAAAATGACAATTATTAACAACAAAGTTTACTTTTAGAATGTCTGCGGATGTAAAATGCACGCTGCTGTAATTAACTTTTATACTATTGTGAATAAAGACAACTACACCACCAGCTCTGCGTTCATTGTTGCATCCATCTAGCAGAGTATAATTGGTTTAGTTATAAGTTGCAAGCTTACAGCTACTAATCCAAACTTCCGTTAAGAACAACTTGTGTAGCTGAGTATTAAACGATGCTAACAGCGAATATAATATGGAACGGTTAGCCCTTAAACTTCGAATATTCTGATGCAAAATCCACATTTTATCATTTTCATCTATAGTTAAATCGTTTGAACTACTAAAATAAGAGTTAGATACATTATTAAAATTAGAAGTAAAGTTAATAAAATCTCGATCTTGATTGATATTTTGACTATAGTTCATTTGAACTGAGATTTCGAATTAAATTTAAAAAAAAAGAAAAAAAACTTTATATTTTGAATTTATCTTTTATCAAATCAATTTCGTGGGTACCGGTTGAAACTGGATATTTTACAACTGGATTTGACGAAACAGGATAATTCAAAATTGAATATTTTAAAACGGGATAAGGTACAAAACGAGATATGGTACAAAACTGGATATTTCAAAATTGGATATGTTAAAACGAGATAAGGTACAAAACGAGATATGGTACAAAACTGGATATTTCAAGATTGGATATTTCAACATGTGATTTAAACTTAAAATGATTTTTTAGGAAAGTTCTGGAATATGGCCAATTAGGGAGGAACTCGGCGAGTTCTTAATCGATTATGATGAAATTCGATATGTAGGATGGGAATGTTGATGAAAATTAATTAATTTTTCTCACATAGATTCTCTAAAGTAAAGAAAAGTTATATTAAGTAGAAGAATAAAAAATAGATGAAGATAAATTTTACTGACAGTAAACTCGATCAAGTCAATGATTATGTTAATAAGCTGAGAAAAGCAGAAATTAAAAAAAACCATTAAGTGAAGCAAAATTCTATCTCTCTGCTTAAAATTACTCAAGTATGAAACCTTACTGGTCATATTTAAGAACTTTCCCTACAAATCATTTTAAAATCCCATTTTCATCTTACATATCGAATTTCATCATAATCGGTTAAGAACTCGCCGAGTTCCTTCCTAATTGGCCATATTCCAGAACTTTCCTAAAAAATCATTTTAAGTTTAAATCACACGTCGAAATATCCAGTGTTGTACCATATCTCATTTTGTACCTTATCTCTCTCGTATTAAAATATCCAATTTTGAAATATCCAGTACCTTGTCTCGTTTTGTACCTTATCTCGTATTGAAATATCAAATTTTGAAATATCCAGTTTTGTACCTTATCTCGTTTTGTCAAATCCTATTTTGAAATATCAAGTTTTAAAATGTCCAGTTCTGAGCGGTTTCCCAATTTCGTTTAACTTTAAATAATTCACTGCCATCAAACCGCGTCAAAAATATATTACCGTTGCGGGTCCATATATACTTAAAATTTAACACTAATTTTACCAACTTGGCTTCATGGAACAGCTTACGTTTGGTGTACGTTAAACTTTCATTTATGTAAATTTTATTGTTAACAGATGACGCTGGCATATCCAAATATTAATTAATAATTGTTTTGTTGGCTGCTAATATCCGTTCCTTTGTATTTCTTCTTGTGAATTTAACATAAATTAGAGACAAACGAGAAGATGTTTGGTTGGATTTATTCTGTTTTCGGTAACAAACATCTATATCAGAAGTTTGTATTTTGCAATCAATCCCTTTGTTCAGCATATTCATAACCAATATTTTCATTTATTTACCAGCAGACCGTGATACTTTTTTTTTCATTTTTTAAATATTCAATATCACAATCCGTTAGTGACACACACGACGAATGATATAAGTTTTTAACAGAAACCACAATTAACTTTAATACCTTTTAATTTAATATTAACGAGCATCTCGTTGTACTTTTATGCCGAATATGTAGTGCACTCCCATTTTACTGTGGCTTTTATTACGTTATATTTTTTAAAATTTATAATATTTTGTAAAATTTAATATTTTTTACACGTTTTTCTATTTTTTGTCATTTTAACATGTAAAAAATATAAAATTTTACAAAATATTAAAAATTTTAAAAAATATAACGTGTTTTTTAATATATATAAATACATGTATTTTTATATTATATTTAGCACATGACATTGTATAATTTTCATATTTCTATTAAATATGATTATAGACACATAATATTTAATAGGCTTATTTAAGCAAAACTGTGCAATATATTACTATTTAAATGTTTTACACGATTTATGACTAAAAATTTGTAAGAAACTACAACAGCACGACTTAATCACTTTAATAATTGAAATCAATTTTTTTTTTAAATAACGGTAAATTAATATTTTAAAAACATAAATAATATTTATAAAATTTTTACTGTGATGTTCGCCCCTCAACAAACAACGGATATCAAACCTTTACACCTTTTTGGCTCTTTTACATTTACACTATGTAACCATGCTTTTCGATTGATAATCAAAAAACTATTTTGTTCTATATAAGTTTTAATTTTTTAAACTTTTTCGAGCATAGTCTTTACATATAATAAATTATGTTAGTAACCGTTTAACGCTAAACGCTTTAAAAAATAAATCTGTGACAATTTACTTTAGTTTGCTCCAGTTTCATAAAACATAAAATAAAAATTCCCATCGTTTATAACAAAATATTTTATAATTAACAACCTGAGGGAAATTTTATTTCTCGGGTTCGACTTAAAAATATTTGACAAACTTTTTGTAAATAATAAAACTTTTTTTTTTGTTTTTCAAGCTTTTGCCTATACATATTTACTAACTTATAACAGAATGCAAATTGGCTGGATAAAACTTTGCTTGCAATTATAAACTTTTCCTACCAAGTTTGCAAATATATAATTTTTATGATACAAAATAATTCCATCATATTGACGAAAAGTTGATTAGCAGCTAAGGTGTGACATCTTAAAATGAGTTTGAATCTGTTTTTGAAATAAGACCTACACTTCGTATAAACGGCTACAAAATATTATGTGGGTGTAACAGTCAAGTTATGAGAATATATAAAATAATATTTATTTTGGACGTGGTATATGTACATAGTATCGTACTTTTGACATCCTCAACGAGGCAAAGAGAAAAATATTTAAAAGTTAAATTATAGATCTTGGTATTTTGTTATCTTTTATTATTTTCCACGAAATTTGTATACACTTTTATAATAAATATTAACGTTTAATAAAGTATTACGGCGATTACCTTGAATATTACCCTATAAGCATATAAATTCGTTAAAATAATGATTCACGACTATAGGGTTAAGAGACCAAATCGAAAACTGGCTCAAGATATAAGCCGATATTACTAGAAATACATAATTGTACATGAATAAGTTGAATTATAATGAGAAGTTGATATTTAAATGGGTTTCTATTTAAGGATTTAGGTACAATATAATAGTACGCATTTAATATACCGTTCATTCTTAATAGGCCTCAAATCAGTAAACTACGATCTAACGACAAACGTCATAAAATTATAAAGGGATGTCTGATCAATTAGCGGTAACGGGTTAGAGACTTAACGAATACGATTTCAATTCTAAACATATTCAGAAATACATTGTCACTTTTTTGCTTAAATATTATTTTTTGCTGTAAAATTACAGCTGCACAGAAAGGAGGAGCGATCAATCGACTTAAATATTTGGAATGGGAAGTAATCAACCTAGCAACCTACATGAGAGAATTAATAAAAAATTAAGAAGCCTTTGCAACAGCATTGAAATCTGATAAAACGCAAGCTAGCACAATAATTATTTGGTTGAATTAATGAAGCCTTAAAAATATCGTTATATGTTAATGATTGTAAGGAACCATCAAAATTGTAAAGAAACCATCATCAGAAAGATTGCGGTACATGGCAGAGTTCTGCTGTAACTGAACTAATTTATTGAACTCGACTATAATGAAACTAAAGATTTACACCAACAAATTTGAGCATGGAAGAGAATTGACATACAAATGCTAATGAGCGGTCCTTACTATATGGATATGATAGAAAAAGGGACGAAGAAGCAATAAAAATATACTTTTACCGGACTGCACCATCCCTTCAAAAGAGCTGCTCTTGATATTCGGTAGGAATCCTTTATGGACTTATTTATGGACGTTATTCGATAAGTATGGCAAAGCAAAGATATGTCAGATGAATGGAAAGTGGCTTGATCCCCTATTATGAAGGAAGGAGATCGTCCAAAATCCGAATTGTGGCACAGCTTTTCTTTGCAA
The DNA here is from genome assembly GCA_963556175.1 of Tipula confusa. Classification (NCBI taxonomy): domain Eukaryota; kingdom Metazoa; phylum Arthropoda; class Insecta; order Diptera; family Tipulidae; genus Tipula; species Tipula confusa. The sequence continues at coordinate 231,370,696 of OY744475.1, forward strand.
GTAAACAGTGCATTAAAAACTAATTTTTTTTTTGCCCAAGTTCAATTTTTGGTTCTCCATGTTTTTGAAGTTTTTGATGAGAGTACTTCAGGTTTTTGTTGAGTCCGTATTCTGTTGTGACGCTATTCTTACATCAGGAAATACACACATTACACAGAGGAGTGTAATTTTCATGTTTGCTTAATGGACAAAATGAGTGTACTCGTCCAGAATGGGGTCTTTAAATTTTTCTCGGGCCCAAGCTATCCAAACTCTTCCTCGGTTAATTTAACGCACATTGCATTGCTTTTCTTATCCTGTGGCATGGACGATGTCATATACAAAGATAAAAAATTTTATAAATCAGAAATCAAAAATAGCGAATAGACTAAAGGGTTAAAAATAAAAATGTAAGTTAAGTCAATGTCACTTAAGTTAAGTCAATGATGGTTTATATGTTTGCTTAACACGCCGTGGTTCTGAGTGCCATTCTAATCGTTGATCACAATGCCGTGACCAATTATGTATAAGATCATTCGTTGAGAGTTAGGTCAATCGGGGCATGTATTAAATTTTAAGCGAAGAGACCAAAATTAAACTAGATCTTACGATTCTTGATAGTATTGCTAAATTATGTATTTATACACTGCAATTCTTCATAAATACTGCAATTTGTAATGCAGATACAAATAGGATTTATACTTTTAAAAATCAACAACTAGCTAGTTATAAAAAATGCAACATTGTTTTATATGAACTTAAGGCTCTTTTAAATTAGGATATAAGAACTGATCTATCGAAATGGCTATGTAGGAATAAAAAATAATAATATTTGCAATAATATCTACGAGTAGGGGACGTTTTGTTACTATTTTACTCCTTAAAAAAACATTATTGGGACCTATCAAACCCTTTCTATATTAGACTAGAGAACAAAATTTTCACATAAGCAATCATTTTCTCAATGAACCGTAAAGATTGGGTATTAATTTACTAGCGTGTTATTTGAATCTGAATTTGCAAGTATTAATTTTTTAACAGAGTTTCCCCGATAATATGTTATACGAAAAGGTATCAAATGCTTTTGCAAATAATTAACACATATGTTACTAATGCTTAAAGAGTTGAAAAATGCTGATAGAAAAATAAAACAAAGTATCTGCAGTTTTCCTCTACCTTCTGTTATCAAAATTTGCTTCAATCTTTTCCAAGTAGTTAAAACGATTTGAATTTTTAATAAAAAAAAAAGAATTTTATTGTTGTTTGACTACTCCATCTATTTTTGAACACCAATATATCTAATACTTATATTTCTGATTCTTCTGTTGAATTAGATTTTTTGTTTATTGCACTATTGCGAGAATAAAATTTAACCTGCTGGTTTTGTAGCGTCCGTAAAATAAAATATTTCACTGTGATTGTGATTCTAATTAGGCGCAAATTTAATATTTTACGTTTAATATTTTAAACGTAAAATATTGGTGGAACACTTACTGTGACACAGTCATATTTACATAACAGGTCCCTATTAACTGAATTATTAGAGGACCAATGGAAGCACGAAAGCTTTGATATCTTAATTGGTAGATTGGTATTAAATATAAGCACTAAAAGACGGAAACACATTATCACTTGTTAAAGCAATAAGGCAAAATTATCTGATTGGGTTTTTGCTTAAAACATTTTCAAGCACAATTTTTTATTAACTAGCAGCACTACCTTAAGTTTTACCTAGCTTATAGAAAGCGATATAATTTTATTTGGAACCAGTCTATTTTGCAGCGTTTCTTCTTAGTCCCAAAATGCGTTGACAAAATTGAATATAGAAAATAAGGCAGTTCGTTTTTACTGGGTCTGCTTTCAGCACATCTCTTAAAAAACAATAACAAATTCGAAATGGTGCATATCGCTTAGGTCATTTTACCATAATGCAATTTTTGGAAGCAATATATAGCTAATTCTAACATTTAGTATTCTAACAGTTGTATGTTCCACTACTGGTGCCGAAAAAATATTTTCAAAATTTAGTCTGATGCATACGGATTTGAGAAACAATCTTGGAGTGGAAAAAGCGGCAAATATAATTTATTTCTAACTAAAAATGTAAATTACTTATTAACAGTGATTTAATTTTTTTCATTCGAAAATTCATCATATTCTTCAAATTATAGAACAAATAAAAAAAAACATTTTTCCTTCGCTAAGCGCACTACACATCTAATGTAACATCTTATGGTGATTTTTTTGAAACTTCAACAGTACTTGTCTTTATTAATTATTGTCTGAATATTTAAGTTTTTAGACAAAAATAACTCCAAAGAGTGGTTATTGCTATTTTAAATTGATCTTCTAGTGCTACTGAATTTGATCGTAAGCGCGACAAAGATCAATTTACCAAAAAAAGGTTCATTCATATAAATGATGTGAGAAGTTATGAATGAGAGCCAGTAGAGATCTGTCATGACAGAGCTTAAATGCCTATAACCACCGCATGGGTCCTAATCACCATGTTTCTTTTTATGGACTATGTAAAGTAGAGATAAGTTTGATGATGATGATTAATTGCAAAGACCAACATTCGTTTTTTGTTAAAAAGCGTATTGAGTTAAAGGACAATTTTCAGGGTTTCATGTTATGTTTCACTAGCAAATCAAACTTGTTTCCTAGGCGAATCTAAAAATTCTATTAGGAATGATCCATATATAAACTTCCGAGATTTGTGGCGATGATGAGCTCACGGTAAAATTAAATTTTTTTAAGAAATCGGCACCTATAGTCGTTTTGTTGACTGTGGTAACGGCAAACTGAGGTTACCTTACCATCTACCTTAGCGATGATTTATTTTTTTTTGATAAATTTCATCAGAGATTTTTAAACATGTCAAATTCTAGAGTTAAATCCTATACATATTAACGCCTGGAAATTTCAAATTTTTTTTGGAGGAAGACTGTTTACTTTTACTGTTGAATTTGTTACTAAACAAATTGTACATTCCCCATATATCAGCCATCTTCTACAGTCAGTATTCACCTTATAGGCCGGTCAATATTGCACCGACCGTGGCTAGCAATTAGCTACCCATAGATTTTTAATTAAATCTGATGGCAGTTAACATGCGTCACTTGCAATCTAACTTAATTGTCAGTTTAAAGTTTAGGCGATTAATTTCCAGTGTTACGTGTTTTTATAGGGACTTATAAGGCTGTGGTAACAAAACTAGCGAATAACGTATGACAAAACATGAGTTAGTGGAATATTATGGGCAAATGAAAACATATTGCCCACATGAGGTATTGGAAACGATTGTCAATTTAGGAGGCACCATGTTTACCCTGGGAAGTCAAGAGAAGTCAAAATTGGAAAAAGCCAAATAAGTCTATTAAGTATAGTCGTTACAAAGCTGAATTAATATATAAACAAACAAAGTTTGAGATTGCTAATTGTATGGGTGATGATTTAATTTTGAATCCTAATGCAGTTGCCAAAGTCACATTAGCGGAATCAAAAATCCTAATATTCTCAGTGAATTTTACCGGATGGCAAAATTTTGTGATCTCAATTGTTCAAACATTTATATATGAAAGATACAATCAGTCCCGTTGAAAAGTTTAAGTACTTGATAGAACAGCTTAGAGGAGATGCTTAATCTTTTACGAGTCATTTTAAATCATGAAAGTGATACGACCGTAAACGGCAAACAGTAAACGCATTCAAACAATTATTCAAAAGAGTTTCTATTTTAATCGATTGCAGCAAATATACGGAAGATGCGCTTAATAATTCCGAAGAGGTGGTACGCGTCTTGAAGGCCTTGGGGAAGAAGACAGAATCGAAAGATCTCTGACTTAATTAAATTTTGTATATCATAGGGTAATAAAAGAGAGTAGTACCATAACCAAATTACATGGACACCGTTCAATTAGGATCTTCCCATAGGTTCAACTGTCCAGTTTAGTCTGTTCGATATAAAAATACGCACCAGGCAACACTTGCATATGCGTTATCACGAACTATAGAAAAGGATCTATTTTTGGATGATTTGATAACAGGAGGATAATTTGATACCGTGGGTTTAAATTTGCGGATATTATCATCTAACCATTCACTCTGGGGTAACACTTCAAACGATGAAGACACGATCTACATAAAAGCCATTTCTTTGAACGTAAATTTATTTAACAAGTGCATCTATCAGATAGAAACAACTACACCAAACGAAACTTCTTGCTAGAATCGAGCAAGATTTTTGATCTATTTGGTCTCGGAGCTCTTATTACTGTTAGGATTAAAATACTTTCAAGTGTGTAGCTAAAGAAGATTGATTAGGACCAATAACTACTGGCAAAAATATCCACCGTATATAGAATAACATACATAGTGATCTGGGCAGAATGCCGGACATAAGGTGGTTCCGCTAAAGTAGCTTAGATTACCAAGATTAAATTTAATTTGCACTGTCATATTGAACCAACTCACAAAACAGTTTCAAACATATTTATCATCCAAGGTAGCAAGATGTTGGATATGTTAAATCGCGAATCGTATACTGTGGAGATTATATACACACATAAACGAGATCGATGGCGGCATAAAATGTCTAAATTACTCATTATATCTTTCAACAGTCGGTCAACAGTAGAAAATAGCGTCCAAAAATTCATTCGTAATCCGAATTAAAATGGCTAATTTTACCATACTTAGCAAGTTTGTAGCAACTCCAATTGTGAAGCTACTGGTAAAGCAAGTTTACTTTCATATTTTGCAAACATTAATAAGGGTTTGTATAAATTGTATAAGTTCTATTTGCTAAAAAAATTAAGTGACCAGTGGCTTAAATCTGATAACGAATTAAAAAATTGTTCTTTTGTCTATCGTTTCGTAGTTTTCTTATTTTAAATTTATAGGTCAAATAGTTGTGTTAATTGTCATCACGAATAAAAATTGCCACTAGCACCTTTTAACCCCTCTTTCATTCGAACCTCATCCAACCGCCACAGATTTAAATTGCTTGATTTTCAGATACAACATTTTCTTAAATATATATATTTGAACCAAGTGCATCCCCCAACAAATACATCATCAATAAAAAGAAAATAAATATTCGAATAATTCTAAATTCATATATTCATTCCACTTCACATTCCTAGTAAATCATAATTTTAATTAAAATTCATCGTGAATAATATGTATGATCCTTTTCTGTAATTTTTTTTTTCTATTTCAAACGAATTTTCTTTTAATTTTGAAATTATATAAAATCATCACAGGCAAAAAAAAAATCAGAAAGACAACACTCACAAAAAATGAACATTGAAATGAAAAGCTCAACGAATTTTCATCGAATATATGGATATATGTACATATCATCGTACTATATACCCATATTAAGTAGATAGTAATTTGTACGCAAGCGTCTTTTGAATTAAAAACATGTTGTTTTTCCTATTATTGAAAATACAACAACACCAAATTAGGAAAATATACACACATTTATATATACATATATTTGTATATATATAACGGAGGAGAAAATTAGTTAAACCGTCTCTACATTTTTGTTGTTGTTGTAAATTCGGAATTTTTATTTTTGTTTTATTCTGGCTATATGTATTGTATTATTTTGTAACGAATTTTTCCTTCAAGCAATATGAGCATATAAAGCGAAGTTTCATACAATTTAATTTTAAACGTTTACTAACCACAGACTGTATAACACGCAGAAAAGTTAAAAAAAATAAATTTGGTGTAACCATTTAAAAAAAAAAAGCTACAAATTTACGAACCCCTACGAGTATTATAATAAAAGCTCAATTTTATTAAATATTTTTAATATTTCAAATTATTTTTTATTAATTTTAATAGTTTGTGCTGGATATTCGATAAAATAAAAAATTAACGAAAATACTAAGTGAATACAAATTGCAAAGTGAATTTTGAGTGAAATAATAATTGTTGAGTGATTTTTTATAAATTAGCAAAAAAAGCCGTGTGATTACACCAATATATACAGTGATTTAAATTGTTTAAGTGTTTTGGTGATAAATTCAATTATAATTTTTAAAATCAAAACATTTTGCTAGAAACATCAATTAAATTGCATTAAATTAATTAATTGTGAAAGGTAAATAAATAAATTATAATTATAATATTATTACTGATATTACTACTATTCATATACTATTATTGTTATCGAGTGATGAATGATGATGATGTTGAGATTGTTTATCTTATTTTCGAAAATTAGTTTTGATAATAATAACGTTTGGGAATACGCATAACTTTAATAAGACAAGAAAACTAAATAAAATATGAAACTAAGTAGATATGGGATGCGTCCAAGATGATAAACAATAAAAAAAATTCTAACAAGTTGAATAAATTTAAGAACAACCAATCTATTACCTGTTGCATACACCAAACTAGTTTCGAGATGTTCGGTTTTCTGCAACAGGTGAATTTCTTTCGAAAAAAAATGTACATTGGCTATGTTATATATTGGGATATAAAAAAATATGAAAAAATTTCCATTTTCATTTTTCATCAGTACATTTTATATAAATTATCCGTTTCAGGATTTGTGACTTGATTTATGTTTACATTTAATAACATTTTCTATAGTATAATAGATAAAATTGAAATTAATTACCCAGAAAATTTCCAAATGAAAGCATTTTTGCCCCATGAATTTATTTTACGTTCAAAAAAATTTTACATTTGATTATGCTGTTAGGAAAATCCGAGTATAAATCATTTTTGTGTTAGTGTGTTAGCTTTTTTTTTTTAAAGTGCAATGAATGATTTTGTAACCTTACCGTCATAAATCTGTTTTGTAACTTAAGTCGGAATTAATTGTGATACTTACAAGTTTAGACGTTAGTTCTTTAAATTGTTCTATAAATGCCTTCAACTTTTAATTAATAAACTATCAATTATTTTTAAACTAAAGGTGTTATACCAGTTCCTACTAAATTTGAGGAGAGCTATCTACCCATAATTTAGAATTTAGGGGGCATATTTAGATACAATTATTTTTGTACTTTGAGTGTAAATTTTAAACTACAAAAAATAATAAAAAATTTAACATAATTTAGCTTTAAAAAATAAATGATGTTGATCCAGATTATTGCAAAGTTCCACTTGCTTTGCTTTACAAAATAAGAAAGTTTTCTTGAAGATTAATCCCTATTTGACTTCGGCTAAACATAATTTTGTTTCTTCATTTAGAAGGATAATACAACATCTCCTTTTTTCACAAATTGAAAACTTAATAGCAACTCTATACATAAGCAATCGTGAAACTAAATTAATTTAAATTGATGTCACGTTAAATCACAAACTTCAAAACTTAAATTTAATAAAATTTACATGAAATCAAATTTTTTTTCTTTTTAATTGTATTTTATGAATTTATTTTATATTTACGATGTAATCTTTAAGAAGTGCAGGTAATCCTTCTACTTTATAAATTTTTTTCAAAAATGTTGGATAATATTGGTACAATACTGACAAAAATCAGTTCCTGTGCCTAATTATTTGAATATAAATTTAGTAACCAGTTTTTGATTAACAAAAAATGTTGGGTGCAATATCAGGAAAATGCGTCTCAGGCTTCTTGTTGCATTATTGTGGCCCGATTTCTGCAATATCTGCTCGGATGTTGCTTTTGATCTTATAATCTTTTGCAACCTCTTTGCATAAATCTTTAAAGTTCAAACAACCTAAACAGAAAAAAATCTACAAATCGAGGGATAACTTCAACATTATTTAGATTTAAATCTGAATCGTAATAGACTGATATTTTCTTGATATTGTAGTGTGGCATATTGCACCATTTTGTTAGAAACATTTTTCTCCTAAGTTCATCCCATCAAATGTATGCCATAAAAAATTCAATAGAACCATGAAATTAGTTTAGCTTCCAAAGATAGTAAAGAACTTACCGAAAGAAATTACTACTTTCTCTAGATTTGGTCGCTAGATCAAAATAAATCGCCTGTTTGAGAAAGAGTAGGATTAGAATAAAGTGAATCATCTAAACATAAAAAATTGAAAAATGATGAAAATTTTTTCGAGTTATTTTCAGTTTCAAAACGCACGGCGGGATTTTAATAAATTGCATCGAATAAAGTTTCGTGGCTTCATCAATCAATGGTGTTGCATATGGAATCAAGAACATTCCTTAAAAATGATTGCCCTTTTATTAATTTCAAACAATTAACTTCAGGATATCACAACTTCTTATCTTCCGTAAATTTTGCCAACTGTTACCAGGAAATTTAGGAGTTATTAATTTTAAACAGAATCTTTTTTTTAGTACGTTTCCATTCAAAAGTGAAATCATAATCCTGGCTCTGACTTAGTTTCTGTCATTATTTTACGTGAATGCGCTCAGTCTATAACATTTTCATTGGAGTATTCTATATTTAGTAGATCCCTTGCACTCGGTTATTTGTTTAATTATTTGTAAATTGCATGTGTCATTCCTGTATACAAATGGGACAATCGATCTTTAATTAAAAATTATAAACCTATCACCGCATACTGTCCTCTTCTCCGAAAGTATTTGAATGTATAGTTCGTAATATTATGATCAAAGTTTTATAGGTGATTGAGTCAAAGATTTATGTGGTGTTCTTAGTCTATAAAAAGACATTTTTTATAATCTTTCTTGAGTTGTTTTATATAACTTGCTAAAAATTAAAGTTCACTCAAACTTTGTGCAAAAGAAAACCTAAACCTTTGCTAAGGGAGCAATCAGTTAAATTCGGCGAATGTCTTTTGAAATAGTTTGAAGCAACATCTAAGGTTCATCAAAGCTGTCATTTAGATTCATTATTATTTCTGATCTAAACACCAGATTATTTTTATGTTTCACTCCCTGTTTGCAAAGAATGCAAGATTTCTTAGCTTAGTATTTTACGAAACCAAAAATGTCAACGCCAACAATAAAATAATTTAAATTTTTTTATTAAAATCAAGAGTTAAATTTGTTAACGTTAACACTAAATTTTAGTGTTAACACTAAATTTGTTGAATGTCATGTTGTTTCAAACATTTCTAAATAAAAAAATTTTAAAAATTTTTTAAAAAAAACTGTCTGCCTCCACTTTAATTCTGGTTTAGAAGAATAAGAATAAAAATAAGAATTAGTGTCGACGATTTTAGTCCTCTACTCTGTTTATTGACATGACTAAAGCTTTTGATAGTGAAGCCCATGCAATTCTTTAAAATAAACATTATTGTTGTGACTTTCGAGTATCAATTCACACGAGTATCAATTTGGCTGTGCTCTCATCTTACTAATCAAACTCAGCTAGTGCGTGCTTATCACCATCTTAGTAAAGAACTTCCAATTACAGCTGTGGTCCACTAATTGTCGGTGTTAGTTGGCAGCTCTCTTATTTCTGGTTTACGTAAATGAATTTTGCTAAAAAAATTTTTTGATGTGAAACATGATTTAGGTTATCTGAGAATTAAGTTTAAAGCTCACAAACAACTTTTGAGTGATAAAACAAAACTAATATATTTTAGGGAAAATTTGAGTTTGCCTGAATGATTTTCTTGCATTACTTTAGCTGTCTGGAAACCTCGACTATAGTCTTCTTTTAAACTCTTAATTCCGAAAATACAACTCAAACTGGAAACAAGAGTTTCGGAATAGCTTTTTTAATATAACCTCCCCTATCATATTTAACAGTTTACCAGTTGAAATAAGAAATTTCAACAGCTTTTCTGTTTTTTTCAAAGCCCTAAAACAATATATGTGTACAACTAAAGACGTGAAACTTCTTTTATCATGACAAGTATAAATTACCAGTCATAAATCTATATGTACTAGGGATCTCATTTTGGCTGGCAATTGATTTAATTGTGACTTAAAACAAGGATCTAGAAAGAGTTAAATATTTTTTCTTCCAAAGCTAATAACCAAGAAAATTAAAAAAAAAACACAACCAACCGTTAATCCACCTTTAGCCAAAAGCTAATTTCCAATCAAAATTAATAAATCGAGATTTTCAAGTGGCAAAAATGCACTCTTATGCAAAATCAACAGCCAAATCATATCGAAAATGTAATAAGTGAAATGGAAAATTAAATTAATCTAGTTAATTTACAACAACAATACTGTAACTGAAATTACATCACGTGCATACAATTTTTGTACCAAAATGAGCAAACTACTATTTTTCTTATAATATGTATAAAGTACAAGATCCAACTATTATCTGATAACTCTGTTGATTCCGTTTAAGGATACAGTATACACATAAAATATAAGAATTATGTCTTATTTCCATTTAAGTTGCTGACATTTTTTTTGTTTTAATCCTCTTCTGACATTGTGCTAATGTTGTCATGACAAAAAATGTTTTGAAATTGAATTTTATTTTTGCGAGATGTAAAAGTACAGATTAGTAAAGGAAGAAAATGTCGTAATAAGCATAACATTTAACCTTTATATTTATGTGTTTAGTTAGTTGCTAAAGATAAGGCTCCTATGAGTGTAATAATTTAAAGATTATATCTGTTTTTATGTAAAATTGATACAATTTTGATCAGTGAACAATTATTTAATATGTGTACTTATATTTCGAGTACATGATTAAAGTTTAGGCCAAATATAAATTTTAATTAATTAAAATCTGTGTAGGTTTGATTTAGCTGATTTTGCATCGATTGCAATACTTATTTATAAGTATAACGCCTACAAACCACGCAGAATTCTTTTAATCGCTTTTTTTATATATACATACAGTTTCCATGAATTTTCCACCAATTTTATATCTTCAGGCTACTCGAATCCTTTTCAAAATATGTATAATAAACACACAAAATGTATACTATTTTATTAAGGCTGGGTTTTGTTTACAAAAGTTATAATTTATGTGAAGTGATATGAATAGACATAATACTATAAAGTGGAAAAATCAATTTCCTAATAACAAAAAATTACCCGAGGATATAGTATAAGAATTGTTTGCTTGCGTAATTAAACCGAAATAACATCTATTATTATTACAAATATTTTTATTTTTAAATTTTAGGTAGGATTGGTTTTAATTAGAAAATTACTAATAAAGTAACATAAGTGAACATTCTGATATTTTAATTTAATAATTTACAGCTACAATTTTAATGAACCTTTGACCAGTTTGGTTAGTAGCACAGCATCTAGTAACTTCAGCCTTGGCATTGTATGCCAATTCAGTGGCATCTGTAAAACTAGATGCGAACAAGAGTTCAAATTTTTTATCAAATTGTAACCATCTTGCGAAATACTTGCGATTACAGTTCTTTTTATTTTTAAAAAGCAAACAAAGAAGATAAATACTGCCCGGCTTGGGTTACACTTTAGGCCTAACAATTTAATCGATTTTCCATCAGTGGCATATCCTTAAAATTGGATTCGAAGCATTCATCCAACATTTAAGAAACTTTCTTAATTTTTTTTCTTTTCCAATAATCAAAAATATTGCAGTGATATTCTCGAAGGTTTTGGATAATTTAGTTATGTGATCAGGCCAACTGAATTGCAATTCTATAGTTGACTTTATACTTTGCTCTAGCTAAACTTTTAATATGACACTTCTAAGAGCTTTAAAATCATGTCACAATTAGAGTTCATTTCCAATAAATGACATTTACTAGAAAAACATTGCATTTAATCTCTAAAAAGTTAATCACAATAGATAAAGTTTGTTCAAATTGAAAGCCCTTCTTATATCAATGAATGAAGAACCAACATGCCGAAGTACATTATAGTTCCAAGATAGACCAAAGATGCTTAGTTACAGGAACCTTTAACTTTTGAACTATTAAAAATAAAAACTGCTATGACATTCTTAGAGACTTAGTGACGAACCCTTCATAAGCAATCATATCAACAAGCGTACTGTGCCTAAGTTATTGGTAACTTTTGCGAAATGATTCTGTTGCTATTAAATGATGCTTGGTAGGATAATCCTGGACCGAAAGTTAAGTATATTTTTGGAAATTTGGTAATAAATTAGGCTGTGCAGAACAATTAGAGTACATGCAAGGTAAAATTTTGGGTAACGTTATTAAAAAGCCGATAGAATTGTGATTAATTTCGTTAGTAGAAGAAATGGGTTTTCTTAACCATAAATCGATAGGATTTTGAGAATTTTTTTCGAGACTCTAAACCAATTTTTCTATAAATAAAGCATATTTTTTTTAACTCAAGTATAGTTCACTTCTTTTGTCAAAGCCTTAATCGAAGAGATTTTCTATTACAGGCCCATCTATCTGTTTGTGGCACTATACTAATTATTCGTGTGGCTAAGCTCAGGTTGTTTGGTTTGGGAGGTTTCGGATTCGAATTTCAATTTGGAAAGACTTTTACCGCAAAACTGTTAGTAGCGCTTCGGCCCTAACATTTATTTATAAGACCCTGTTCGATTTCTGTTAATATTTTTTCCCTTGTAATAATTTTGACAGCCTTGCAACCAAATTATCACAGCAGCAAGTTGTAATAATTTTGAAATTTTCGAAATAATTTATAGTAAATAGTATGCTGCCTATACAGCTGAGTATGATACTTTTATTCTGATTTCTAGAGAATAAATATTTATACGGCAATAAGTGCTACGATAGTTATAAAAATATAAGGACAGACCATTGATTAGCAATGTTATCATTTGTGTCATTATCATCTCTATACAGTAAAGTCAAATAATTTGTGAACTAAATCTTGTAAGACTTACAAGACCCGCGTTATTTACATTGAATTAATATATCCAGACGTGATCATAAATAAAGCCACATTTCAATTAAATTCAGCCACAATCATAGTTTTAATTAATTTAAAATTGTTAGCTATTTATATCGAAACGTCACAATTACAAAAGTCAAAACTATAACAGAATCCGGACAGCAAACGAGTTCATTACAAAATATGGAAGAGACATTTATTTCAATTACCCCGTAACAATTAAAAAAATGTAACTTCAAATAAATTTTAGTTTTTCCGATGAAAAATATCTGAAAAAATATTTTATGAGCAATCACCAAATGAGCAATGAAAATTGCGCAACTGATGGCCAACACTGTTTAGAATATATAATTTTAAAAGAAACTGAAAAATATAGGTACTTACAAATGCCAGCAACTCCGGTTATAGAGATTCTGGAATCCTGAAAGCAAAAAAGATACAAATTAATTTAGAAATATTACAATATTTCAGATCCTGTTATGAAAAATGTTTTGCCGAAAATTTTTCCTTTACAAAATCGATATCTGATCGTCATACACGTTCGGTGTATGGTCACTAAGTGATATTTTATTTAATAGGTTTGAAAATTTCCATTGGGGTCTTGTTGGACAATTATCTAAGTTGCAGTCCAATGGTTACAACTTTATTTAAACGATAGTAAATTCACACTGGCCACGAAAGTCATTTTTTCAACAGCTCAAATATTTTTAAGAGACAATGGAACTCCTAAATATGTCCGTCCGAAATTTTCAAATAGGTGCGTTAGAACTCACTCTTTTTGGTCATTAAAACATCGATAAAAGCTGATAAGGGTTCCTGTAAGTGATTAATATAAAATGCATTAAACCTTTCGTGTTTCATTATCGTTACTGAACGATGCATAGGATACGCTCGGTTTACGTCATTTCTAGACATGCATAATTTTTGATAGAAAACATATGGAAAACATAATTTTTTATGTTTCTATTTTATTTTTTTATTGGTTAACAATTTTCGCAAGACATATAAAAGTACGCGGTGCCCGCTGGAAAGCTTGAAGTTTTGAAAAGAAAATTGCTGATGCCCTAGAAATACTCAAAATAATTTATCAAATTCATTTTAGAACTGTGCTTAAAAAATTAAACTTAGGACTTAAGTTAAGGCAATTTTGCTTTAAGCCTTGCATGTGCAAACTAGTGCGATTTTCATTTTTTATTTGAATGAACAAAAATCTAATTTATGTGTTGAATAAATAATTAACTCGTCATCAACAAACTACTGAATTCTGCCAAATAGTTCACGTAGATCTTAAAAAAATAAGGACCAGTAATTGTGCGTTTCAGTTTTAATTCTGCACATGTAAATTGTAGCTTCTTTAGCATCAAAATGGGTTTATTGCATCAATATCCTTCCTAATATCTAGAAATAAACCAGCACAGATATTTGATTTATCTTGCTCTTAACTTACGATTTCGGTACAAACAGGCTAAAAATGCGCTTGAATTTTTAGAAAACCCGTGCTGATACAATGATATCATATTATTATCCAACAACAGTTTATCCAAGCAAGATAAGATAGTTTTTTCATACACCTATGATATCGATGGTAAGATAAATATTGGCCTTTACCTAAAACCATATTTTACCGACTTTTTATTACTGTTTTATACTGGAATAATCTTTGCCATTTTTAAATAGTTAGGAGACATTTATTTTCATCTGTATATGCGTAAAAGTTAAAGGATAAATAATATTATATATAAAAATGTTCGCTCTGAGGCGATGCTAAGTGAGCAACTAACTGTTGGCCACAGTTCAACTGTTGCAAACTTCAGCATGGGTCCATCTTGATTATTTATAAATATGCTTTTATCTATACTTGTTTTATCCAAAATATGAGTTTTTATAGATTCTGCCATAAGTCTTTTGTTTTACAACTACGACCAAAATTTTTTAATTATTTTTACCGAAGTAATCGGTTAAAGCTTGAAATATTTATTCCTTACATACATGATATTCGGATTGGATTTTACATCTTGTAGCAGTACGTCAACGAGCTGGTATAAGTTACACCATAATCAAAAGTTTTAAAAATTTTGTTTCAGATTTTTGCGAAACAATCATGCTGGTCAATTGAAGCTGGAACATACATATATCTATTAATATAAGGTTAACGATATAAGGCATAAAGTTATTTTGTTTACGAGCCTAGGATGAATTTTTAATTAAAATCTTAGATCTATTAGCTAAATTTAGAACTTTATTTTTATTTGGCTCTAAAAGCCAAACATACTAACTATTCAATATTTTTGCATACCACACATAATTTATATATAAAAATATGAAAAATATTTTTCACGCCCTCACATTTTCATTCTGTTGGTGATATAATAAAAATATTTCCTAAATATAAATAATATTTAGAATATATATATATTGTTTGAAATAAATAAAATAATATTTTCTATTTTAATTGAAAAATGAAGTCCTGAACCAAATTGTTGTCATAATTATTATAGCTAAAATAGTTTCATAGATGTGCTAATTTTGTGCAGAAGTTTATAATAAAAATAATGTTTGGTTTTCGGTGAAATATAATATAAATATATACATTTTAACATTTATTCATGTAGAAAAATACTAATTTAACATTTATTATAATGTGTAGAACTAGCAAATAGAACAACAACAACTTTACTTACTAGAAGTTTTAATTTTAAAACTATAAAAAGTTATAATTTTATATGGATTCATTACAATTTAAATTTAATTATTTTAACGTGCACAACATTTATTATGAATAGTTTACGTACTAGAAATTAATTGAGCTTTTTCTGCGAACTCTTGTAAAATCTGTTCGTTTTAACAATAATTGTATATATATATATATATATATATATATATATATATATATATATATATATATATATATATATATATATATATATATATATATATATATATATATATATATATATATATTCGCGTTTATAGAGGAATCGATTTTTATTTTGTGACGTGATTTATTTTATTCCATCTAATTGATTTAATATCGATTAACATATTCCATTTGATAGGTCATCGAATTATTTCCACTCAAATCTTATCCAATTAAAATATAAAAAAAATTAAAGAAAAAGAAAATCGTTCAATCTCAAATTACAATTTGTATTAGTATTTGTTTAGAGAAATCAATTTTAAATTAAAGTGGGACATAGTGTTTTGCAAAACTATTTCTTTTGTAATAGAAAAACGATTTTCGAACTTTAAATTGAAATAAGATATCAACTTAAGTGTTTTTCAATTAGAATTTTGTTTTTATCTGACAATTCTATACGTCTTTCACTAACACTATAAAAGACTTTTATGTTAATTGAACGCCAAGATCGTATAACTTGACATTTATTTTTTTGGGGTTATGTTAAGTAGTGCGAAAAATCCAAGGGCGATTCATGGACTAACAATTAATATAAATAATGAAGTTGTTGCAGTAACTCCTCTATAAGCACTCATTTATATGGTATCAAAATTAAGACAGATTTTTTAACGTATTCGCCCATTGAACAAGTCGTCCAAATAACACAAAAAATTGTGATGCATATCGGAATTCAAGTCTTCTTAATGCGTTACTCTACCAAGATTCCTGTTACTCGTGGTCATTTTGTGGGAGGAGATAGATAAATTTAGGTGTTGAATAGTTTAAATCGAATGATGGCATTCGAGATACGGTTCTTGTGCATGAGAAATTGCCAAAAATGTAATAATATGATACCGTTCGCGAAACTAAAGTACGATGTGTAACGCTCGTTCAAACCCGTACGATGCGCGGATTTTTCACTATTTATGATATTCTCAAACAATTAAAATGTCCTTAATACAATTAAACTTATCAGAATAGGATAAACTTATAATAATATTATTTTCAAGGCGAGTAAATTAATCAATAATCTACCAATAATGTCCACACAACTTTGAAACCACAATGCCAACCGACCAATTAATCTCTTAAACACAAAAAAATTAAGAAGCTTAAAGCCTAAAATGCCTCCTTCCGTTCGGTTTATTTATTTATTTAAAAAAAAATTGTATGTTGTTTTCAGACCATTTTAAAATACAACCGAAAAAATCAAACCATTAAAATTCCTAACATTCTTGAGATGCTGGATGAAAAAAATAAATATTTTCGCTAAACATGAAAAGTGACATAACTTTTCTATATATACATAAGACATAAATAAGAGTTTCATTTTGTTTAACTTTTTCGCATAGTATACGAGTATACGGTATGGTATACAGATGATTAAGGAATTCTTGAAATTAATTTTATTTTAAATTTAAATTTTTTTTTTTATTTTAAACTGTTGGATTTATTTCGAATATTAAATTGATTCGACTAAAACCGGAAACCTTTTCTTAAAATAAAATTTCAAAAGACATCTTAACATAAAATATAAAAAAAATGTGTATATGTGCGAATTCAATCAATTTTCATTCATATTGTGCCACAAAATTTTCATCAAGTTCTAATAGACCAAACAAATTTTATTTGTATAAAGGCATCAAATTGTCCGCACAATATGTATAAAATGTAAAAAAAAATTTGACTCGTCTATGACAATTCCATGTATTGTACTGGTAACAACTACACATATTGGTATGGCATTTTTACGTCAGCGCTGGAATACAAAAGGAAAAATCAAATATATATTATAATCTAGACCGAAGCCAACAAAAATTTATTTGACAGAAATTTAATTACAAAATATATGAGACGAGTAAAATTTTCAACATTTTGTTTTATGTCTTGAATGTCTCGCTTTTATATTTTCCACATAACATATACCTATACATAAATATAAGACATAACTATAAATCAAATCAAAATTTATAATAAATTTAAATTTTAAAAAAAGGATGTCCAACATTAAACAAGATTTGAACTAATTAAGAGCTTGAAAACCCGCACCAATTTTCATCTGAAACATTTTAGTTTAGTACGAAAGCGGAATTAGCAGATGATTTTCAGCAAATTTCTTCTCTTATATAGAAAATCGCAACCTACTCGGTACTTTTTCATATTAGCAATAAATGAATCTATCATTCTTAATACTTAGGAAGCTGAATCTGACGCAAATGATTATTTTGCCACTTAAACATATTTAGCTTTTTAAATCATCAAATCATTTTTATAAATTGTTAATTGTTAATGCTTTAGTACATTATAGACATTACAGAATTGTGGAAAAATTTCTTTGATAAAGCGCTCAATGTTCTCCTTCAAGGCGTAAAAGTGGTCATAAGCTTGTTGGCATAGTAATGGTATAATATGGGTGGTAAATTCTGTTATATTTATGTCTAGTTTAAATCATGTGTCGCCACATTCATATCTTACTCTTGCAATTAAGACAATCAAGTATTAACTATTATTGCATGCCAAGTCGCATTTTCGAAAACAATATTCTGATGATGCATCTAGCCCAAAATTTACCCAAAAAATGGATATGAGCCTAATCGCTGAAAATTATTTTGTTCGAAAAATTAACATCCACTGGTTAAAAGCAACGCCTTCGTTCATGCAACACTAGATTTTTAATAACCATACATTTTCATTTGTTTTTTTTGTTGGCTTTACCGTGAAAATACCTCAAAATTCAAATCGTGCCTTAAATGTAGGACACCATTTATAAAGTTTGATTTCTCATCGGGAGTAAACCTGAATTCAGGTATGACCCTGAAATCGACTCTAAAATGGACGAAGCTCAAAATCGGAAAGCTTAACAAAAGATTTCATGATTTAAATGAAAGTGAGCATGCCGTTGGAAAGTTCGATTAGTCTATAATGAACGCTACTCAACCTCAATCCGGAAATTAAATTAAAAAAGTTAAGCATACTACCTTTTTCTAGCAAACATACATCGGCCTATAGCTTTACGACAATACGTAAATCCATAGTAAAAATTACCCGGCGGTACAAAAGTTTCAGTATCTGAACAGCTTATACTAACTGGAGAAGCAGCACACTTAATAACATATTTTGTCACTGAAGCTAATTATTATGTGCCATTTTCTAAGTTAAATGATATATGAACCTAAAAAGTATATTGTAAATGCGTTCATTTGTACTTATATGGATCAACCGTCCATAAATCAAGTTAGCAGCTCAAACATAAGAAGATTGGGAGATACATCGGCTGCTTCGTGGTTCCTTACACACCAAAGCAAAAACAAGAGACAGTTGGTTAATTTATATTTTAATTAAAAAAATAGATCAGGAAACCAGAATATTCTGGGCACAAGAGTCGACTACTATACGGAATAACTAACGATAACGGAATTTTTCGCCTGTTAAATAAAAGATGCGATGCTTTAGTGTGCTAGGAAAAAAGCCATTTCCTATATGATTGTACCACGAATTCGCCCATGTGTTATTAGCCGCATTAGAAAAGGAGTTGTAACAACTGACAAACGATGCTACAATTGTTTAAATTGTAAATTGTAAATTGTTTCAATTGTTAATACCCCTAACAAGCTGATATTCATGAGCTTGCTGCTCTGAAGTTCTACGAAAATGGAAATATTGATATATTATTATCAATAATATATCAATATTGATATATTATCAATATTGGTGAGGTTTTTCCATAATAATAGAAAAAAACAATTAAAGCTATATCTCGTCTGGTGACCTAGGAGAGAAAGTTGGGCTGTATAATTGGAGGACATTTCAGGCGAAAACAGGAGACCGATGTGGATAAATTTAACACTACAATGGACGTGGATAACACGCTACGTAAATTTTGGTAAATTGAGAGCCTAATGACCACCAATTTCACCGAAGAAGAAAATTATTGTGAAAGGTGGTTTGCAGAAACAACAAAAAGAAATAAAGATTGAACATTTATTGTGAAATTACCGATCAGGGGCAAATTAAAGAGCTTATGGCTTCCAATTTGTGTATGGCAAGACAACGATTAAAAGCGATGGAAACATGAAAGGCGAAATCTAGAATTCAAGAAAGAATACCATAATTTCATGAAATAATGATTGTAACTCGGACATATGGAGGAAATAAATAAAGAGATAAGAATGATTTTTTACCACATCATGGATTATTAAAGAAACCGGCAATTGTTGATCAATCCGGATAAGACCATGTTTCAAAAGGTATTGTGGAGAAAATGATCCCATTAAACAATATGAAGCAACAATAGAAACCACACTAGCTTCCTTAGAAAACGCATCTAAGTATCCCAAAGCGGCGAAAAGCATTCAAACAGATAAGTTGATTTTTTGATGCCTGAAGTTAATGAGGAAGGAGTGCTAAGTAAAATAAGGGAAGATATCATCGGCGTACTCATTTCTTTCGAAATCATTAGACGGAAATGGGTTACCAATAACCCCTAGATACGAACCATATTAAGTATGCAGAGTAGAAAATTCTACTACAGAAGATGAGTTCATTAGGCAATTATGCTTAAAGTGGAATTCTAACCTAGATGCCCTCTGCTTTTCAGTTTGCCTGACGGAGAGAACCAATCATACCAAAAGTATTTTTCTCTAAAGCTAGCAGAAGCTAGAGGAAAAACAGAAAACTGTGGAGGACGAAATTCGGCTCGAAGGAACAATATTTCAGATGGCTCGTCCAATATAGATAAAAACTAAAATAGTTGATGGCAATCCTTCCACATTAATGTACGATATGTATATAACGTTGTATAACTGAGTTTTTGTTAAATATTTTCAATAAATTAATGTAGCAATTAGCATGGAGCAATTAGCCATTTAGCATGGAGAAAGATAGGAAAAATATTTCAAAAAATGTAAACTCCTTCTAAATTGATTAATTTCCAAATCAATCTTTTTACATATCAATATTACTCGACGTGTAACGTTGAAAAATTAAAACGGATATCATTATAATATTATCATATAAACATATTTTTGCAAAAAAAAAAAAACAAATTCAATTTTCGGGATATATAAATTTGTATCATCCACCTTCAACACTCAACATAAATAATGGTTTATATGTAGGAAATAAGAGGATATTGAATTTATAAAATCATATATTTATTTTCGAAAAATTTAATCATATTTCCACCAACATCATCGACTGTCCATCATATAATATTTATCTAAAGAGGAAATATAAATTGAATTTTATTATCAAATCAAAAAATCATTAAACATTTTTTTATTAAATGAGTTGAGTACACATCAACATCAGTATTTTCCTAGGTATAATCAAAAATAAATTTTCCGACAACATTCTTTTAATTTGGAACCTCAACGAAAATTACGTTTTTCAAATATTTCGTTTTCTTTTTTTTTTGTGTCGCATAAAAATAAAATCACTCAAACAATTATTCCAATTTGTTTGCCATAAAAATACTGATAAGAAACCATAAAATACAATGAAATTTTTATAATCATGTTTAACACGATTGTGTGTATCCTGGCACAACATATCGACACGTACGAACATTACTACATATACGAGAAAATTTTCTATTTTCCTTCTTGTAATGTTATTTTTAACTATACCATTGTTGTTGCTGTTTTCATGTTCAACATCTTAACGATTTTCGAAAAAGAAAAAAAAACGATGTTATTTCACTGTACGAGCGTGTAAAGTATTTTTTTGATACTATAGTTTTTAAATTTAACTTGTAGTGTAACATTATATTTTATTTTTAACAGATACTACAGATGTTGAGTCTTTTGTAAAAACATTAGAACATAAATACATATATAAAGATGCTGAATTTTATTATTTAAATCACGTATAAAATTTTTAACAACACGTTAATGTTGATATAATTTCAAATAAAACTATTTCTGTAGTGTTTTGATAATTCTATATCTAATAAACGCAAATTGACTACCAAATGTCAATTCTGACTATGTGTTGCTTTGGTTTATTATGATACCTGTTGAATGTAACATTTTTATGTATATACATGAGTTAATTTGTGATTTTCCATGCTTAGGCTATGATTATACGCTCTTATTGATAAAACAATCAATTTCGAAACAATTTGAGTGAATTTGAGTGAAAAATGAAATCAATTTTAAACGTGGCTTTTTTTCTTCAATCCAACAATTTTGAGTGATATTTCGAGAATATTCAGGATTTCAGAGTATCTTAAACTCAAATAATTTTGTTTAATTTATATTTAATCTTCGCTTATGAAAAGATTTGGTTTGACGAATTTTTTTGGCATATTAAAAAAATGGACTACAGTATTTACGTTTGGTAATGGTTTAACTATCCTTTTATCACTCAATACATATCACTCAATCCATTTAGCATTATTTTTATTTTTTTTCGATCAACTTTAAGTTTTTATTTTATAAATTGTTATTATAATTCAAGGCATGACTTTAAAAGATAAGTATGATTTTAGGAGTACGTCTCAGTTCAACTACATTTTTTTCACTCATATTAGTAAAATTAATAATTTTATACAGACTTGTCCTGTGAAATTTTTAATTTTTAGTTGTACAAATCTATGACTCAATAAAGCAGTCCATTTCTTATTGTATCCTTTTAAATTGTACATTATTTTATGTTATTACGAAGAAAAAGTAGATTTATCTAAAAAAAATGATCTGCACAAAGGTAAAGAAAGAGCTTGTGTAATGGAAGCACCGATGTCCAAAATGCTTGAAGCAACTGTCCAATCGGAAAACTTATTTTTATTTATTTATTTAGAAAAAAGAATTTTTTCACCATGTTATCGGTTCGCACCATTAATTGTCCGATGTGTTTAAAGCTTTAGTAGTTTATTGTGTCTAAGTTTTCTGCTAGGTACATTGATCCTGATATTTTTAAGCATGACCGGTGGTTCAATGCGACTAAGTACCACATTACCCAATAAACTGGTACTTAGTTGCGTGTGCCGGTTTTTGGGTCTGCCAATTTTATATTTCCTGCAGCATTCAGAATAAGAAGTGAGAAGAGCAAGATTTTCGTGAAATGGGCTCAAGTGTACAATAATTTTTTGAAAAATAGTTTAAATGGAAAGCAAAATTAATTTGCTTTGACAATGGGATAGCATCAGGCCTACAATCCGTACTCAGGTATTTCATAGCACTTAGTATGTCAGCTTCCAAAATAGAGGGTTATCATAACTTACAGGCTCGTTACTGTAGAGTAACTCCAACTTCGATTCTATCAAATAGATTTTCAGGTTTGAACATGAATATAGGAAATCAAAACCATAACTGTCTGTCGAAGTCGGAAAATAAATACTCTCAAAAACGACGTGAGCATGAGCGTGATTCCTTGCGGGTCAATATATTGAAAAACACAGAGAAAAACTTTGCATTTCAGTTTCGAATTTATATAAAGCTTCAAAAAAATATTTAGGGTTATTCCTTGAATTTGATTTGATCTCAACAAAAAACGAATTATGTATCCAAAAATTGATTTAAATATTTAAATTGAGGTCTGAGAGAGCTAATTAGTTTGTAGTTAGATCTGAGAGAGCTAAATAATTTATGAGCTTCAACTTTACGATTTTTAACATTAGCTTACACATTTGTAGGTGATCGGGGAATAAATTGATTGATGCCGAAATATAAAAATGTATAAAATTGAACAGGACTCAAATTATACCGAATACTGTCAAGAAATTTATTTAGAGTGTAATAGACTTCCTTTTCAGTGTTAATTCTAGTTTGTCTTTAAACGATAGTTTAACCCTAAGAATCTTCAAATCGTTACTATCAAGGTTCATCATATTAGCAAGTATATTCTTGGAAATATCCAGTAAAACACCACCTCCTAGTTATAGTGGAAACAGAATTGTGTGAGCTCGTCATCCATGTCCGCTAGAGTCATCATAATACATAGTCAAAGTTTTGGCTCTAGATAAGACCTGTGATAAAGTTTGAATGATCACGGCTTAAGTAGTTGAGCAGGTTAACAAAGATTAATATATGCTGTTACCAATGCTTACATAAGTATACCTGCAAAAAGCGAAATAAACCGAACCATCTTCCCACATGACTAAATTTTTTTTTTTTAAAGAAAAATTAATTGAACCTTTTCCTTTTCTTAATGTTAATTTAACTCGCGTCTTTCAGTCCATTCCATATAGAAATTGACTTAATAATTTAACCTTATAATAACGATCACGAAGATAATCTTAGGCAATAATATGTATATTATATATGACATTTGCACGTGATTAAATTCGAGATATGTATATCAAAATATTATTGTTATATATTTTTACCGTGGGAGTTCTTTCTATATAGCATATACATATTCTATAAGTCCACCCAAAGTTTACTTTAATTTCCAATATGTATCATGTTACTATATTATTTGCTAATACCAAACCAGTGATTGTATATTATATACTACAGATAAAGCAAATATATAATATTGAATCGACCATATATGTACATAAAACCAATAAAGATCAGATATTTCTTATTTTATTTACATATCGCACAAAAGAAAATGATAAAAAATAATTTTCCTTATCAACGATATACGCAATTCATTGTTTATTGAAAAATATTTCCATGACACATTTTTGCTTCTATCGATATCCTTTTTTTTTTATTTAAATTCAATTTACACTATATATGGTACGACAATATTGTATTGGTTTAGTAAAAAAAAAAAGTGCACAAGAAGTGTGACGAATGAAATTGTTGAATGGGAAATAATAATATTTTCAAAAAGTAAATTTAATCGATTTAATTGTAAATATAAATGTTTTTAAAAAACAAATAAGAGATTTCCTTGCCTATTGCTCAGTGATGCTTAGCCTATGTGCTGCGCAACTTTTTTTGTTTTTCATTTCAATGATTTTTTTGTAAAGATTGATTAAACAATTAAGCATCTTTTTATTCTACGAAAAATATAAGGTTTGCATTGTCCTAGGATACACCTTGAATGTGGAAATATTTATCAATTAAAGGTATAAAAAATATTTTAGTGGAATGGAAGCTGGAATAAAGTACAATTTTTAATATTCAAGTTCTTTGGGAGAAAATCGAGATAATACAAGAACTGCACTGAGTCTCTGACACTATAGTATAAATACACATAGTACTACCATGGTATGTTAGATATCACTACTGGGATCGTTTTAAAATAATCAAAATATTTTTATATGTATAATCGCCTAAATGTCATATATTTTTACTAAATGTTGACGATAGTCTATCGACATCTGGAACATCAACGGGAAAACTGTTTTTTTCTTATGATGGTAGTACTATATGTATTTATATTATGCTGACACTAATTAATAAATTAAAAATAAAACAAGCATAATTAATTGATGTCTGTAATGTTGTGGAAGTAACTGAAATATGGTACAAAGATTGTTGACATAAAAAAAAATAAAAATAATGCAAATTGTTTCTTTATCATTATTGAACTTCTTGCGTGTCAACTTTCTTCCAGGTCGTTGTTCCTAATCTTTATAGTTTTCTTTTTGTGGAGTTTTTTCTTATTATTTCCTAGTGTAGGTCACTGATACCAAATATTATAGGTAAAAGTATGGGTTATCAAATAGAATATTGATGATTAAATGAAGATTTCTGTAGTTGTAAAACTTTAAAGCTCGCATTGTTGATCATTGGAAGTTTTAATTCAAATATTAAATATATTTGGGACTGTGGCATATGAAAGTTTATATGTAAAAATGCGTTCATTCAGAGTTGATGTGGTAGTAAAATCGATGTAGCAACTGTCTTATTCTGCGTATTTAAGAAGACTTTCGTTAAAATCCAGTAAAAGCACTTGAAATGCTAAGATAATAATTTTTGATTGTTACTAATGTCTTCTGCGTTTGAAAACGTCGAACGTTCAGAGTCGAATCGATGTTCCATTTTTTAGTAGCATTAAAATATGTGCTGGGTTTAGCTTTATTTCAAGGACATCAAACTATAATTCCTCGCCAAACTGTCTACAATGTTAAGAACACCGAGTTTACATCTGGTTACCCAGTAGTGAAGAATTTTTTTTTTTTTTTTAATTTTATGTATAGCACATTGCGTGATTCTACGAATGTGTCCATGCAAAGTGTCTATGTTTTAAGACCAACGTTCTGTATTCTGATAAATCAGCGTCATATGTAGTAAATTTGAAATATAACTATCTTCCTTTGTTGGTTAGTAAATCCAAATGCCCCAGATTTTAGACTTCCGGTACTTTCCTGAGCCCTGTTGGTAATCAAACCTGGTGATATTAGAAAGTGCGCTTGATTTGTTGATGATATTTGATTAATAACTGTTGCAATACTAATTGAACTTAGTAAAATAATTAGAAGCAACTTGAAACTGGTGATAGTGCATCCACGCTTTTTGATAGTCTTGAAATATTATCAACCTTTTAATTCTGCTTGTTTGCAGGCCCACTTATTTCTTTGGTGTAATCCAGTTATGTAATCGTTGAACAATGCTTCCAGGACTCTTGAACCATCTTTTGGAGTAGCCTCCACCGATCGTTGGCAGACATGTTTTTGTTCAGCAAATTTTATTCTGTAGTAAACCATCAACCGGTACCCAGTTGTTTTACATTTGAAAATCTTTTTATTATCTACACAAAGGGATAACTGTTGCTGATGTTGAAATTGTCACTATTTGTTTGGTTTTCAAATTTAATTTACTTGGAGCAATGCAGTTTGTTGAGGTCAATGTTCGGTTGAATATTGAAATCAATTAAGATCCATCCACCACAAAATGTTGTAATTTAATTTCTTTGCAACGGTATCTTATGATGCACAATCTGCTGGATTTTCTGTTTTATTGTTTTTCAGAAGTGGCAGTGCGCTTTTAAATGCCTGTCATTTTGTTGACATGTTTGACGAAAGTTCTTCATACCAAGAAAGACCTGCTAGCTAGAGTTGCAGTATAAGCTTCTCTACAATTGTTATAGGTGACAGCCTGCCTTCTTAGTAAATCAAAACGCTTTGCACTATTTGAAAAAAGCATAGCGTTGTTTGGTACTAATTTTTTTTAAGGTAAATTCATCGCTATTTAGTAAGTCAATTTATTTGTTTTTAAACGAGTAAGGCTTCTTCCAGTACGTTTTACTCAGAAATTAGATCATCCACGTAAAAATCATAAAAAACTAGGTAAGACGCCATGAAAAGGTTTTTTTATTCTTCACTGCTAAATACATAGCTGCTGTTGTATATGTGACGGTGGTTAGCTTACACTTTTTAATATCTTGTTTTGGAGACTGTCTCCATAAAATGCATTGATAGTTCTGATCAATTTCATCAACGACTCTTTGTCTACACATTTTTTTGATGCCAGCCGTATGGACTTATTTATGTTCCGCCATACATTTTCAAATGGAAAATTTGACTACGTAACGACTATGAGACGTTTATGACTGGTCACGAAATTTATTTTTATACTTTTGTTCTTCTATCGCAAGAGCTCGTTTACGAGGAACTTTTTCTATTTTCCAGAAGCTTTTCAATTGGTTATATCAATAACAAGTGCTTTCGTATTCATTGATTACATCACTATTAAATTGTGACGATTGATGCACGACCTAAAAATACATTCGTAAGATGAGGCTTTGCTGTATTAATCATTAGAATTTCTCCATAATAGTCCGCAGTCCGCACCTAATAATAAATCAATTGGACCAGAAGTTTTAAATGATAGATTAGCCTATATCTGATTGTTAGTATATGTTTCTATTTTCAAGGGTTGCTCTGTCATATCCCGAATTATATTTTTAAATAATGCCTTTAACTTCATAGTAAATTCAATTGTTGAATTCGCCACTTTAGCTTCGGTTTTTCTCACGCATATAATTTCTGCATACGCTGCTGTTTTTGTTTATTTTAGTCTCTGATAGGCTTCTTTCTTTTTAGCCGTTTACTCTATTTGTGGTCCTCAGTATCCCACTAGTTTTAGCATTTTCGTGTTATCCGAGATGCTTTATGTGTTCACATGATGGTACATTTTAAATTTTGTTTCGGAAGGCTTGTATTATTTTAAAGTTTATATACAGGTTTTAAAGCTTGTTTTACGTTAAATTCATCTTCTTTTTTTCCAATTAAAATGAATTTATTTTTCACTTTCGTTTAATATAATCCCACAATTAAAATTAAAAAAAATATTTTTAAGCTAATTAGTTAATTGATTTAAAAATTAAAAAATTTAAAATTTTTCCATTTAAAATTAAAATTAATATTTATTTAAAATAGTAAATATTGATTAAAAATTACATCGAAAACCAATTATTGTAATTGTAACCTCATTAAATACTCCTACATTATACAATTATTTTCCAAACAACCGATAAATGAAAATTAATTTTCATGTTATTTAAATTGTATAATAAAAAACCAATATCGATAAATATTCAACATGTGGTCAATTAAGTTCCACCTGTTTCATTAACTCAAACTATTTATTTACAGATAATTGCCTTAACCCGAGTGGAAAATTAAAACAGTCTAACGTGTACTGTTCGTGGAAAATATATCTGATTGTATTCGTATAGATATTGATTCTCATTGGATACCCTTTGAACTGGAAATATGCTGATTTGTGTTTTCGAACAAGAAGTATCTGTTTCATGTTTCTAGAAAAATGTCAATAAACCTAATTCCAAATGTCAGACTATGAATTAAAATTTAACATATACATGCAATTAGATGATGTTCGTTCAATATACGATACCTATCTAATTCTATTAACAAAATTAATGAACGTCACTCGTTACAAAATTTGTGACGTTATTATTATTAATTTATAGAGCATTAACGTTAAATATAGATGAGGGGTTGTATTGACAAAACCATCAATCTTTTTTGATCAATCTAACATTTTTATAAATTATCCATTTATTTCTACCACAGACAAATTGCAGTTGCCGGCAATGCGTTGGTCTTAATTTGAAAAATAAAAAATAAAAATTTGGTGAATATATTGCAAATAACTGGTACAGTATAGAAGCAGAAACCAAATAATATAAAGAGACGTCCAAAATTGACGGGTTGAAATTATATAAAATACAATGATACATATACATACTTATTCTTCACAATATTTCATGTATAGCATGAGTATGCACACAATATGGCTGGTAATAAGTTAGGTTTGACTCGAAACGACGATTGAAACCCGGAACTAAATTTTGGATGTTTTTATATAAGGATTGCGACGTCTCTTTGTACTAGTTGGCTTCTGATAGAAAGGTGAATAATCGCAAATCAACCACAATCCAATTCTCTTAGGTTTTGAATTGATGAACTCCAAAACTTTTAAGAAGAAATTTGTAATATTTCTAAATTATTAAAAATATTATTAGTTTTATAAGAAAATCGAAAAATTTGTATATACATTTTAATTCGGAACTACCTTTCTCCAAACTTACTCACACAAGCTGTATTCAAATTAAAACTCTTTAGACCTAGACACAATTTGTATTAAATATTTATGAACTTTTTATTCCACTCATACCAACATACATTTTCAATTGTTTTAAGTAAATTAAATTACTTTATAATATGTGTCGAAATATGGTATTATCATTATGTAAATATACTTTGGTAGCTCCCCTAAATTGATATTATAATATTCGTTTAGAAATTATAAAGCACTGAGTTTGTGTATATGAATATGGTGACAAGGTGGTTTGAGGTGTACAAAAAATATATGTTTTTCACAAAACAAAAACAAAAAATAAGTGGGTGAGCCACTTGGGAAAATATTAAAATTTGATACAATTACATAACTCAACAGGTGGGTAATTAGTGCGTTTCTTTTCAATTTCTTAGAAATAATATCAAAAATTATGGTATTTCCTTTTCTCCTTTTTAATATATACTGACAGCTTAAGCGTTTTATTTTTTCAAATATGAATTATTTATACGAAATATTAATTAAGGAATAAATATTCCGTTTTATAAAAAAAAAATTTAAGTGTTAACGCGATAAATATTACACAATAATTTAATTTGATTAATTTTACATTGTATATATTATGATTATGATGATGATGTATTAACATGGTAATTAGATGGTACATAATTCTATTATTATGAAAAATAAATTAATTAGTAATATGCTATCAGTTAAACATATCACTTTTGAAATTATATTTTGAATCGGCCAACAATAAATTAAATATTCCGCATTACAAATTTACAAAATTAATTAAATTCATAAATTAATAGTCAGACTATATAAAGAAGTTCATTAATTTATTTATATCATGTTGAGCATTTTATGAGACTACTAAACATACAAAACTGTTCAAATTCCCATCAGCATGTTCAAGTACCTGGAATATATATATTATGTACTCGTATGTTCGCGATAAGATAACTGATCGATATATAAAAATAGAAACTAAATTAAGATATTTGATTGATTTACTGTCTCCGATTTTTATAGATGCGCGAAATTTACATGTATATAGAACTATACATATATAAATGCCTGG
Organism: Tipula confusa; assembly: GCA_963556175.1. Lineage (NCBI taxonomy): Eukaryota > Metazoa > Arthropoda > Insecta > Diptera > Tipulidae > Tipula > Tipula confusa. The sequence goes on from OY744475.1 coordinate 231,400,830, forward strand.
TTTATGTACGTACACACATAAAATTATGTTAATATTCAAAAAGCATAACAAAAACAAAAAATTGTTATTCTAATAACATCGATGTTGTACATAAAAAATTATGTGTAATAAATTATTTTACCGACATTTTTTCTTATATGTATGCGTGTTTGCACCACTATAAATAATAATCATATGTTTTATGCTGATGGCATTTTTAACAAAAGCAAACAAACAATAAAAATTGCAATTGTGCCATTAATGTGCGGCGGAAGTAAGGTACAAGTATCAAGATACTGAGCTCTAAGACATTATCACAACAATAAAAAGGTAGATCTCTGGAAAATTTAACATCGCATATAAGCTATAATCGATGCATCTGCAATAACAATAAAAGAATCGTAGTAAAAAATAAAGAAAAACAAATATCTCGTCGAAAAAGATTTCACCTAAGATACTGAACTCTCAAACGACACTAGTAACGAAAAAATTAACTCCCACCCATCAAAAGAGCGGAAAGAGTAAAAGTGTCCTAGAAAAGTCGAAGAATAGCAAGGCCACTAAAAACGACAACACGCCAGTTCATCAAAAATAGAAAATTTCAAAACTCTGATAAAATACCACAAAACAAACAAAGTGTAATATAAAAACTTCATACCCGAGCAATAAGACAAGGATATGACCCAGAGCGCTTGTTGCGCACTTGTGAGGCGTGAGATGCTTGAGAATAAACGTAATCATCGACGCTAAATGTGGTTATCTATTAAAATAATAGGCTTTTTCAATTACACCAATGAAATAACCAATCAAATAAGCAATGAGACCTAACACAAATACCACTATACCGACAAACAATAAAGCATACCAATGGTTTCGTTTATAAATTGGATATAACGCAGCAAACACTATAGTTGAACAAAAGGAACAACATCACAAACAGTGTTATCCCTTAACAGTAAGCTATAAATCTTCAATTAATGTTTGAAATCGTTACTGCAATATGTTTGTGAAACGTGGAAAAACACACAGAAGATCGTAGAATTACAAGTGTTTGTCAGTAAATGCCTAGACAAAATATTAAATGCTTCTGGAACAATAATAAAAATAAAAAAATATCGAGCTACACAGACAAATGCCACAAATAACCCCAGAAATCAGAAAGTAGAAGACCAGCTTCGTTTTAAAACGTATAAAAGAAATTTTTGAACTCACTTCTGTCAAAATAATTTTATTGTTATTTCATGTTTTCTGTTGGCGTTTTAACATCGAAATAAATTGAAAAATTATCAGGGAAACCTAGAAAATTAACTAAGTGTTATGTGACAAATTAATAAAATGAAGTAAATTAATCCAAGAAAAAATTGTTTAGATAATTATAAAGTTTATATTTTATCAAATTTTTTTAAATCATTACGATGTCATTTTTTCAGTCACGAATGGAAATTAAAAGCAATTGTACAGTATTAAAGGGTATTTAACCTTTTTTATGACAGCCCATTTCTATTTAAATTGGTTTTAATGTTCTATCAAAAATATATAAATTAGACTGTCTATATACTAAAATTATACCTAATTTATAAAAAATTACGGCGCCATTTTGATAAATTGTTTTTTATATTGTTTTATGAACATTTTACATATCCCTAAATGTCTGGAAATTCGATTTTATTGACCCTACAGAAAAGTAAATAATTGTATGTAAGAAGTGCTCTTACGCTTAAAATATGTCATCTTACCCGGCTGAATACTAGCAATAATCTTGAAAAGAACAAATTAAGTTGCAGAAGCGAAACAACTCGAAAAATTATGGTTGGAAATACCAGCTATGCCTCCCATCAAACAATAAACGATTACTCCATCTATATTCATTTAAAGGAAACTCATTTTGATGTTGTATTTATCAGTAAATAAGGAAATGCCCACCTTTATTACAAAGATTATAAATCAATGTACATATTTTGCACACCTTACTGTCTATGCGCTCATCCCACCAAAGGTCGGCAGATGAAAAATTGATAAAATGATGGTTCTCATGTGAATTTGGGTAGGATTAAAATATTTATGGTGTGAAACATAATTTTTTTTTGTGGTTTTCCTTCTTATCGGCAAATACTTATGTACAAGAAGAATGTTGATATTTGATTTCCCAAAATTGGTTTAAATAATGTAATTTGAGATGATAAACAGTTTGGGAAATCAACATGTTGTTACATACAGTTTGGTGCTTTAATACGTATATTTATTGAATTGTGACATATTGTCGCTGTATATGTATATATATATAGCTGTAGGTGGCTTAACATATCACCATAGAAAGATGAAATGATTTCAGTAGGATTAGTTTTTAACGTCTATATATGTGAGGATTTCGACGTAAGACATAAATATAAGATATTACAAACAAAGCGGATTATCACAAAAAATATAACCATAGTGGTGAAAAATCGTCTGTTTCTAGATTATACTTTGTACTAAACGTAGATATATTGTACAAATAGTAAAACAAATATTAAAATTCTAAATCAATACCAAATCAGGCAACATATTTTCAGATGTCACAGAAATTGCAACAGAACACATAACTAATCGTTATATATATGCAGATTCCGCACTGTATAAATATGTACATAAAAAAAACTAATCCATCATCACACAAATTTATGCTAAACTACGATTACTAATATTATTGTTACCGCGCATATTACATATTTTCAATTGTTTTATAAAACTATGTTTATTGTTATCACGTATATTATATGATACATATATGTGACATATTATGATATGCGATTTAATGATAATAATAGTTATGCGAAGATACTATGTCGTTAAAAAAAAATTAGTTCCTATCAATCATAGAATATACTCGTAGTCGTATGATGATAACGTTGAGGGAAAACTATGAAACGTGTTTCCGAAATCGCTTCGTCACAATAACAATTACTTTTTGTGCTGATCATAAATCATTGGAAAATGATTATGAATTTATTATTTCTTTATAATAATTTTGTAAAAGGAGGGTTTCCATCAATGGGCTAGATTGAATTTTATAATTGCCATGAGTTAGGTGGATCCAATTTCTAATCACTTTCTCAAATGAATAAATTTCAAAATGGTCATGGAATCTGTCTTTAATTTTTGGCATCAAAAGTACAAAAGTAGACTAATGAGCAATTGAAAAATTAATGAGCAATTTAATTAATTATTTTTGATTGCGTTATATTTACAACGTGACTAAAATACTTCCTGTTTGATTAATTAATTTACGTAGTTAAATGCGTAGCTAAATACATATAGCCATCTCTTAGACTCATCCGATATAGAGTTCAGCTCTCACACGCAAAGACAGTGGACTAATCAACTTTGAACAAATTCAGCTAGTCGTCTTTTGCAGTGTATTTAGACTTTAAAGGGATACGAATCACGGTTGTTTGCATTTGTCCTAAATTTTTTGATCATATATTTTTTGGTTTAGGCTCATTTATTTTGAGAAGAACAGATATCATCTATAGGATTTGACTAGACGTACACTAGAGCTAATTGCACCAATATATTTGAAAGGTATCACAAGATATGTCATAGCAAACCATTGATATCTCTCGCTTGATTAAGTCATTCGATTGATATAAGTTTCGCATTTTCAGAGGTTTTTCTATTTTGACTCCTCATTAGAAAACCCTATAAAACAATATTGATAATGTAAATATAATTTTAATTGTAATAAATTTTCTTGAATTTCTAATTATAGATTTAGTTCTGTCGTTTAGCTATTTATATTTGTAGTTTTTTGACTTTTCATTATGTTATGGAAAAATTAACTTGATTTTCTATTCGTTGATACTATTTTATGATTGTTTTTCATTGGACTTTATGTAGTTGAGTTAAAATAAACAAATACCTAAAAAAAGTATTACTCGTTAACAAGTTATCAAAGACTTACTGGAGCTATACACCAGATTTTTTTAAATTATCAAGTTCGTTGAACTTTTTTAAGTGAGACTTTTATCTATATATGGTTTCAATATGATCTGTTAAGGTAATATTAGAATTCCGAAAAACACATAAACATGGTTCATCATAAATTTAAACGATAAATCCAAATATTTTGATAACGATTTGATTGTAATAATTTCTATTTCTATGAAAAGCTTAGAAAAGCTTGTATATATACTTCTAAATTTTAAAGCTCCTTAGGTATTAAAGGCACAATTAGAATAAATGTATCTAACGGTTATGATACTTTAAATCTCTTGTATCATATTTACAGTTATTATAGAAAGGTAAACAACAAAGATTGCGAAATAAATTCTTAACTTATAACGTTACGGCAATGAGTTTTTTCTCGTTGAACGTCTCCGTTCATCTATCTATAAAACATTAGCCGATCGTTTAAATTCACGTAAAGCATAATATAAATACACATAGTACTACCATCATAAGAAAAAAACAGTTTACCCATTGAAGTTCTAGATAGCGGGTCGATAGGTATTGTCAACATTTAGTAAAAATATATGACATTTAGGCGATTATACATATAAAAATGTTTTGATTATTTTAAAACGATACCAGTAGTGACATCTAGCACATCAATGGGCTAACATTCCATGTGTATTTATATTATGCGTATAGTTACGCGTTTTAAGTACATGCAAGACAGTCAAAAAATAGCTCCATGTATTTGGAACAAAAAATCTTCAAATTTTGCATTCGATCAAATCAAATATCCCAACCTTAAACTAACGACATAAATTATAATCCAAAGTTTTGGTAATTACTTATTAAAATATATGAACCAATTTTCACCCAGAAAATTAAAATAAGAAAAATTTGGGTGTGCCAAATAAAACAACGTAACATTTTTTAATCACTCTTTCCACCCTAACAATTGATCAAAAACATAAGTAGTATTCGCGCTCAGTATTCTAAAATGTGTGTACCACGTGCCAAAACATTGCCTTTAATATACAAATAAAAGGATATTTACCTTATCTCTGCCATAAAATATTAATTAATTTGCAAAACATTATGACAATAATTAAAATATCACTAAAATTGTTGTGTCGATTCACAATCAGGCACAGCATGTTGTGTTGTACCAATAATTTTTTTTCATAAATTGTCATAATTTTATCGAAAACAATTGAAATATATTTTTAGAATAATTAATTTGTAAAGTATATCGTAAATTTAACACTCATTAAAAATTAAAAATTAAATTTACAAACTAAAATGTATGTCTGAAAAGTATGTTGAAATATTGTTATAATTAACGATTTGACGTGATACCCATTCTATATACGAAAAGTGTGTTTGACTTTTATTATACAAGAGAAAGTTCAACACGAAAAAAAATTATTATGTACAATTATTGGTTTAACATCGATACAGATGTGGGCTCTCGCCGTTGATCACACAAAAATTATACAGATGAAAATTAAATTTAAACTTCCATCGGTGACCGAACCAACTGATTAAAATGTTGTTGATGTAATCTCAAGACGCACAAAAGCACGTTACCACCGTTCCCAATCCGAGAATCAGCTAATTACGTAAGAAAGCTATATTATTTATATTGGATTAGAAAACCTAAATTTGGCAGTAAATCCGGAGAATTAGTATTAAGTGGCCCTTTACAAAAGTCGTTTAAACGGTCATCTTTGTCTCTCACCTATTAGTTTTTTGTAATTTTACCAGCATGCTTGGAGTTTAACGCTCCAATGACAGACCCATATCCAAATTACCGTTTGACCGAAGTACTAATGCGAAATCCGCAAACTGAAATACCAGCTTATGGTGTACACAATTTGATTAAAAGTTGTGCTGTCTGAGAGAATAGTTGGACTCGGCTCAAGGTTCTTCCACAATATAACCCATTTTTTAAAACAGCAATAAATAAATTAGTAAATTTATAAATTGGTTGCAGTATAATCATCGAGAGGCCTCAAAAAAAAGGGAATTCCCAAATTTTTCAGTAAGCAAAGTGAACTTCAGTAAACTTTCTTATGCAGTATATATATAAATATTTATTGCATAAGTATATATATAAATATATATATATATATTGCAGTATATATATATTTATCCATGAAAGTTGGTGTTTACAGTACTAGAGCTCATAAAAATTGGCCAGAGTGACCCCTCCCTTCTTATACGGTCTTCTAAATAAATATATTATATATATATATATATATATATATATATATATATATATATTAATATATACCCTAATTATTTTATCATCAAACTCGTGACAAAATTTCGTTTTATTTTTCATTTAATTTCCATCAAAAGCCATTTTACAACAAACTCAATTTTGTTTTGTATTCTGTAAACTCATCTTCTTCTCAACAGGATCTAACCGCACAACCTGTTGATTACAGAATATAAAAAAAAATCAAAAATCAGTTTAACAATTCAGCTCACATTTTTTTTTATTCTATCACATTGAATTTTACCATCCACAACAGCACATTCCCAATTTCAAGAATATTTTCGCCCGACCACCTTGTTTTATGAAAAAATGTATAAAAAAAATATTTAGAGCGAAGGAAAACTCATCAAATTTTTTTCCAACCGTACTTTTTTGATTCTCTGATGTAGTCTTTGTATATATATTATATATCTACAGTATATCTTCTACCTGTTGGATTAAAAACCAACAGCACAAAAAAAATAAACTTCAAAAGGAAAATATAATTGTTTGCCTATCAAATATTATATACAATTTTGGGTTTTCTTTCGACTTTTATTGTTGTTGCTGTTTTCCTGGTTATTTTCATCCTTTATTCAGTCATTTTTTTTTGTGGGTTTTATTGTATTTTGATTTAATTCAGCTCTTTTGTACCGTGTATATGAGGTTTGTTTATGAACAAAATTGATTTATTGGTACGAGATTCAGATGATGAAATCATCGAGATTCTAAATTGTTAAATCGGGTGAACTGATTGGGTTTTTGTTACACGATTTTATTAATATATAAATATGTGTAGACAATAGTTAAGAATAAGAAAACTATTGTCAATTTCGAATTTGAAATCGGGTTTTCTAACGAATTTTAATTTATTTTCCAAGATAAATTTTTTTGGATATAGATAAGCAGCTGAAATACATAAATCATCTTAGATAAACAAATTATGTATATATATATATATATATATATATATATATATATATATATATATATATATATATATATATATATATATATAAATTATGAAATTTCCATTTACAACTTTATCTCGTTTGCTCTTTCTCTCTTGTTCTCTTTCCAGTCGGTAATTCCAAATGGGCCTCATCTGTCTTCGATAGTAAACCCGAAAAAAAGTCTTGAGAAAAATAATTACATTTTTTTGTTGTTTGACTGGGATTTTTACTTATTGTTATGATAATCCGTGGCATAATAAATAAATACAAAAAAAAAATATATGAGAAGGAAATTAGGCCAACAAATATAGAGAACGGCAAAATAAATAAAAGAAAACAATTTTTGTTATGAGTTTTTCTCGCTTTTCATTTAGATTAATTGGTTTTTGGGTTAGATTTCATATTGTTTATTTTTTAATATTGTTTAAATTTTTGGTATTTCTTCTGAACCAAATAAATAAGATTTGTGGATTCTTTCCTATTATTTTCTATTTCAAAATAGGTTTTCCGCTAAGAAATGACAATTAAGTAAATATAACATTTTCGGTATAAGATTATTATTTTGTTATGGTTTTATTTGAATAAGGGAGATACAACTGGAAGATAACGAGTTGAGCAGGCGGTATTAAAACTGCACAATTTTGGCGCCCTCTCTCTACTTAAGAAAAATTTTTTCAAACACACATTTCACTAGAAAAGCTTACAATAAATTTTATTGTGTTGGAAAGATTTAAGTTATAATAAAAGCATCATTCTGTAGGAAACAAAGGTTTTCAGTGCAGTCAGCCTAAAGTAAACTGAATGCAATGCAAAAAGGAACAATAACATAAAGTATAATTTAGTGATTGGTACAATTTTACTTTTGTTGTGCAGATTAATTCGACATCGCTTGACTACTGCAATATTAATATATTTAATATTTTCTTGAAAAGTAGTACACAAGTGTACAGTAGACAACTACTGTTTAGGAAGGTCACTATTTAGTTTGTAAAGTAGGGTCTTCATGCCATATTTTATCTAAAGCTTACACAAATTCTTGGAAAATGTATGAGCTTTAAAAAAATGAGTATCAGTACAAGAAGGAATATGAGCCTATAACATTTTGCTTTGAAAAGAATAAGTTTTTTCAGATTTGAGATACAAGATCTTTAAGCAAATTTCCATGGTTTAAGTAAATTAATGATATTAGTGGCTTGTCCACCCCATTTAGTCGTGACTATCTGGATATATTCCATTTATAGTATTCTGCATATTTTTTAGCATAAATTCAACTTAATCCGTATCAACACTCTTATGTAGGTAAATTTGAATATAGTAATATTAGATTGTGGTATTATAGAGTCAAATTATCTCAATACTTTTCAAAATTCAGTCGAATTAGACCGCCTTGAAGTTAACCAAGACTTTCATCCCAGGAAAATGTAAAACTAGCTCCGAACTATGTCGAACTGTCATGTTGCACTATAAGAAAAACAGAAGTAAAAAGTTCTTCTGGTTAAGATTACAGAAGGCCTGGATTTTTGACATATCGACACGATAAAGAGTTTTATTGGCTATATCTTGGTTCATTTTGGGACCGAGACATTAATTTTGTCGGTAACATCAAGTAACTGCACAACATAATTTATTTAAAATTCTGCAATAATATTTATTAATTCGGTTATTGCATCTCGTACCGTTCTATCAAAGTAGCGATTTTGCAAACAAATCGACGGTTTCCATACGCATTTCGCTGTATTAAAATCTTTGAATAAGTGAAATGCAGCTAATACTTCTTTCAAAACTTTTTTCTGTTGACTATATTTAAAATATTCATTAACAACAGCGGTCATATTCATCATTAAATGTGCCATATAAAGCACATTTCCTACATTTCCTACAAATTGAGTTATGCAAATAATTCAAGTATTGGTAAACTATGGGTTGTAATGGCAAACTATTGAATGAATTTTTGTGAATTCAGTGGATCTCTAGTCCATCTGTACCATCGAAATACGCATTAAGATCGGTTCCTTTAAAAATACCGTCATTTAAAAATGTTAACAATTTTATTTGTGTAACATAGACAATCGTTCAATTGTTAAATCACTTGAACATGCTTTTGATATTAATTCCAGTAAATCGTTAAATGGTTATCTTTCATTTTCAGCATTTCAGAACGCGCTTTTTCACAACTTTCATTACATCTCGATCTAAGCCTCTGATTTGTCTAGGAATAAGTGATTTATGATTCGAGGAACCTGGAGTTGTATAAATTGTAAAATTACCGCAAGTAATATCAGTATTTGATAATTTAAATTTTTTGGAACAATAAGGGTGACCACAGTAAGAATATTCACAGTATTAACTATCCCTTTTTTGTGCAATAATTAGTTGATTTAATATTCACTTGGCAGCCAGTTTTTTCAGTTATTTCTAACGGATAAAGTGGTCCCAGAATGGACCAAAATATATTCAATAGAACTCGTTACCATATCGATATGTCAAAAATCCAGGCCTACTTGAAACCAAGGCGGTTCAAATTATTCGTGTTTTCTATACGGATGTTCGGCAAAATGCAGCCTTTTCGAAGAAAACTATAATGTAAAGTATTACTAACATTTAATGAATTTTGAAATGGTTTAGTTTGGAGTTAATTTCATCCAACTCAGTAGTGCCAAAATTAGTTTGGTTGCTTTCAATCAGTCAAGTACTGAATATTTTCATAAAATTGAATTTTCTGCAAACTTACGAATCTTAACTCCAATCACCTCAACACTATTTAAATATATTTAAAACGTCAAAATGATCATCATCGGCTCCTAGTATGAAAAGAGCTGAATCTGATGATGACTCCATTACTTCCAGCATCTCCCAATTGAACCACTGCAGAATTTATCACTGTACCAATTGTTCTGTAAAAAAAACATTTCGATGTGATGGGATGATTTCGACCCATTACGTTTAAATTATTTCTATGTGATTGGATAAAATCTCAATGTTTTTTGAGTTTCATATTATACATATCCCGTTTACTATTTTTGATGCCAATATCGGTTTAATTACTTCCAGTATCCGTGTTATTTTTGGATTGATCAAATTGGTTCCCCTTTCAGGTTCAAGATTTTCAGCAACACTTTTTAGCTTTATCTATGTTTCTCTTGTCCATATTCTAATTAACCACTACTAGTTGCTTCGATGTTAAAAGATTCGAGACTGTCTATTTTTCTTTTGTCTTGCGCTCTGAATGCGATGACTAAAAGCTCTCGACATATAAGTATAACTAACCAATTTGAAGAATAAGCTTAGCTCTTAACTTGGCTCTCTTCGACTTTCCTAATATTATAAAATGATCAAAAGGAAGAGTTGAAAAGTCCGTTTGGTTTTCTTTCCACCGCAGGATTGTTCACTATACACGGTTAAATACAATTAAGATCTTTAAAAGTCACCATAGTAATTCTTGAATTAAAGTAGTAGTTAACTTAGACCGCCAATGATTATTTTTCCCATTAAATTCACCAAAAATAATATTACTTTTCACCAAGCGCTTCGAAAGTTTTCCGTTTAGGGTTTTCTTCATTTAATATTTTCTTGGACAGTATAAATCTGCTAACACTAAAGGGTAGCTTTTCATTTATTGTTTGGCTTTCACCTCTCTAGCAGATCTTAGGCGAAGCTAATTATTCTATCGAAAGTTTCTAAATGTTACGATAGTTTACAGATCCACGACTGCTTTAAACAGTTCATTTATTAAGTATATAGCCAATTTTAAAGGGAGGATTTATTTAATCGCCAACTAAAATTTAATTACTACTTCAGGTTAAGTAATATTCGTATTTATTATGAAAAATTTAATGACGTCACAAGTTCATTTAAACCGATACATTTATATTTTTTAATATAATCGGTGTTCTCGCGTTCACCTTCGTATTATCATTTTATATATCCTCTTATCTTAAACGTAAATTCTTAGTAATATACATTTTTTTTAAAATTCCATAGAATTTAGCAAAAAAAAATTTAATAATTTCAAAAATAATTTTAATTCATTAAAATTTCACCAGTATTAGTATTAGTAACCATACCACCATAGCAATTTAAAATTTATCGTAGTTCTTGAAATTTCGTACTAACGCACTAAATTCTAAATCTAAAATTACAAAATTAAATAAACTTTTTTCCAACAATATCCAATTTTTAGCCAATTATATCATGATGATGATATAACCGAGATAAAATTTTTTATTTTCCCTCAAACGATATATAAATACTAGAACATAAACAGTTAAAAGTTTATTTTGGTTTAGTTAAAAAATAAAATAAAAAGTTTTAATTTATCAATTTATCCATAGTTCTAAGAATTAATTTAATATTTCAATTTTTAAATAAATGATTTTGAGATATATAGAATTAAATTACTATGGATATCCAAGTCAATTAATTTTATTTATAAATTTTATTTTGTGTCCATAAAAAGAAAACTTGGAAAAATACTTAATAATATTTTAAATACTGGATTGTGTCATCATTCACAGTCGGAAGGTGAAAAATTATTGATTTTCACCACCAAAAGTCACCAATTGTCACCCAAAGTTACCTCATTAATTTTAATTTTTTTTTAATTCACTAGCTTTCAATGTACTATTAGGAGCGCCTGACTGCGCCAATAACTTTAGTGGATCCGACTATTAATAATTAACTTTAGCTTTTATCATGATTTGAGAGACCGCAACACAAAATTTGCTTTTAGTAAAATATAAAGCAAGCGACTTTTATTTGACCACTAAATTGTAGTTTTAAACCAGTTGATACTAAGTAAGTGTGGAATCCATTTTTAACAAACCTACCGTTTTTATTAATGAAAAACCTGGTGCACTTTTTGATAGTAAATAAAAGATAATAGCAGAGCTGAATAAGGGTTATAGTCTACTAATGTCAGATCACGTTGTCTACACTAAACGATGATATGACCAGAGTGGTTGAATCTTAATATAGGACTAGAGCTATATGAGTTAAATGGCATATTATCACCTTGAGAATGGCCTACTTTTCATTATGTGATAAAATCTTTCATCCTACACCATGATTGTTATATAAAGTAGAAAATTTTCATTACTTCAATTTTTTTTGTCTTACAAAAAGAATTAAAAACAAAAACTTATGAAATAATATTATGATAATTTTTCTTATTGTTCCGTTCCCTCTGCAAAGTTAAACTCAAAGAAATAAAAAAAAATGATACACGAAAGTAGAATATTAAATTGTTGAGAAGTTATGCTGTTGCGTTAACTTGTTAAAAATTTAGATTTCTTTTAAATTAGGTTTAAGACAAAATGTACCTTAAAGCGAACGAATAAAATGCGATGAACAATGGGACGACATAATAAAATCATAACAATAAACAATTAATTTGACATTTGAAAGCAAATGATGTAAAAATGTAGAAGCGTTCAACTAACAAAGGTTTGGAAAAGTGTGTCAATGAACTTCACTCCAAAAATTACCCCAAACACCTCAAAATTTAACTAATCAATGATTTCGTGACGATGCATAAATATTCAATGGAAAATTTTTAAAATATTTCCAGTCCATTACAGTCGACGGCCTACGTGAATTTTACAAAAATACCAAAACTTTTTATTTAGACGGCATCTACTACATTGAAATTCAAAACGACACTTTAAAAATACAAAACATCAATTTTCTTGTTTTTCCTTCTTTAAATGTGTTTCCATGGTTCTAATTTCGTACACTTGTTGACTGATTTTTTCCTCCATACCGATTAGACTATATCATGTGCATGGGTAGTTTTACGACACCCAAGTTATTGTGTGGGACCATTTTTTACCATATTTTATAGTTAGGCATCATGTACCGAAACAAATTGAATAAAATTTTCCATTTTAACGATTTTGGATTTATAGTTTCTACTATCATCTGTATATGCGTGCGTGAGAGTATTTCCTTTCCCAGAATCACCTCTTTACCTTCCACCATTTATGTATCAACACAAATATAATATAAACATAAATCAATTACTCCTATTTACCGCTTCTTGACACCGTCATCATAATCTTAAAATATTGTATTACCCCAACCGTACAGCATCGCAACAAAAAAATATTTTGTCTCTAATATCGTAAATAAAAAATTATCCCTCCTATGGTACAAAATCATAAAATCAGCATAGCACAGATTCGACAAAGTATTATTATTTACCACAAGCGTATCTCTCTATATATCGAAGAAGAAAAGAATCATAACTCTAAGATAAAAATCTTTAAGATATTTGAATTTATTTTTATTATTCAATAGAGAGATGTGTTCTGCTACTCGTATATCGTATTTTTATATGACAATAATAAAAAAAAATTATCCGATTTATTTATTAGAATTTGTCTCACTTTGCATATTATATTATAACACAAAACACCAAAATGAAAAAAAAAGGTCAACGAGGTAAAATTAATACAAATTTTCCTATTTTCGTATATTAACGAAAGTGTACCATGGTGTAATAATTTTTCGAATAATTGCGGTATAAAAATAATATTTACGCGGCGCATAAAAAAGGTCAAAGGTGTGGGTCGCGATTTTTATGTGACATGATACTTTTTTTTATTTCTGGATTGCTAATAATTATATTAGGATAATTTGGTTGTGAATGGCGTTTACGAGACATAAAAAATTTTTTTTTTTGTTTTTTATCGTTGTTTCATAATTTCGTGATTATCAGAATATGGCAAATATAGAAATGCGCAAAATTGGTGTTGGAATACATCAACCCATATCTTGTGTTTTCGATCCTAAAACAAAATATGAGGCATCTCATGTTGTGTCTATTTATTCGTTTTTAGTTATACGGAAGATTAATATTTTTACTAATCTCTTGCTTTTAGTTAAAAAATAATTGTGACGGCTTTAGATTTGAGCCACCCAAATAGTACCTCATTTAGTATTTGTTCTAGTATATACATGAACCGTCATGCACCTAGATTCTGGTCCTATGACAAATGGGAATGGAAAATTTAAAAAAAAAAATAATTTCGACTGGTCAGTTCTCATTCTCATTTAATTTCCTATTCCGGTTCGACTAACGAATTTAAACTTGCTATACATTTTATAGGACGAGTTTTTTGGTTAACTGGAATTTTTTTGTTGATATTTCTCGTGATCTTTTATTTAAAGCGATTGATATAGTGTGTTGTATGTAAATATTGTTGGGGAATAGCTGACGGCTTTGATAACTCCCGCGGCCAACTCTCCAAACAACTTTAGATTTAAGTTTCGGAGGACGTATAGCCGGGATCAGTAAGCATGTCGGGAATTAAATTATACATTTATAGTTTTATTTATGATCACTATAAAATTGGATCACTAAAAATAAGACCACAAATGATTTGATGAGCGATGCTACCTAGAAACAAGCCGAATATAAAATGGTTCAACGTTAAAGATAGTATGTGCCCTTCGGTTCTAAATCTTTAAATCAAGGTTCCGATGTATTAGGCGTCTATCTGCTTGCCAAATAATAAATTGTTGTGCCATTCTACACAACAACATGGTATTTGAATTTTGAACATAAAGACAGCATGGACTTCCACTACCTTCAGAAAAAAGACGTTCTGTTTGAAATGGACACAAACTCAAATGCCGGATCCCCAATTTGGCTCATTCATTTAAGTAATAAGAAGTTAATAAAAAAGTGAATTTGGTTTTTATCACATGATACTAACTTGTACTGTTATCCAACTTCTCTTATAAAATTGTATATGATGTTTTTTTTTTGACATTTCTTCTGACTTTTAATTCCCGCTCATCTACCGAGAATCGCAGTTATGAGTTTTTGAAACCGGAATTCGGGTACTGGTGAATATTTAATGTCGATGTTATATCGTAACAATTTGAGCTTAATTTTTTGGAAACGAGAAGGGAACATCTGGTGAAACTAAAGGTAAGTGAAACTAAACGCGATTTAGATCATATACCAGCATCTCTAGGTTTTTGTAATACCCTTGCTATGTTCTCTCTCTTTGATTTTCCTAAGACCTATAAATCATTGATAAATTATACTACTACTACAGGTAAATTAAATTACCGAATATTTTTGAGTTAAATCTATGAAAAACTGCAGCTGCTATATTTAAACCAAATGGAAGCCTGCGAAACTAGTAACAAAATATTGTATATGAAAATTGAAAGCACTACAGTATCTGGTATAACCATGGCATCTATCATGGCAAGTAGCGAAATTTTTATTTACTGATTGATAAACAATTTCCACGCCTTGTAAATACAGCTTATTTACTGTTATCACAATTTACTTGATATGACGGTTGAACATCGCGAAGATGTTGTTAATGATTAGACAGGGGTTTTACCTGATTTTAATTCCATACAATGGTTACATGACTGTCACCAACGCAAGACCTCGGAAACTATCTCTTTTAACTGTGACTCGGTAGTTTCGGTGATTCAGCAGTATTCAATTATTTTTGTAGCTCCACATCTTCATCTTTTAACTTTACAATTCTTAATATGCTGTTTGCGTTTACTTTCTAGCGGTTTTTTTACGGCTACTAAGTTGATACACCTTGCATTTTTTGGTTCTCCTTTTTTGTATAGAAATTATACGAAAAAGCGTTGTTAACTCTGAATCTGAGTGATTTATTACTCAATACCGGGGTGATTCAATCTTCCCATTCAATCTACTATGAAATATTATTCATGAGCCAATATAACTCTTACCGAAAATTATTTTCCGTAAATATATGGATTTTAGTGTTAACATCAAAATTTACTAATAAGTTACCTTCCCAACTTCACTCCAATAGCACCCAATATGAAAACCATAATCATAATTATGTGGTATCCATAACATTATATTATATTATAAGTGTGAGTTCATAACCACCTTCGGACGAATTAAATTATATTTACCACCAAATTATAAAAATAAAATTCCATAAATTTTAATCAGAAAACTCGACTAAGCGCTTATCGAACAATCTCACATACAATTCAAATAATCCACCCACATAATTTTCATTATTATATTTTTTTTTAATTTCATTTTCATTTTTATTTTACGGCTAAATTCATTTTTTAGTATTTTATTAATCAAATAATATGATACGAATTTTATGTTTTCCAAAAAGGATGCCTAACACCCACACTAAGATACAAAAATGTTCACCTCTGATTGCCATGATATTTATAAGATTAACATTTATCGGTTGACAAACGCACTTTGGTTATTGTTGTAAGTAAGTATGTCTATAAAAAAATTACAACTGAAGTTGAAAAAGGACATGAGTTAGTGGGTGTAAATGTACGTAGCATGCTAAAGTTTATTTTTGAAATACGGTACAATTTAGAGTATTGCCTCTCATACTAGCCTAACGACATGTGCTAGATGTAAAATTTACATTTTAAGGTAGGTTTGTTTCTTAGTTAATTTGTCAAACAACAAGTTGATAACGTAAATTTACGATTTGCGATTTATACAAATTTATGGAAAATATTGACAAAGTATTTCAAAATATATTGCTAGGAAGTTTACCACGCAGCTGATAGTCAATATGTTTCAGTTGTTTTCTTCACTCGTAATAAAATGTATGCTATGTAAAAATTGTGAGGAGTCATACTGAAATATCAGAGATTTACGTCCCCAGGACAAAGTCAGAGCAGTACCTTAAAAGTGCTTTAAAGTAAAAGTGATTGGTAATTTCAATAATGTCTTAACCGATATATATATATATATATATATATATATATATATATATATATATATATATATATATATATATATATATATATATATATATATATATATATATATATATATATATATATATATATATATATATTGATGATGTTTTTCATCAATGTTCAAAATGTAACAAATAATGTGTCAACAAAAAGCTATAATTATTAATCATAAACTATTAAAACCAAACCTCTCTATCACATAAACACACTCACACAATTAACTACCGAAATATTAACATTATACCCGTAAATAGAGGCTTTGGTTAATATTCTCGATACTATGTACATTGATTGACATCTTTGTAAGAGCACAACATCAAAAAAAGTTTTTTCTTAAGAAAAACATTTTGTTTACGTTATACTTGGTACACTTACACTCAAGTTTTATGATACGACCACTATAAGTATTATTTACAAAATTTTACTTATACATAACATGGCAACATAACAGTCGACATAGTCTTAAGTAATGTTGTGTTATTATAGTGCATATATGAAAGAAAAATGGTAACTCACATTGAACTGAGTATAATATGTGTGAAAACCACATACACAAAAAAAAATAAGCTGCCAGTTAATTTATCACCACCCATAGTAAATCTTCGTTTTAAACGTTTAAATGCGAGAGAGTTGTTTATTGGGTGCTTTGAAACTTTGGTTTCATAAAAATGGAACGAAATTTATTTCTGTTTGATGCAGTTTTATTTCAGTGTTTTCGTTATTTTCCTTTATTAAATTGGAGTCAATATTTGTTCTAAACACTATGGTAGAGCAACAGTCTTCAGCCAAACGTTTTATTGTCTTATGTCATTAAATTAATTTGTTTTTTATATTCTTTTCGTTCTAGGTAAGTTCATAACGTCAAGTCTAGGTAAACATACAATTTTGTAAGTATAATTTATTGAAAAGTTTGTAACCGTAAAGTAAAAACAAAATCCAGAAAAGTTAAATGACAAAATCTAAGAAAGAATGAACGTTGGAAAAACTATTATACATGGTTTAAAAATTGTCATTAAAGTTAAAAAAATTAATGATACTCTGGAAACTTAAAAATATCGAGTAAAACTCTCATCCAATATCGATTATTAATAATATCAGACATCATAAGCAAGCATGACTTTAGCTTTTAATAATTAATTTCTCCAGAACTTTTTGCAGAAGGACAAGATAAATGTTCTCAAAGTTGACGTAAAATTTTAAATGCAACTTAGTAAAAAAAGGAAGCTTTTCCGCGTCTGATCTCTCCAAAAACTAAAATTGCATTAACCAACTAGGTCCTTTTTACACTGTTGCTTGTTATTTTTGGCTGTGACAGTAATCTTTATAGATGTCAGATCAAGTGTTTAACCATTCGATTGGTTTTTGGTTGCCAAGAAATTGTAAGCTGAAGATGTTTGTTTACGCAGTGTATAGTTTGAAATTAAATTACACTTAAGAACTAATTGTAGTTTGCTTTAACTAGCCTTGTACGACTGTGACAGTTTTGTCATTTCGATCAAGATAATAATAACATTTAATAGTCTTTATTGTCAGACTAAATTGTTCCCGTTAGTTTCGACAATCGTCATTCTATTTTAGAGCGTTATGGGTTAATATTAATACTTTACCTCCTCAAAATAACTCTGAATGCCTCCTGTTCATTGATTTCGGTCTTGGGAATAACTTATCGTCATTAATTGTTTCATTAGATGGCGGTTTACCAATAGTTGTGTCTTGTTAGTAATATTGCCTTGTTGTCACGTATTTAGGGACGACGGCGATTAAAATAGCCTCTCACTAATTCAATTGTAAAGACTTTGAGCAATTGGCAGATAGGTTAAAGCTACAAAGTTTGAGTCCGGAGGTACCAGGTTCGAATCCCAACAGAAGAAGGATGTAAATTGATTTTTCATCAATTGATTGCGATTGGTAATGACTGATGACAATGAACACAACTATGAGCCATGTTGGAGTGCAGAATCCATGGGCCGAACCATTGTCTATGTTGATAAAGGCTGGATAGAGCAGTGCAATATGCAGATGAAAATTTAAAGCTACCTTGTATTCGTGCATCGTCGATTTTGTTCGAAATGAGGACGTTTAATTAACCTCAAAAGAGTTGGGAGATGTTAGGCCTCAGAAAAAATGTCCTGGATATAGACGACCAAAATCTTGTTCCAACGTTTTTTGGAGTTATAAAATACAGTTTTGAGACACTATTGTTTGCGAAATAGATCGCTTTGTAAATACTTATTTTGATCAAGTCATCGGCATTTATTAGATGGAACTATGATCGATCCTTAATTTATTCAATTGTCAGGGGTGGAAAAACCTGAAAAGCATTCATACCTTTTTGTAACGGTTTCATTAAAAATGAGATGCTCATTGGGTCATTAATTTGAGAATGGAATTGAAAAATTCATTCCTGTTAGGTTTACCCGCTAGTTTAATAGGAATCGCTGTTTTGACAAAGTCCAGCGGTTTACATCAAAATAAACTTCGTCGGTTTTATAACTAGGGATGAAAGTAATATCAAGACTAATCTAATATGTTTTTGGTCGATCATTAGTTCCAAAATAGGAATGTTCGATATATGCAGGCACTAGAAGTGAAAACTATAAGAAGACTAAATCTACTGCTGACATTAGCCATATGTTTTCATCCTTTTTTTATCGGAACTGTTACCATTAATTGATCGTTTTGTTGATTAGTAGAGCAAATTTGTTTGCTTTCGTTTGTTTTGGGTAAGGAACCAATTTAAAACCAAATCATAATGTTGGCCCAATAGTCAGCAAAATTCATTAATTTCAACTAAAAACTCTTCCGTAGGGGAAACACAAGAATACTGATTACTTATTAAAACGATCATTCTAAGTAGATGGTAAGCATTGCGGTCGAGTGAAAGACCCAGTTCTAAACTAGTCATTGCTCAGGATCAGCCGGGATTATTAAGATCTAAATTGCGTGTTTTAATTGAAATCTTACATTTTTAATCGTATAATGTTTTTCCAATAGATATCTTTCGAGCAAATAAAACAACGGCTGCGGTTCCTCAACCGTCCAAACCGTACTAGCCGTTACTTTTTCTATTGAAAACTTTAGTATAATTTTTCTTAGGAAAACCTATTGTCTCAATTTTCTTGGTCTATACTTCAAAATTAACCGAAGTCAAACGAAAATTAATTGTAATATCGTTTTTTTTCAAGCAAACCTATACATAGGTGTATACTCCTGCGTAAAGTTATACAACAGGTAAAAATTATGTTAAATATTGATTACAAACTGTTAGAAGACGATTCGTATTAAACGATGGCTCAGTAACATCGGATCAAATTATTGGTGTCAAATAAAACAAAATGTGTTAAAACTCGCATGAAATTGGTACACCGAATCTCTTAAAAAATAACAATTTGTTCAATCAAACCCAAGAATCTAATTCTTTAGAAATAAATTTAACATAAAACGAAAACATTAATCCACCAGTTATCCAACATACACACACACGCACATATACACCAGGATCATGTTAAAGCTTTGTGTTAAGCTTAATTTCATTATAAAAACAGTTGTTAAAAACAAAATCAACTGCTCAACAGAATAAATAGTAGCTACCCACGAAACAGCACCTAAATAAAGGACTTAAAAAAAATTTCAGTTATTAAGGACGAAAAAAAAAAATTAAAATTTCTGTCATAAATCAAAGCAAAAAATTTATTTTTTTTTATGTTCTTTATACTCTTGGGCAAATTTTAAATCCTCTGTGGCTTTTTTTTACTTAGTATATACAACATAATAAACAGATTTGGAAGCTTTAAAGTATTTGTCCAGCTTTATTCAAAGCACCATACAATTGTTTTAAATTGTTATCAAGAGCGTTAGACCTGTTAATATTATTACACTATACAATTTCCAGTTTGGTATACCCTTTCCATCGCTGTAACATCGGACGAGTGAAGCAGATGTAAATTTAGTTTGGTGGTTCGGAAGTGGTAATATATCTTCGATTAATGGTCCTTATAGTCAGTATCAGTGTATGTATATTTTGTCTGTAACAAAATTTGTGGATTTATTTTGTCAGTATATATTATGTGATTATCATAATTTTATATAAATTCTGTTCTCGTGTATTTTTGACTCGTCAGACGATAAATTGAATTAAATATGTATTTGTAATATTATTCAAGAAAAGTTCAACAAATTTTAAAGTTTTAACATCTTATTCTTATTCTTCATCTTCTTGCCGAAATCAATTGAGAATTAAATATTTGTTCGAAAAATGTTTAAGGCTATATATACCCAATACCCGCACACAACGACAACCACAACAACAAAAATGTAATTGACGATAAGATTTTTCTATTCAAATTTATGATGAATTTCAATTTATTTATTACGGTTTGAAGGAGCTAAATTAAGATTTAATTTGTTTAAACTTAATTTAATTTCGTTGGAGTTCGTTAAGCCTTTGATTTGTATGCACTAATTTACAGATGGGGCCAGATTAGTCTTAAAACCTGTCGTCGAACAGAAGTGCGAACTGGCCATCCCACTCTTCACACCATAACATACTAAATTGGCATCAGAAAGTTTAACGCAAATAATGGAAATAGCTGATAAAAAGACTACATGTATTATTAGCACCGAAAGAGTCAATAGATGTACACTTACCATTTAGAAGTTAATTCTAGAAAAGTGAAAAATATGCCTGAAATAGAACTACGTGTCCCACTTTACCGGTTTTCGACATTCGATAACTAATTTAATTAGGAACCTACAAATAGAATCGAAGTAAAAATTATTTGCCTTTGTAAATAGAAAGTTGACACCAACAATGAATTCCCCAAAAAATCAAAACCACTTTATGAAACGTTTGTGTGGTAAATTTTATTTTATTTTTCTAATTGGTTTCACATCCCATATCGACTGCGAAAGTACATCGATTGATAAATTTATGAAATCATAAAATAAAATTTTATTGATCATTACCAAATAGAAAAGTGTTTATCATTCTAATAAAAATGGAAATTGAGATTTTCCCAATTTTTTGTTTGTTTTTATTGTTTGCATGCCACTTGCCATTTTATTCGTTGTTCTTCGTCAACACTGAACATTGAAATTTCCCAAAGGAATATTCATTCTTCACTGTGTGTCATATAATGTATAGATGTAGAAGATAAATATTTAAAGTTGGTCTGTGAGTTTCCGTACATAATAAGTTGTCACATAAATTTTGATACATTTTAAATATTTGTTAGGAATAAAATTGTTGACCTACTTTTTAACTCAGACAAGGATTTGATTAAAACCACCAAGACATCTGAATTTATGTGGAAGCCAGTTTCAGTCGGAAATTCGTTACGACTAGTATTGCATGTTATACTAAACTGTATCAAAATTTATGACACAACCTATTATTTTCAATAAAAAAGTTGAAGATATTTTGTATTATAAGATTTGAATGGTGCTATAATATTCTCTTATATACAAGTACGTAAAGACAAGAATATGGTACTTAACAGCTATTTAGTTGCTTAAATACGGAAAACAAAATTATTGGGTTATCCCTATTCAACTGTACGAGACAAAAACAATATTATAAATCAACAGGAGATAAATATATTGAGTTGAACTGGATATTGTGTAAATTACTGTGTCATTGTTATACGAGAATGTTTGATAAGCAATAGATTTAGATTCTGAATAATGAATGTGTGGAAAATTCACTTTTTGCTTTACCACACACGACTTTATAAATTTTCATTTTAATTAAAAAAGGATGTTACTGGTTAGGATTGTATCTATAAATATCACCTAATTGCTAGAGTGACCCCGTTAAATCATTTTACTGACATTTAATATTATCATTCTAAATAATGGCTCAAATCTGTTCAATTTATAATATTTATGGTTCTAAGTCTATATATAGTCGTAACCTTTTGTCTCGGTATATGATGGCGTAGTTTCATGCATCAACCAGACGTATATCCAATTTTTTCTTATCTACCAGCCTTCCGAAAATATAGTACATAGTCTTATTCGAATTGGATTTTAGTGAAAATGATGTCCAGCATGCAGTCACAATGTCAACAAATAACGAAAACTGCAATGAATCAATGTGACTACCCTGAAGCAAGTCATAGATTACTCGGCGAATGCTGGCTCTGTTTTGGTAGTAGATCAATATGCATGTAGTTTGTTTGTGATTTAAGATTCATTATTTGGAATATTCGTTCCGATTCAACTCGGAAGATAACGTTGCATATTTAGTGTCCCAGCAAAAAACTGTGAAATCGATGCAAGCATATTATCAAAAGGGCAGATGGAAACTTCGTTGTATTTGTATAAATTACACTTTATTTTGAGCAAATCTAATTATTAAAAGTGTCAGACGAAAGCAAGAAATACGTGTGACTTGGGGCTCCCCGCTTTGAAATATTTGGTTTAATTTATTAACTTAAATAACTTGGCCTAAAATTTATTAAAAAAAATTTTTAAATTTCCACAAATTGTGGGTAATTTAAAGTTTTGATAGTTTTTTACGATGAATGTAGCTTCTCGATATCTTCGTGTTTAAAAAATAGTTTTCTGCAATCCAATATATCCGTATATTATAGTTAATTTCTAAACACAACCTGAAGCTTAATATCGGCATTAGTTACAATTTTCTAAACCCTTCCTTCCATCAACCGTTTTGACCAAAGGAGAAGCAACTTATAATTATGTCGCGGCCAAATTGTGTGGAATTCTGTACGAATTATGTTTTCAAAAACAAAAGATAAAAAATAAAAAATGTCCCGGCATTTAAAATAAAAATATTTGGACTTAGCCATACGATAAACGGATGGTGCCTCTGAGAGGAGAGCTGCAATTTAGCAGGTGCACAGTTAAGGATTAATTTTTTAATAAATTTGAATTTTAACTAATTCTTCGTTTAAATTGCCTTGACTAATAAATATACAATTTATTAGATAGATTAGATAGGATTCAACTAGCCATTTTGACGAATTATATACTAATCTGAGATATTTGTCATGGTACGAGTATATCGATGGCGCTAATCACTCGAAATTTATATTTAAATGATAATTCAAATATCACAGCTCAACATGTAAACACTAACACTGCTAGTCTTCAAAATCACATAACTATAGTATCGGCGGTTCAAATGCATCTGCAAATATCGTCAATATTCCAGTAACTACCAACTTTTTATTTAATTACAGAAATGTCGATTTTATATCTCTTAACGAATTTTTTCAATGCTCATAGACTGCTCAATACAGGAATCGAAAGGTGTGTTCCGTATTGGCTAAATTCAAGGCTTTCGTTATCATTATACAGGATTAATGGTGCCAAATATTATTCAGCTTTTGCTTCTACCCGCAAGAAATTTAAAAACCTGAATTGGTTCCTTTATAATAACAATATAATGCGCATTGAGGAGAGTTTACCATCAAACTCAAAAAAGTTCTGCAGGGAAATGGTAAAAAAATGTAAATGGTAAAAATAAATTATACGTTTCCATTGTCCATGTGTTATCAGAATTTTGATTCTAATTCTCCTTCTGGCATAAGTGATGTATTTGCTAAATTTGTTGCTGTAGTCTATGAACGCACCCCTCCAATAGTTCAATAGTTTGCTTCTCAACCACTAAATTGGTTGTAATACGGATTTTAATCATATTAATTTTACTGTAGAGGAAGTACACTACTACAAATGTCAACTGAATATTACTAAGAGCGCCGGATGGATTCCCACCCGTTTTATTCAGAACTGTGCGGTGAGTTTGGGTTCACCAATTTTTTCGATTCCAGAACTAACTCCAAACTGTAGTTCGATGTTATTTACACTGATTTTGCTCAAGATTTTGATAAAATCGATCACTCAATTCTTATCGCTAAGTTAGATAATTTAAATTGTGAGTTTATCCTGATCAGGTGATTACTATCCTATTTTTCCGACAAACCGTAGTTTTGTAAAATATCTGATTCTTCTTCCCATTGCTTTCATGCAATATTTGAAGTTCCTCAGGGTAGCCACATTGGTCCCCTGATATTTATCATATTCGTGGATGACGTGGTTAAATGTTTTAAGACTATATGACAATTTGTTCTCCAATCGCTAACGTCACCAATTGCCGGCTGTTATAAAGAGACCTAGTTAACTTTTGTAGCTGGTCAAAACACAACAAGATGTTTTTGAATGTTAGTAAATGCTACGTTATTTCATTTCCGCATACAAGAACAAAAAAGAACTTTCTGGAGCTGCTGGGACCAAATTGTATTCCATTTTTACTTAAATTTAAGCTGTTTCAAAATCAAAAAATTGAAAATTAGTAATAGTGGATTGGACTTCAGAATTTCAAAGTACTATTTCACTTAATGTTGTGGTTGCTTATTTAATCTATTGGCAGAGCTTGTAAATTATATCACAAAATGTAAGTTACACGGTAGTGTTGCTTTTTACATTTTAAAAATAACCTAACCGGTGGGGCTCGGGTGTAAATGATTGAATATCGTAACAAACGCCATTTTTAAAGCCTTTTCCGCATGATGAAAGATTAAATGGTTATATATTCAGAAAAACATGGTAGAGTCCTTTCATATATAAGAGGTTCGCTCTTACAAGCAATAAATGTGTATCTTTCGAATAATAAGAAGCAGTTATTAGTCTACATTTAAGCTTCTGCAATTTTGTCTTAGAAGAATTTTGAAAATATGGAGCTCTCTCATTATTTATACGAATCGTAGATCGGTAAAAATTATTTACAACCAACGACAACGACTATTTCAAGTAGAAAACAACTTCACTTCTTCATTCTATATAGTTAACAATGCACCATCAATTAAAATTTGATCATTTGACCTAACGAAATTCAATGAACCAGCCAGAAAATCATTTATAGATTATTTATATACTTTCACCCAATTTACAAATCAAAATTTTATTATGCTTGAAATTACCCTACAGGTCCGTATATATACATCTACATAACGTATTACAATTTCGATTTCTCAAGAATTTTTTTCATTTTTCTCGTCGCTACTCTACAAAAAAAAGTAATGGAAACGTCTACGAGCTCAGAATATTTTTTACAAATCGCTTTTTTATTTATTTGTTATAATATTATGTTCACTGAATTGTAAAAGAAAGCAATAACTTAAGGATATTTATCTAATCCATGTACTTGTTCTATATGTATATATGTATATAACATAATTCACTTTTGCATGTCTCAATGAAAATTTATCATGTTGTGAAGTATCGTGAACAATTGTGCGACTAATTAGATTTACGTGTCCCAACTATGTATATATATATATATATATATATATATATATATATATATATATATATATATATATATATATATATATATATATATATATATATATATATATATATATATATATATATATATATATATATATATATACATTTAACACCCACACAAAAGTGTAGATATCACCCTCTTTAAATAAGTAACATCCACCTTAAGGCGAGCAATGATGATGGTTGGATATATAAAAGCTTAAAAATATACACAAAACATGAATTAAAATAAAAAAAAATCCTAACAAGTACCTGACGATGAAAATGTGTTCAAGATACGAACATTTTCGTTTCGTTTTAATTAAGTCAAACAACGTTAAGTTGACCAAAGCAATTTTGAGTCTGGCACAATTATGAAATTTTTTTGTGTTTTTTTAATTAGCGTTTTAGCTGCAGAACCAAAAAAAAAATTTCAAGCATAATTGTTATCCTTGTTGCAAAAAATAAAAAATAAAATTTATGATAACAACATAACCGCACATATTTGTAGTCAAACATTTTTTTTTTTTTTTGAAACATGAACACATAATTTGTGTAGTACCATTTAAATAATTTTACCTTTGGGAAAACACCATCATTGATTTGTGTGTTGGTTTATTTTAATCAAATATAATGATCGTATGTGGTTATTCGGTGGGTTACAACAACAACAATAACCTAAAAAAAAAACAATTAACAATTAGGTTTCCGATTTTCACATTTTAATTTTCTAATGTTAATTTATTATGGCAATATGGGGTTTATATATTTCGAGTTGGTATCGCACACACACACACGTAATCTGTCTCGGGTATAATTAATTAAAGCGTAAACGAGTTTACCTTTATACGTGTGTATCTCTTAAATTTGTATCACGATTAACTTGTATCCCAAACATGAAATTCACCGCAGTATATGATATAAAATTACACATGAGAGATGTACATACGAGTATATGTCATCAAGTTACACTTTTAATTTCATTTTTATTTGATGACATCATTATTTATATTTTAATACCGTCGAGATTATAAAATTATGAGATTATCTTTTTTCGAGTAGATGGAGTGAACGAATATAACCAGATTTAACACGTGAATATACGACAATCTGCTATAATCTCAACACAACAAAAAAAAATGTTACTCGTTTTGGTTCATTAACTTTGTTAATCAAATCATTTGTACTCATTACCAAGCTTAAGAATACTAACGGTACCAATTGTAATTAAAACATGTCGAAGGGATATTTTAAACTATGAAAAATTTTATTTTGATATTCAGGACAGAGTTTAGTAGATGAATAGACGTTTTCTCCTTGTCAACCTGAAATATAAATAATACTACCGCCTTAAGACTACCATCAATGGATGTATGCCATTCAACTGCCTCATTTTAACTTAAAGGGGATACTGTTCTAAAAAAATTATGAATCTAATCAAAAATTCTAATCTTTCCAGCACTTCTCATAACACACACATGCAATATACAATATAGGCCAACTTAACTCCAATGTAGGTCGATATCTGAAAATGTCGTATAAATGAAACATTAAAAATGGATGTCATTTATTTCTCCAAGCCGTGAGCTGTAATAAATTAAATTCAGTTATCACCTTAAAGTTCAACTGTCACTAAGAAGTTTAAATAATTTAAAAAAAAGTGCACCGAGTCCCAACACACACATACACAAAATTGTAATATCTATATAAATTAGATTAAAAAATTTTAACACTAAAATTAAATGAAACAACAGTTAAACTGACAAAATATTATATTACCACATATTATATTTTTTGTAGTACCTTTTTCACTTAAAAGACCCATGACTGACGTACCTTCCGAGTAAGCTGTAGTAATGTTATCACACCTTAATAGCCATATATGGGTATATAAAAGCATTATTTTGGAAGTGTTACTAGTTCATTAGGTAACATGGAATATCACAGAATCTGTGATAAATAAATGAGATAAATCAGATTACAATGCATGGATATAATATAAGCTGAGATAATCACTTTTTTGTTTTTGTATCGGATGTTTAATATGCTTCAGGCTTTTGCATAGTTATCTATGCTGTTGATTCTAAAGGACAAATTAACTATGCCGCAGCTCCATTTTAATGAGTTTTTATGTAATTAATTTTGAGAGTATTGGATAGCCGCTGAAAATACTGGTATTTTTATGTGTTTTAATTTTATGTCTATCTCCGTGCAACAACCAAGCTAAGAGTGGTTTTTGACTCTTCGGCAAACATCCGTTCACATCACCCATAATAATACTGCCTTATAAGGATCACTTAACATGGCTCTTAATAGACTACGCACATAAGATGACTTTACACAGAGGAAAGGCACTTACACTAGGTTTGATTATACGGCAAAGGTACTGTAAAAACTTACATCAATAGATGTATAATCTGCCACAAACAAGGCTAACCCCGACACGACCATTTACAATCAAACACTTCATAGCACGACGAGGATTTTGCACGGACCTTTATAGTGACTGTAGTTCCAATTTCATAACTATCGGAAAATGGGCAGAACAGTTTGCTAAGGATGGTACACAATGGCATTATATACGA
Organism: Tipula confusa; assembly: GCA_963556175.1. NCBI lineage: Eukaryota > Metazoa > Arthropoda > Insecta > Diptera > Tipulidae > Tipula > Tipula confusa. Next base: position 231,429,578 of record OY744475.1, read on the forward strand.
CCAAGAGCTTCACATATTGCTGACTTTAAAAATCAGCAGTTAAATCCATCAAACATTATTTACGTAGGCTAATTGGAGAACAGCATTTAACGTTTGACGAAATGAGTACTGAATTCGCGGACCCTATTTGCAGTGACATCTGATCTGAATGGTTTTACAATTTTAACACCCAGCCATTTTTTGATAGACGAACCTATGGGAAAGGTTACATCGGCAAACGCGATGACAACTGCGATAGAAGAAAATACAACAAGGTACAACAAGGATGAACGCCGACAGCAAACAGCAAATTAAGCTTGTTACTTTGTTCGCTCGCAATAATCTGCATGATGGGACATACCACAATACTAACAAATGCAAAAATCAGTATAACAGGGGTTCAATCCCCATCCTGGCATTTATTTTGATAAAATTGGTCAAAAGAATCATACTAATGGGGGATGGAGGACTAGCTAGAGCTAGACTACATCGGAGGTGTTTCTCGCCAGCTAGACGAACTATGCAGTGCATTTCGAACACTTATCGGAAACCAATATCAACGTGGTTTAAACGCTGTTATGAGGAGACCGACGAGAAATATCAGACATCCAATAACTAAGCTATTTTCCATGAGAAATTCGCCGAACTGGCTCTTAATGCTATGATGAAAATGACTAGACTTCTCGCATAATAGACTAGACATCGACCATAATTGACATCATCATCAAACTTCATCAACGCAAGCTCGACCCTATCATGTTGACACCACACCAACTTCAAGAACAGATTTAAAAAATCATACATAATGGAAAACCTATTCAGGGTATTACGGGACGCATCTTAGAAATAGCAGCCTTATATAAGATAATCGATGTCAGAAACTAAAATTGAAGAAACATTTTCCACGATCCACCAGCATGAATTTGTCTACATCATGCCATTTTCTAATTACTTGATGGTGACGCTACAATAAAATCAATATATGGCGCTAACTACGGAGGAGTTTGAAACATGTAAGTGCCATAGTGGAGAATACTATCAGAAGCCCTGTCAGCTCGCAAGATGGATGTTGCAACGCTGTGGATTCCTTTAAGTAGACACAATGCATGGATATTTGTGATGATATCAAAAACCACCGCTAATTTAATATGCAAAGTTGAAAGCAGTGTAGTTATTGAAATCACCACTAAATTGATTGAAGAAGAAGGCTACATCCAAACTGTGTTTTGTGGCCGGATTTAGGACTCCTAGCAGTAGATTCGTTTTTTTTTATTCCGCATCTTAAGTTAAGTGATAACATACATCGACACCATTTAACAGGCGGAAAACCAAATTCAACAACCATGCACCTTATCGAATATCAAATTTTTATTGTCCCATGTTCTTTCCTTTTTTCCAAATATTCTACATTACTTCATAAACCACTCCTATTCTTTGCCAGAATAAATCAAAAAATAAGTCAGTTTACCACCAATTCACCACACCTAATCTCATCAACAGTATATATATGGTTTGTCAACAAACATAAAAATCAAACTAAACCATTCACGCACACACTCACTCACACACACACACATATACATATGTTTACAATGTGTAACAGTATGAACAATCGGATAACAATAAACTGTAACCATAAAAAAAAAGTTAACTTAATAGGTTTTTTATTGTCTTAAAATGTTAAATGAAGGAAAAAAAGAAAATTCGTGAAGATTTTCACCAAAATTCTTTAACGTCTTAATAATACGAGTAAAAGAATTTTTTATGAGTTTTTATAGCGCTTTATACGTGAATCACTGAATTGTAATTCGCATGACAAATTGATAAAGTGTTTTTTCGACTCGGTTCTTGTTCTGTTAGCGTAACATCACAATTAAGGATTAAAAGGCTTTTTTTTTTAATAAACTCAAAGAATGTATCATAAGACCGGCGTTTGCTTAATTTAAAAATACAAAACCGTAACTCAATATCCAGTCTATCGTATATATTACACACAACACCATCTTATCTCGTATATACAGATAAAATTTATTACCATAACATCCAAAATCAGAACCGGGATAGCTCGCCCCCCCGATACATTATTTAGAAGTGTTTATGTGCGAGAGTAAATTTTTGTTTTACGATTCACATTACAGATTAACATTTATATCACCCTCGAGGTCAAATGCTATGAGACTTAGTGTATAAGGCATATACACAACATAATAATAATAATTGTATGGTACGGAACACTGTACTCCCGCATAAAACATTTCGACTGAGTTTTTTTTTTATCTCGTAATTTGTTTTTATGATTTGGCAACATAACAAAAAGTTTACCGAACACACAAATTAGTGTAGAGATGGGTTAACATTTGTTTATGACAAATATTATGTTGCTTAATCATAAAAATTTGTGAATTGTATTATGTTTTTTTTTTCTCTAATGTTTGACTGCAATGGTCTGGGACACAATTTTATGAACTTGATGAATTTTAATTAGAATACAAACACAATGTTATTCGCTTATAACGGCGTCGGATTTAACAATAAGTTCTTCGCGAACTGAATGGATTCAAAAACGCAGAATAATGTAAAGGGAACAAATACTAGTAGCTTAAGAGGAATATTGAAGATCTAACATGTGGTCATGAAGTTGCAGTTGCAAGAATATTCAATAAGCTTGAATTGAATTCCGGGTGGACAGTGTCATGTCCAGGAACTATGCAATCTATTGCTACAAAATAGGAAACCGCAGCAAAAAGAATTGTTCCAAAAATTTAGAACAATAAATAACTAAACAAATGAGGCCAGCTGATTGTAATCTTCCTGGGTATAACTGCGTACAAATCCATCAATGCAGTTAAAGGTGATCAGTTAAAACTTAATCTAAGAACGTAATCTTCCCTTAGCAGAAAGAAAGTTAGAGAAACTGTGAAGATGCAACAAAGGATTTTACAAGGTCAGTTGTAAAGTTAAGATGATCATATCCATTACCACAAGATAATCGAAAAATGTCAGACTTTAAAACCTGTATTGTCATTTTCGAGCAGGAGACCATTTAACTTCTTTATCGGCGCAAGTAATCACTCATTTCACATACGACTATTTATCAGCTGGATCCTATGGATAATGATAAAATTGCAATTATAAAGCTTCTTCATAAAATTGTCACCTTTTTTCTTAATTAAAACCGTCTAATAATAATTGACCTTTAAATTTGCACTTAAATCGTAATTTTAACTGTATACATTATTTGCCTATCTGACAAATTTCAAAGCAAACCAAAACTATAAACTGGGTAGGAATATAAGACGGTAAAAAAAATCTCTTAACACATAATTATTTCCGTTTTCCCTTCATATCCCGTAAAAAAATTTAAAAAAAAATAAAAGCAAATTATCCTTATTATTATTCTTCGAAGGTGGTATAGTGGAAACTAACCCATATACTCGTATATAAAAGGAAATTTGTTTTTCTTTTGTTTCTAGTGTTATACGGTTTTTTTTTTTAATTCTTAACACAATTCTTATCCCTTCTCCTTGATGCCGCCTTGACTTTTACTAGACAAGGATATTATAATTTTATACTGGAAGAAATAAAAATTAAATTTTTTAATTATTTTATATTTTAATTAATGGGGCATAATAAAATAAAACTGCGAAAAACGTTTATATATAAATAAATGAGAGGGGGACAATTTTCTTATCTTTATACCGTTGCGGTTAAACAAAATTAAGATGTCGTTAGAAAAATATTCTTCAGATTATTGTAGATTTTTGGTTTATTTTGGTTTTTATTTATCGAGGGACATAAAGTTTGATAAGAGGGAGTGCTACAAAATTCTATTAATGAACACGAAGGTTTATATAGGGTGGAAAATCCATCATTTTGGGAAATTTTTAAATTTTTGCGATAGAAGGTCTAGCATAATTTGCCGAAAATAAAATCTACGAGTGCATAATGAGCTATTGTAAAGTCATTCTCAGCATCTTTTTCAAAGCTGGATTGACTTTTTATCATACGATTAAAATTTGAAGAGTTTATTTATCAGTGGCCGTTAGATACTTCCACTGTCTATCGTGAACAAAAACTCCTTAAATTTGGCAAAAGGTACAAAACTGAAGAAAAAACGACCGATTATTTTTCTGCAGAGGTGCATTGTTGTCAGATTCTCGTAGGGAAGTATATTCTGGCCAAAATGATTGTGGAAATACAACTGAACCAACTATAGAAAACTCGAAATAACGAGCTTTACAACGCTATATGCAGTTTGAAAAAAAAACTGAAGTCAAATTAGGAGTTGAGAGACCTATACATTTAATTTATGAGGAAGCATGTTAACCTGGGTCACATGAAACTAGTGTGTCAAGACGAAGGGAAAACAACCGTCGTGGCATTCCTGCAAATATTAAAAGCAGAATTATCTATTCAAATACTAATAAATAACCGTAGTCATCCTTTAAACATTACATCCGAAAACGACCCTTCTGTTAAGATGGCGAACAAAACACCTAGGGCCACTACATACACAGGAATAGGACCATGCAATATCAATGCTAGTTTGAACTCTACAAATGACGAAATTCAGAGAACATTTCGCTGGTTGTGGAATTCACAGCTACAATATGAAAAATGATATCCAATGATCATGCCGTATCAAGGCCACCTTACGAAGCTGATCTTGGATTGGGCACATTGAGAGCAATTACATGTAACGATTTACTACTATCACATAACCGTAAACAGTTCTAGATTATTCGATGAGGTCAAGCCGTCAAACATCATACCCAACAGTGCATACGCTGCTAACGATTTAAGGTTCAAACATCAGTAGAACTTACAGCAAAATTACCAAACGCCCGAGTCACCATATCACGACCTTTTACTCATACCGGAGTTGATTTTGCAGGGCCAAATTATTTGGGGATGAGTAAAGGACGAGGAACCAGCCGGTGTGAATCTAATTAAGACACACTTGGCCATTTCAAGGAAATGGCCACCTTATTAACCCAAATAGAAGCGTGATTAAATTCCAAACCGATATGTCCGTTTAGCAAAAACGCAGAATCTTTAGAGGTATTACCTCCAGGGCATTTCTTGATTGGTAAAGCTCTAATAGTACCATCGGAAAAAGAACACATTAGGTCTAAGAAAAACCTGCTGACACGACGGAAGGTAGTGCAAAATATACAGATTTATTTCTGGAAAAAATGACTAGCAGACTACTTACACATTTTGCACCAACGCTTGAAATGGCAACAAGAAACTCCAAATTTAGAAAATGGAGACATCGTCTTAATTAGAGATGAACTGCAGCCTCCAACGAGATGGAAGATATAGGTAGAGTTATATTTTGACAAAACCAACAAGGTAGAACTCTTAGGAACTAAATGGAAGCTGATAATTCGGTACAACCTGGCCAGTTACTGACAGGAAATCGGAAGAATAGAGACCGGATTGGAATCGCTTGAAAAGGTCTGTGCCAATGCAAGGCTAATTAAATGTGAACTCATCATCCAACAACCACGATGGTAGTTCAACAACATATAACAAGATAATGAATTCCTTATTCATAGCGATTGCAGTCGTGGGAGAACCAAACGAGGTTTGGGTGACTCTATTAGACTATTTATAGAAGACTAGTTTGGAATATTATCTTAAAAGGAAGCAGCACAGTATGAAGGACAGTTCAAACATATCCAGTTGAACGATGGATACCGGTTGAAGTTCCTGAAGAATCAGACTTCAATTACAGACAATACATTTGCGGCTCTTTAGACACATAGCAACGAGATAACTGCAGCACATCTCAGGCAACTACAGGAAGCACATCAACACGTAGAACTCAAACTATCGGGATTAATCATCAAATATGTACAAGATACTCAGGCAGGTCTGTTGCAAATTATCACCGGAGCCAAAAATCACAAAACCCAAAACACAGTCACATATACCAAGTAACATCTGTTCCAGTAATGTAGCAGTAAGCAACTACGGTTCCATCCATCGACCAAGTACATCTTGGTAGACCAATTTCGAGAGCACTTTTCAGTCATTTTATTCTAGGATCCGCATGCATTAAGCCAGCTAAGAACCTACTGATATGTAGTATATCCTCATTATATACTCGACAAAGCGATCATACACATTGTGAAATACCAATGTTGTTAAACGCATCAATGCAACACAAAAGCTGTGTCCTGGAGGAAACCGCATCACACAATTATTTCATCGAATTACATGCACCAAATCAGTGGATCTTTAGAGTAAACCAAAAACTGATCACAGGCATTGTTTGTAGAGACTTGTCCTGTGATATTAGAAACAAGTAGTATCATAATAATATTTCAACCAAGTTGCGCTTTTCGAAGCAATAAATTACACCTACATTCGGTCAACAGTCGGGTCATTGAATGAGATGAATCGTTCATTCCCGCCTTCAATATTTGAATATTCAACTCTATATTTAGAGCTTAAAATATTTTATGTTTACCTGTGGGCATTAAAAAAAGTGAAAAAACCCGAAATGCAGTTCTCGTATTTCATAGTAACATATCTCTGAATGACACAGTTTGATATTTTAACTCCTAAATTTTTAGATAAATTGTGGTCTGATGCAATCAAACTAGTAACAAACTGCAGATAATACATATTCCTACTCACTGTAACGACACACAACATACCATTCCAGCTATCAAGATACAAAATTTGATTTAACTCTAAATTATACTTCTTTGGTTGAACCTTATGTAAACCTATAAGCAAATAATGATCTCGACCAAATGATTTTTAGATGGTAAACAGCATTCATCGTTCAACATAAACAAAATTCTTCGAATTTATTACGAAATGTTAGAACAACAAAATCAATGGAATTGTTGCATGTAAAATTTATGAAACGAATACAAATTGAATGTTGAATGAATTTGTGGAGACGATGATGATGGTCAATTGAAATATATTGATACATAATTGGGTTGAATGTCTGACTTCAACTATGTAGTTAAATTAAAATGTTCTTTTTTTACTTATTAGGATGTAAATTACTATTAAAAAGTCATTAAAACTTGTGACAAAATTTCTTTTTCTTTTCCAACTTTTTTTTTTTTTTATTTTGATCTATAATATAAAATCTTAGATGTAAAGTAAATATATAAAAATGTATCACATTTTTCAAATGCCAGATTTAATTTAAAGTTTATAGTGTTGTTGTATTGCATTTGAACTACTAAAAGTTGTTTGATAAACTATAATTACCTTGATTATACTTTGTGAATTTTTTGCCAATTTTCGCATTCACATTCATATGTAATGCTGCTTAAAGGTAACGCAAAAGAGGAGATTTATTCTCTTGGGTGTAGTTTAGTTTTTTTTTTTCTTTTTTTTTTTTTTTGATAAAATATCTACTTAAAATTCCATTTTGAAATAGCAATTTTGTGGAGATTATCAGTAGAATATTAATTTGTTGTGAATGCGCATAAAAGGCTGAATACTTAAGCTCACGACTTAATGAGCTTCAAGACTTCCGTACATTTTTATCAAAATATATTGTACATCAAAATTCGAATGCGCTATACAAAACATTTGAACCGAGAGTAGAGATTTGTGTGAGACCTGTAACAATTCATATGTTAGGAAATCATATTTTCGATCCTCTGCAGATTCTCTGCATATTTGCTCAGACCCGTTAGTAGGTCAATGGTATTTTAAATGTTTGGCAAACCTGATTTTCCTTGTCAGAGACATGGCATTTACAAATAATTTAACAGTCCCAGAGAATTGTTAATTTTGTATGGCTATTTTCAACTATCCATGTATACCCGGATTTTAATAAAAAAAAATTTGATAATGATTTTTTTCCTTCGTAATTTGTAGTGGGTTATGAAATAATCAGCACAGACTTTACATTTGATTTAAATTAATAATTAAGTCATTAAATATATTGGATGGTAATTTTTTATAAAAACATGTTTGTATTTTGTAAGAAAATAAATTTTCCCATTTTCTTCTTTGTCTCCATTACCACAAAATATTTCAATAGAATGTGTCACAAATGAACCAAACTGATAAAAAAAATACATTTTTCCCGTTTTCCACTTTTAACCAATTTCACCTTTCGAGCAAAGTTAAAACAATTTTCATTTTTTATATATAAATAGACTAGTATATTTATATATATATATATATATATATATATATATATATATATATATATGTATATATATATATATATATATATATATATATATATATATATATATATATATATATATATATTGGCTACACAGTGTTTACTGTGCGCTAGAGAGAAAATAAAAAGAATATAAATGGAAAATACTGAAATTCAAGCGCTCTGTATACTATCATTTTCATTGATAAGAAATGTTTATATATATATATATATATATATATATATATATATATATATATATATATATATATATATATATATATATATATCACTAATTGAATTTGAGACCAAACAAATTATTCATTATTATATTCAGTCCAGTATGACGAAACGTTCATTGTCCTGTGGCTAAATAATAAATATAAATTATGTATTTAACCAGGGGTAACGTGGGGTAACGTGGGGTGACGAAATCGAATAATAAGGGAATTACATTTTTCGTTATCTAGTATATTCTACCGAAATAATCTAAACAGTATTTTACCTGTGTGCGCCTAAATCAAAAACAAAACAAAACTACGATTAAAGCTTCTGATACTGTCTCATAGGCGCTATAAGTGAAAAGACAATTTTCTAATTTTGTTTTTATTTATACTGAGTGAAGTGAACCCTAGCATCACAACAACAAACATATTATAGTTTGGAATATATTTTTTAGTGTATAATGCACAATGTGATCCTTTTAAAAGAAACAATTCACTCCGCGTGATAGTCGATTGGTGATTCAAGTTTGTTTAATTGATGAGGGTGATTGGAGCGCTTGTTTAAATAAGTTGTCATTTCATTTTAGGTTTGACGCACCCCACCAAGTAGGGTGTTTAAGTGGATCTTTTGGAGATATATGATAGTTATTTAGGTCGTTTTTTTTATAATAACGTAAGATTTAGGGTTATGAGATCTAAGGTTATGGGTATAAAGTAAAATGTGCTTTTTCAAAACTTTTATAGTGGATCGTTTCCACTGAGTTTAGCTACTCCTTCTTGTTATATAATAATTTTGAGTGTTGGCGTTTGGCATAAAAATGCTAAACTATAAATTGAACGAATGATCGCATTTATCAAAAATTTCGAGTTTGTCGCAGGCCCACACAGGAAATCAATATCGAATCGGATGATCACGGGGTTTCAATTGCTGGACTAATTAAACTTTATAGGACAACAAACCAAGTTCTTTAAGCAGAAATCGTTGAAGACCGGCTGATATTTATTTCCGATGCACGATGACGAATCGATGTTCTCGGCCAATGGCGCACATTTTCGGCAACCGCGGCGATATTTTCGGCTTAACCAACATGACGATCACAGGCACGTGATGTTGTGGAAGTAAATTACAAACATTTCCCACTTTTGTTGAAGCGTTAAGCAACTCATTTCGTCAACTAGAAATAATATATTGAGTTCCTATCAAACAAAGAATGACATTAGTGCTGCCAGAGCCAAAATAACTGATATGTCAAATATAAACTGGTTATTGGGACTTTAAAAATAAAAGGTTAATTTAGCTTAATAAATAACCAAAAACCGTTGTATTATGACTTAACTCATTGTCATCAAAAATGTTTAGTGAGGCCCGCAACTGTTAGGCGAATGCTATTATATATAATATATTACAATATCTAATTTCTTATACAGAAATAACTCATTCAGAAAAGATAGACCACAAAATAAATTCATACGTTTCTTATTATTGGAAAACTTTAGGAGCGATCAAACCCGCAGCCTATGCGATGTTTAAGATCACGAAATGGTTGTGAAGGAAATTATTGCCTTCATATATGGTTATTTTCAAAGAAAATGTGAAACCGGAATAAATAATAGAAAATATAAGGGAAACTTTTAAATCTACGTTTGGAAGTACTTGTTCGTTTGGGGAGTACCCAAGTACTTGTATTGCTGTTTTGGTTCGTAACGATTTTAAGTTGCTTTGAGAAAATATTTAATATATTAAATATTTAACACTTGTGGCACCAAATACTTAAGCAAGGAAAGTATCAACGAACCACGTGAATGTGTTTTTTATTATGAAGCTCTAAAAAATCAAAGCCTTGAACTCTAAAGTAAATAACTCAAAATATAAATAACCAATTTTTTTGTGCTTAAACTTAACTGAAGTTTAAACGTGCCCCCCGTCCTTTATACGTGATTTTATGCGATATATTAGGTAGATATACACAAAAATGAATTCCGCGAAAAGTAAAATAAATAAAAAATTTCATGCTCATGCCAAATCCGTCGTATGTGAAAGTTCAAATAAAAAATTCAATAAATCGAAAATATTTAGATACAAATCAAACACTTGATTATAGAAGGATTCATATTGACATTTGACTAAATTTTCTAAAATTCTAAACAAAAATTAATTAATAACACCTATAAAAGTGTTAAAAAATTTGCAAAAACAAAATAAAATCATTGTGCTGCTGTTTCAATTAAACGAAAAACTAAATTTATCAATATTTTTGTTGCTATGCGGAAAATAAGGGCGGAGGATGTATCCAATACTTTGAAATTTTTCTAAACTAATCAATTTGACAGGTGTACAACTGTGCACAACAATAGCACAATTAGTGCGAAATGAATGATATTTTTAGGTTTTCGTTTTCTTTTTTCTTGGGAAATTCAATTATTTTGGTGTGAAATAACTTTTCACCGCTAAATTAGATTTACGTGACAACAATTAATTAACTTATTGTCGTAACAATAAATGAACGAGAAGCGGTTGAAGGTTAACCATATTAAAAGGAAATTGAAGTTTAATGAGAAAATTATGGGATTTCATTTAGTAGAAATTGGAATTGTTTTATTTTATTTTAGAAGCCATTACCATAAGCATTGTTGTTGTAGTTCACGAATATATACTAAAAATATCTTAAACTTTACGTCTTCATTATAATGAAGAAGTGTGTTAAAACCAGTGAAGAAACAGTTTAAGTTAAAGACGCTATCGTAATTTGATTCACCATTTCCATTATTCGGGTAAATTGATTTAAAAAATTCCGTACCCGTAATTGTACATCTCCAATTTGGCCGGTGACGGTGTGAAATATAACATGAAAAATTAACCACGAAAGAGTTGGGAATTGGATCAAAAGATGGTTTAAAAATCCAAAGCAACGCCACAAATTTGTTGTTTGTATACAGAGAATGATTCGGTCAGGCATTTAATCTGCAAATTTTGATTTTTCAAAATTACGCCACATTTCAACTGGAGAAGTATAGCTTAAACTAATCTTAACCGTTTCAAAGCAGATTTCGAAGCTTTTCTGGAAAATATGATTTTTGAGTACCGTACTAAAAATTAGAGGATTTTCTTTTCTCTAAAAGGATTCTCTTCAACAATTTAAAATAAAAAGGGTTATGAAAAAATCTCGCTTGAAATCTGTTCTTTACCTCAAAGAACTAATATTGTACATATTAAAGGTAGGGAATTTAAAAAAAATATTCGGAACAGAACAATCAAAACTTACGATAAGTTTAAAGACTCGGCAGAAATTATGAGAACTTTTAACTGCACCTGCTCCATTAACTGGACTAACAATACATTGTTGTGAAATAGTTAGAGCTTTTGATATTTTCAACTCATTTGCATTGAATGTAAAGCAAAAATTATTGTAATAAAGACGCAAATTTGTCAATGAATATAATAAAAAGCACAGGTCCAAGGTGAGAATCTCAAGGAATTCTGGAGTAGCTTTCAATAGTGTTTGGTTAAATATACCATTTGTTCGATGAATTGTTTTCAAATACGCAGGTGAGGCTCAAAATTGCATAATACAAAAAACTAGACACATGTTATTTCTAGATAGTTTGAAAAGGATCCGCAAATAGTTGACAAGTGAACAAGTGATGCCAATAAATATGTTAGCGATCCATACTATTACTAATGATCATTCAAAAGATTATATTATTGACCTGATGAATTAATTGCAAATGAAAATGAGTTCATTAGCGTTTATAACATCAACATGGGACGGAAAGGAAATAGATTGAGAAAAGAATGATGGTTTAGAGCACATACCACCAACATGTTGATAATAATTTGAATTTAAGTAATAAAATCTCGTACTTTTACTTTAAACGCTGAGGGGGCAGAGCTACAAAAATGAATTACCAAGTTCCGATGGGAAATTAGAAATTTTTTAAAGTATATGAAGTAAACTAAAAGTTTATGAAGTAAACTAAAACCATTGGGTTTCAGGAGGATCTGAAAAAAGACACCTCGCAAACTAATTTTTGTGTAACATCTACTTTGTACAGAATTTAACAATTTAAGTCTGTATTGGCTTTCTTTATATCTTCGACACATTTTTCATCGGAAAACACTAGAGCTATACCTGGTTGTAGAAAGTTAAATAAACCCTCGTAAACTTCATCTGGTTATATTTTTTCTTTTGTTTTGCTACAAAATCCACTTTGCTAACAAATTCTTTTACGTAACTTCAAGAAACGTGATAAAATATATTTTTGCATAACAGATGCGTTAAATAGCGAATTTGTTCTAAAAAATAAAATAAAATTAACAGTCACGCGTTTCATTGAAATTTCCCTAATGAAATTCACAATCAATTTTATTGCGTTTTGTCAATCCAATCGAATAATGTATTGTTGTTGAAACGGAAGTTAAATTAAAAAAAAATCCTTCGCGAATCATTCCAACTCGAATCAAATCAAAAACACAAAATCTAATTTAGATTTAGAAAATTTACGAAAATTGTCTTGACTATCAATCAAATTGTCAATTCGCTAAGATTTGTTTCTTAAAATTAACGAAATATATTTGAGCGATGATTTTACTCGTGTATAGCCAAAAAGTCACTTTTAATTAAATTTTCTCGGAAAAATCATTTTAAAAATGTATTGAAATTAAATTGAGCGATATAAAATTAACAAAATAGTAGAGTAATTTTAAGGTTTATGGTGCAAAAAATGTTTTATGATATTGATACAGTATTAAAATCAGTTTTACTCTAGACATTTTTATGGAATTATTTTATTACACTGCACGATATATGGGCTAAGCAATTTTTGCGTTTAATTGTCTGTTAAATAGGTCAAATATTTTTGAATATTATTATGTGTTTTTGCATATATGTTATGATAAGTTTTTCAATTGGAATTGTCACATTTCAAAGCATGCATATAAAGATAATTCTTTAATCCACAGCTTTGAGATGTTTTTGACCAATCCCGGAAAAAATACGTTTTATGCCTTTGAAAATGAGAAAGGACCACTCAATCAATGACTAGGTATTAAAGTTAACAATCTAAGATCTAAGATTTGGGTAAAGTCAACTCAAGGAATTAGCTCAACCATATGTGAGTAACGAAACCACTAGAGCATCGTATATAGTCTTGAGCGTCCTTTGTTTAAGGCCCCAATTTTTTTTTAACTCTACTCGTCTCAGCATGAAGACTTTTTTATTGGTTTTTTAATCCTTTTGACAAGTTACGTGACACTAAGTTTAATTAAAATCTACCCCAAGGCACCTAAGGTGGTCTTCTGATATCAAGCGATCGTTTCTGAGCTACTACGTGAATGCTTTGTCTAGAGTTTTCAGCAAAGAACATTACTTTATCGTCCGCGAATGCTACTTCTTGGAGATTGGCATTCATACTACTATAATTGAAGACGATGTTCCACAGGCGTGGGTCCAGAACCGACCCTTGTGGGTACCTTGTGGTCACATTCTTTTGACGTGTGCCATAATTAGTGGCAATATAGTTGCGAATCTTTCAGAAAAATAGTTATTAATGATTGCGTAAAGACCTATAGGATTTACGGTCGGTGATATTTCGTTCACCAAGTACCCTTCCCTAATGATAATTAATTTTCTGTTTTTCCAAGCTTTCGGAAGAACTTATCTTTTTAGACACTTATTCAGGAAGAGAATAATACTGGGCCCTGTTTTAGGCCATGCTCTTCGTATCACTTCAATCTGAATATTATCGAAGCCGGGTCAGTTGTTAATGACATTATTGAGTCCGTGGTTTCATTATTTTCGAATTGTTCCTCAAAGCAACTACTTTTTTTAACAATAAGATTGTTTTAGTATCGCTATTATCCATCAGAATCGTACTCATCGCTTTCCACTAGCGCTTTTTGAGTAGTTAATCGTGCAAGTTAGACATTATTAATTTTGTTTTAACTCAGACAACGACCCAATTTATTAACGATAAATGACGTCATTATGATATCGACCAATTTATTACAAAAAAATTCAAAATTTTACCATCTATCGATTCCTAACACAAAATGTTTACATAAAGGTATAGTTAGATTTGTAAACCATAAAACATAACCATCTACCTACATCAACATCAAAGTAAAGAATTTAACATCTAATATTAAATTTTACTTTTATTAAACTTATCCTCCATATTTTTGTGTAATACCACGCAGTCTTAATAAATAACAAAACCAAAGTTGTTATAAATTAAAATAATTTCTTTATATATAAGCTCAAGTACAATAAACTTTTAACGGAAAAACAAGGATATATATATATATATATATATATATATATATATATATATATATATATATATATATATATATATATAAATATACATATCTTGTTAATTCCTATATAGGAAAAACTTTATACATTTGTGTGTGTATGTACCTATATATTTTCCCGCATATATAAAAACTAATATGAATTGACAAATTGAGATCCAAACTAAGCTAAGTAGAATTTAAGATTTATAACTTATCCCAAGTCAGATAATTAGTTGGTATGTTTTACTTCAGATAAACGATAAAGTAATGTACAATGCGATACGAACAGCTAAGATTTCATTGACATGCTAGATGTCGCTACTTGTATCGTTTTAAAATAATCAAAGTATTTTAATATGTATAATCGCCTAAATGTTGTATATTTATGGTAAATTTTGACGATATACTATCAACCCGCCATCTGGAACATCAATGGGTAAACTTATTTGTTCTTATGATGGTAGTACTATATGTATTTATATTATGCCATCCGTTATACTCTTTTAAAACTATACGACGAGACGATCAAACACCAATCCTAAAAGGCCAATGTACTTTAAAGGGAATGCATTAATGTATTGTGTAATTGATCTTTATGAGACATGCGATAACTTCTCACCTATACAGGAATCAAATTTTTAAAATAATAAATTAAAATCTGAACAATCCCCAAACAAAAATTTTACATACTTAAACCAATAAAATTTATACAGGAATACGGACTGGCTGGTGCTATAGTTGTGAGGATAAGTTAAACAGTTAAATGGACATCAAATTCAGAGACTTACTTTTCGGGACATTTACAGTCTGAAACTAAAAAAAACGAAAAGGTCATGCAGACGACTTTTGGCAACGACAAGGATGCTTAATATTTTTTGTAATCTTAACTGTTCCTCTTAGAGCTACCCTTTTGTTTACCATAGTCCATACCCAAAATATAATGGCTATTGAATATGGCGATTAAAATTTTTAAGTAACCTAAAACTATGCAGTCGTCGCTAAGATTAAATTATTTATGATTCCTAACGCATTATGATCAATCGGTCTCCGACATAGAGGTTAAATTTCAAAAATGCAAAGTACCTGAATCATTACAAGAGGGATATTTTTGATTTCTCGATTTACTACTCTCTTTCATTTTTGTTCACCCTTTTAGCTGCACTAAACTCTTACCAAAATCCAAACTGTACAGATTCAATTGCACAGTACTGTATATCCACTTGTCTCGTGTAAATCGTTGTAATCTTATTTTACTTTTTTAATACATCTTAAGGTAAAACTTTTTTTTCTTACTGTTTCAGTTTTTCATTTCTTCCTCGTCGTATAATATAAAAGAAAACACAAAAAAAATTATTTTAAAAAGTTAACTTTTTAATATTTTGATTATGAGAAAAGTTTTTAATTTGTTTGGCTATATTATTGGCCTAGACAATCATGATACTCGTATTATTATATAAAAGTAAATGAAATCTTATAAATATCATAACATTTTTTTATTTTATATGTCCAACAGATTAATTAATTCAACTGGTCGGCCCAATCCAACACAATCTTTACTATACATACACCTGCAACAAACACAATCAAAATGCGTTCCGTTCTAGTACCACTTTTCATTATCGGATACTATATTGCTTATGCCACATGCGATGGGTACAATAGTAACAAAGAACTTAGCAGTTTTGACAGAATAAATGAAGCCATCAATGGAGGTGATAGTAATGGATTTGATAATACGGACGAATTTATCGATAAACGAGCTGAACGATATGGTTTTAAGTTGGGTAGAAGAGCATATACATATACAAACGGTGGACCAGGAGTAAAACGACTACCTGTTTATAATTTTGGACTTGGTAAACGAGCTGCGTGAGTATTTTTTTAGATTCAAGCACATGCATGTAAGTTATGGTACAGTTAAATTATATTTTATGTTTTTACAGCCGGCCATATTCGTTTGGGCTTGGAAAACGTAATATGATAAACGAAAATTCAGAAGAAGATTATCAAGATAGCAAAGATTCAGTACAATCACCATCATCATACGACTCACCTTTGTCATCTTATCATCTTTATTTGCCATATGATAATAAATTCGAAGGTAAGTGGTGAAGGTTTTGAAGATATAAATGCCAAGCTCGGTTTAAATAGTATTTTTACTACTATATATATACACATAAGTGTTCAAACTCTGAAGTAAGCTCGATAAAGGATAATTCTCGAATAAGTTTCCGAAATTAATTCACATAAAGCCACATTGTAACGTATTAAATCCGTGATTCTGCATAAAATCATAACTTAAAAAAGAAAGCAAATATCAAAATTCGAACTGTGATGCATAATTTGATGCATGTTTAAAATACTGGGTAATTTTTATTTAATATTTCGTTTTGCTATACGAAAATAACTATCCAACGAAACCTGAAAAGCGTGGAATCTATAAAATCAAGAATAGCTAATACATTGTATAATCGTAGAAGAAAAGCAACACAAAGATAGATGGCGAGCAAACGCGGATATATTTGGCCGAACAACAAAATTATTATCTCTTCAAGTCTGATAGAACACATCGATATAGCAACAGTATAATAATAACAGTACAGTGTTACCCTACTTGTAATGACAGTACAGAGTCCTTTCTATGAAAATTGGAATTTTAGTGAAAATCCTTCTTCCATTGCCAGTTGATAATCCATAGTAATTGATTCTTCGTCAACCTCAATATGCCATTGGGTTATATCGAGTCTTTATGCTCAAGGTATCTGTATTATCATCTGTACACTCCAATTTACCTCATTAAGTTCTACTTCCCTTCGGTTTAAATAATTGTGCCATATAAATATGGATAGAACAACTCTAAAAAATTAACTCTGCTAGCAATCGTAGGTAATCTTCAAAAACAGATATCATTTGTGTTAGTTATTTTCTACAACCAGCTTTTCCTCCAACATTCCGTAGAACTTTTCACGATACCATCTAATTGTGGATGCAAAGATGTCGTCCGTATTTTGTTTATATTTTTAATTCCTTCCTTGATTCATGTTAATCTTTATCAATTCTCAGCTTTCGTTAATACTTCTTGATCTACATGACTATTAGGATTATCCGAGCGAGTCCTTTTACTGCCATTCACTGGATACATTCTGACACCACTCTACTACCGTACATCATCTTTATTTGATTTTTTTGATTCCTCAATGGCTTTCACTCGTTTCCCTATGATAATTTTGCAATATCTATGGAATTAGTTTTCCATTCACAGCAGGCTTTTTCATTAGGCACAATTTTATTTTTCATATGGTATATTATCTGCTATACCCTATTTAGTGTGAACTGATGATGATTCTTCTATACTTGTCGATTTCATCACATAGAGGAAAGTGATCTTCGCCTTTTCCATCTTAACTTCTTGATAAGTGGCCCAAATTCCCACATGCCCAACATCTCAGCCTATTGATGTCTTCTTTGTGTTGGGACGCTGACCACTTTTTATTCTTGCTAGTTGGTGTCTATTACCCCACGTCAGATTTTCATCACAGGTCTGATAATGGCTTGTGACTACTTGTCCTGTCTTCAGATACCCCATGCTTCAATGAATGCTTTCATTTTAACCTTTCCGTACAACAGGAGAAACTTACTCCTGATAGAAATCCTTTAATTCCATTTATTGAATCTGTCGCTTATTAACTCTACCTTATTTACGATTCAGCACTGTTATTATTTCAGTATATACAAGGAGTATATGTTATAAAATCGTCCGATGAGTTTCCGTTGCTTCTATTTTAAGAGTCGCTATTAATGATTCGACACTATTCTCCCCGTCCTATTTATTTTGTATGTCCACCAATTTAAACTGGGATTTAAGAATTACAAACTATGTTGTGCCATCGAAAGTCGGTTGAATATAATTTTCCAATAATATTAATCGGAAATTTCAAAAAATTCCCATCTGATCTGTCGGACATTATAATTATAGTTTTCTCATTTACGGTCTTTGAAAATGGTGATTTTACAAGATCAAGTGGTGGGTATCTTGAAGTGACCGATACATGAATCCTAATCTCAATCCTTTTGAGAAGTTTCAGTATTTCTAAAATGGCTGCGGGTACTTTTGGTCGATTACGTTCTGTGACAGTATAGCGATATCTTTAAGGAGAAGCACACTTGGTAGTTGCAACTCATTTTAAATTAATTTAAAAATTCATTATTTACTGTTGCAATTTATTAAAATTCGTCTCCTTTTATTTGTAGATTCAGCTCCAATTAAACGCGGCCGCCCATACAGCTTTGGATTAGGAAAACGTATGGTACGTGACCTCAGAAGGTTACCAGAACAACGATACAATTTTGGTCTAGGAAAACGCTAAATTAAAATAAACAAAAAAAAAATCTGTATAATTTAAATAAATATAAATATAAAAAAAAACTAAATAAAAAATAAAAAAAAAAAACAAAAAAAAATTATGTATTAATTCATTTATTTAATATAATTTTTTTCAAAAACTGATTTAATATTTTTTTTGAGTACACCACACGAATAAACGCAAACATTTTCCAAACCAAAGACACAAAATAAATTCTAGGCCAGCACACAAATTCCGTATACATAAAAATATTTAAAAAAAAAAAAGTATTAAATCAATTAACAAATAAAAATATATGTTTATTAATTTAAATTTTTAAATTTAAATTTTTGTCAACCAAAAAAAAAAAATCAAAAATTTAATAAATAAAAACAAATATTCTTGTAACATAGGCTTCATTCTAGCATTATAAATAATTTTAATTATTATTATTATTATTCATATATCAAACAAAATATATATATATAAATAAATAAATAAATAAATAATTATACACATACAAATAAATAAATAAATGAAAAATAAAATATTTAAAGTTAATTAAAAATAAAAACGATTCTGTGTAATTCAATTAAAATTATAAATAATTATATAAAAAAAACTTAATTCTGACAACAACAAAACAAAAAAAAATATATAATATTATTATTAAAATTATTAATTAATTAATAAAAATATTTAATTTTTTATTTTAGAAAAAAAGAAAAAATAATTTGATATTTTGATTTATTTTTATTGTTTTGATTGATTGAAACTTTTAAAGAGCTTCTTCCTATGGTAAAGTCCAAAAAATACTTTAAAAAATTGCCTCAAAAATTCGTTACTATCTTGTATATTCTTTATTTATTCATTACATTTATCATATTAGCACAGATAAAGATATACAGATATGGAAGTTTCATGGCCATTAATTACATGAGAATATTCAGTTATTGAAATATCTTCAAATTCGAATCTAGCCAGTTTAAAACAGGTCAATATAATATAATTAATATATATATATATATATATATATATATATATATATATATATATATATATATATATATATATATATATATATATATACTATGCTTTAGCCGATGTAAAGCTACAGCGTCATAATCATAATTTTACTTGATGTAAGAAAAAATTAACAACACAGGAACTCAAAAGTGCTACTTTAAAGCACCCTTTATGCTCAGTCACTCGACAGTCATTCTCGTGCGCCTTTGAATAAAACTAATATGCGACTAAAACCATATGGCAACGTATATAGTCGCTTGTGGAAAGCACTTGAAGAGAACAAATACTGGACAATGCGGCCTGATACCTCAAGACCGAAAGTTTTTCTCAAACGAGAACCAGCTAATAAATGGATTAATCCTTTCAATCTATTCATTCTCGACTTAACATACTTGGCACGAATACAGATATGCAATTTATCATTAAAGAATATTCGTGGGCTGCATACGTAGTAGAGTATGCGTTAATGAGACAAATCGGGAAATTAGAAATTTTGACCGTAAAATCATTCAGACCATGGTTGAATATCCCGAATTCGATATCGTGATGTTCAAGGTGTCGGGTCGATAGAATATCTTCAAAATTTAGAATAAATATATGACATTTAGGCGGTTATACATATACAAATATTTTGATTATTTTAAAACGATGCCAGTAGCGACATCTAGCACTACAATGGGCTAACATGCCATGGTAGTACTATGTGTATTTATACTATGAAGCGAGAAATGGCTACATTACATCTGCCCTTTCGTGATGAAAAAGTAGAGGTTCTCACTGAGCTGCGGTTCATAAAACTGTATGGCAACAATGAAGTACTCATTTTAGAAGGAAGGAGTTTGAGGCAGACCTAGCCATTGCGATAACTATGTATATCTGTCGACAGAAAAAATCGGCACTAACCAGAGGCTCGATCAGTCTGAATAGCATCTTATCGAGACACGTTCCTTTACTCAAGACCATGCAAATGAGCTCTGTCCAAAGGCGTAGGACTATTTTGGAGCATCAACGATGTCAATATTTATAATCTAGCTGCGCTCAATACTCTGGATAAAATCACATCTTTGCGACAGATGACTTTATCGGCTGCGGTAATGTTGAGCAGTTATAGCATTCGTCCGTCAAAAGATCCATAAACCAATATTGACGTGAAAGATGTTCTGGCGAATGAAACTATGGGCTGTCTGATCCATCCAGATGAGGACAACGATAACGATAAAAATGTCCAACAGTCAAACGACTCTGGATGAATTTTGGTATTAATTTACAAATTGACAAGAAGGTCAGGCGGCTTAAAGCTGGATGGGCTCAGAAAAAGGCCGATGTTTGGTGCTCATTTCTAGAAAAGGCTAAACTTTTTATAAAAAACAACAATCGGACAGTTAATATTAAGCGAAATCATTTTCCAGTCGAACCTGCGTATGCCACCACAATTTATGCATCTCAGGGTGGTAACAAGATAGTATACTCTTACGATTAAAAACCAAGTCAACAACTTTATTACGAGTAACGAGTCTCGAAGGGCTATTCATCACGTCTTCGATCATGTCTTCTATTGTCATAATAATGACGTTTCGCTTTTAACATTGAACTGCCAGATTCTGAGTCAAATCACCTCGACCTAACTGAAACAGTCCGAGACCTGGGTACGTCATGACGAGAATGATAATATTCCTAATTTTGAATGCTGCATTTAGTTCAAGAGAGACAGCGGGCTGCCAGTGTAGCAATATATAAAAATTCAAGTTCAACTCATAGTCACCTCGCGTAAGGAAATCATCGTTAGACAAACAACTGGTAGGAGCGTAATAACACAACCCATGTGCGATATATGCATTATATACATCTCGTCGAATAAAGCTGCCGAAGACATAATCAAGTAGGTTCAAACGGTAATTTCTCGTTTAAGAACACTGGCTTTTACATTTCCTAGAAGCGTCAAATACTATACCCACAATTTAGTAGTAATCCATAATTTAGTAGTCTTTCGTATGAAGCTCCCTCATGAAGCTCACGTACATTTTTTGGAATTCTGAGTCACTTCGATTACTCTTTCTCATGACCAATGTAAGACTTTGACGTTGTCACGGGCTTTCTTCTCCAATTTTCTTAAGTCGAGTAGATCAAAAAATATATCAGCGCCTAGCAGAACATCAATCGTTGCTGGTTTGTAGAGGTTGGGGCCTACTAGTTCAATTCCTGCCAACGCCGTTTTGAGTTTTAAAATTATAAGAATATTAATCGATGCCGTTGGTTTGTCAGGGAATCTTGGTTAAAAGCTGATTGGAGCCATTCCTTGTAATTTGACCGCACCTGTTTGCCCAATTCCGGTGATAACGGTTCTTCCGTCAGTACGGAAAAAAGAAGCCTGCGAAGCCATATCAAACAAATCTCTGCAAGGCTTGAGAATACCATTGCCGGCGATTGCATACACTACTGCTATTAGCACAATGCGTGGATGCTTCTGCATTGTTAGAGCCTGGTTAGAGCCTGGTCGCAATCGATCAATTTATGGTCTTTGATGTTGCATGCAACGCATGCCGATTTAGTTCAAGTCGTTAAGGTTGATTTTGTTGGAAGTTATGCTGCTGATTTCACCAGTCATACCTGACCGCATTTCAGAGACTCAAGGACATTAATTAGTTTCCCGAGAAATTCAAGTAGTAACTTTAAACTCGGCTACTCTTCATTCATTGTTTCCTGTACTAGGTATATTCGCCAAGGATCCCTGGATTATACCTGCTCACTTAACACTTTTAGGACATGTGCTACCTAGTCGCCGCTCGATGAACTTTCGAATAAAACAGTTGACGGTATGTCGCTTCCATATAGTAGTTTGCCTCTGTGGTTTTAAAGTGCCTGACAAGGGAGTTTGCTTCTCCTTTAAGCAGATCAACCATATAATGAAATTTTTATGCGGTTGGAAAAATATCGCGGGCTGTTCAAATTTAATCGACTATACCGTGATAAAGGTCGGATTTTCGATACAAATTAAACGAGACCAGATTTAGGAAAAATGAAAGCAATTATATGCTTACATTGCCCCCACCCAATGACATTTAGACGTTCTAGTCATATCTGTGAGCAATTAATTACCATAGCAAATTCAAGAGTGACCGGTTGATTGTCAGAAAACTTATACTTTATGACCCAAATCAGCGGATGATAACGGCGGGATTCGGATGAATGTTATAGTGGATGAGTCGACATGACGAAAATTTTGCAGATTTACAAAACGTCTACACACGTACCATTGTAGTCATGGTCAATATCCGATGGTCCATTGCAGCAAAAAAAAAGAAAAAGCAAAGAAATTTTCGCTCGTTTTGGACCACCACAGCTCAAACAGCGGAACACAGTTCCTTTTCGCGTAATTTAAAAGAATGTGTGAGCGAAACAGAAAACAACATCTCCGTCGTACACCATACTATCCGCAATCAAATAAACAGACGGAAAGGTTCGTTGATACGATCATAATATAAATACACATAGTATAGTACTACCATCATAAGAAAAAAACAGATTTCCCAATAATGTTCCAGATGTCGGATCGACAGAAAACCGTCAAAATTTAGAATAAATATATGACATTTAGGCGATTATACATATAAAAATATTTTGATTATTTTAAAACGATACCAGTAGCGACATCTAGCGCATCAATAGGCTAATATAACATGATAATACTATGTGTATTTATATTATGATACGATGAAATGTGCTTGTCAAATTACCATACATTCTGGACTGTCTTCACCCGAGATTATGTTCGGACAAGAAATCAGAACAACAAAAACCACGGAACTAAACCAAGGCATTACAAAAGAACAAGAACTTCGAGTAGGTCCTAGGAATTAAATATCAAGATTATCACATTAAAAGTTCTCACTAGTAAAGGATACAGTACCACTTCTTATTTTACTGGCTTATTATGAAATTTCATCAGTACCAACTGAAATACGGCCCAAAATTTATTTTGTCAATGCTACAAACTTCGTTGAAGTAATTGTCGACAGCTGAGTGTAACCAGGCTACAGTTTTAATAGCAAGCTTACAACACTTCAGGTCAAAACACTTCTTTGAACACGTTAACTAAATCGAAATCCAGTCAATTTCAGTAAACCTGACAAATGTCATCCAAATTAAGTACTTCGTTGAACTACTGTACCATACATATATTACCCCTAAATGTTGTATTTATTACGTATGTTAACATTTCATCCAGGGTACAAACCAACACCACAAATCAAGTATGTTTAATGCTTCAATAACGTAATATTTCACTTCCATATTTTTCAATCTAGTTCGTTGGTTACTGTCATCATCAGCGATTTACGGAATAAAGAAAAATAATCGGACGACGAATTGTATAATAAAAAAAAATAAAACGAAATTTAGTATACATTAAAATGTGTTTGGTGTTAATTGCATTCAGTAACATATTGTCTGTAAACTAAATAAATTGCTTACCTGTATTTTATATTCGTTTTCTTTATGAATTTTTTATTATACCTAATTTTGAAGTAAGTACAGTGCAAAGGGGCCAACCATAACCTCACATATATTTCGATATGTTAATTTTCTGTTTTTTTTTCTATTTCGTTCCAGTGTTCTGGTTATTTTCTTGGTATATAAAATGATTCGGCGCTTTTTCACGACTCTACTAGAAAATCCTTATATTTCGTCGAATGAAATTATTACACAAGCCGCAAGTGGAAAATCAAACAGTTTTCGAAGTTCGAATTTGGACAGTTTGAATTGGTTGTATTCGGTGGCACCATGTTTTCCGGTGCGAGGCGATCATGTATCTATAATTCACGAACCAAATGTATTCTATGAAACTCTTTTGACGAAATGTTCAAGTGCAAAAGATCGAATTTACCTGGCCAGTTTATATTTGGGTACAGGGAATCTTGAACAAAAATTAGTGAGTGCCATGAAATCGAATATAGAGTCGAATAATCAGTTGCAAGTTAATATGCTGCTTGATTTTTCACGGGGGACGCGAGGTGAAGTAAACAGCCAGACAACATTAAACGAATTGATTCGGTTAAAAGATCAATTTTGCTTATCACTGTATCATACGCCATCGCTTCGAGGCCTTAAAAAGAAAATGATTCCACCACGCTGGAACGAATTGGTTGGACTTCAGCACATGAAATTATATCTATTCGATGACACCGTTATAATAAGTGGTGCGAATTTATCTAACGATTATTTTACAAATCGTCAGGATCGTTATCTAATGGTCGAGGATAAGAATTTGGCCGATTTTTATTCCGAATTCATTGGTAAGGTGCAAGAGTTTAGTTTACGCGTCGATTCAAATAAGAATGTTGGTCTGCATCCAACATGGGATCTTTTACCGTATCAGTGTAACCAAATAGATTTTGTTGAAGAAGCTAAATCTCGAATATGCCATTTTTTCCAAAGTAGTTTCAATAAGCAAAATGCCATAATAGAAAATAATAAAGAGGCTGACACCTGGATATTCCCGTTCATTGAAATGGGACAATTAGGAATTCATCACGACAGCATAGTTACCAAAACTCTTCTTTCATCGTCGTTGGAGCGGTCTAAAATGAAGTTTGCTACGGGATATTTCAATTTGACCGATGAATATATGGAAACGATTACTAATAATTGTGCCGCCGAGTGTAGTATTCTGATGGCTCATCCAACGGCCAATGGTTTTACGGGTGCCAAAGGTCCAGCCGGCAGTATACCAACGGCATATACACTAATCGCTCGTAAATTCCATGAAAAATTAGTGCACGCGAAACAAGACCATCGCGTTAGCCTACTAGAATATGCCAAACCAGGATGGTCATATCATGCTAAAGGATTATGGTACTACCTTCCAGAATCGTCACATCCCAGCCTAACCCTTATTGGGTCATCAAATTTTGGCGAACGTTCAGTAAATCGAGATCTTGAGACTCAACTATGTATCGTAACCGAAAATAAATCGCTTCGGACACGTCTTCAAGCGGAATGTGATCATTTATATAGTTTGGGGACGACGGCCGAATCTGAACTTGCCATACGACCAATTCCGCGATGGGTTCGCACCGTAGTCCTGTTATTCAAAAACTTTTTTTAATCTGTGATAAATAACGACGACAAATTATATTATTTTACCATAACCATTAACACATTGAATAGTTTTAGTCAATTTAATTAGATATCTGATTAGTTTCAAATTTGTTTTATTTATTTCATCTAGAATTATCGAATTAATCGTAAGAAACATTTTTTTTATTGTATGTACCTTGGATTGCATTGCATAAGGATTAAATATAAAAAATAATCATAAAACATAAAAGTTCGATGTATACCGATCGAAATAAAATAATAAAATTCCTAAAAATGTTTAAATTTTCTTAAATGCTCCAGAAGTGGTTGAGATTCATAAGTCGATGACTCAAATTTCCTTGGGCTGTGATACGAGTGTTAGCACTATTATTACTACGTGCGTTATTCGATTTCTGATAATTTATGTAAATTCGTACAGCAACATAAGAAAATAAATTCCATTTCTAAAATAACACAAATCTTAAATTATTGTAAAACAAACAACTTTTTTTGTACTTTAAGCAAAAAATCGTGATTTTGTTGTTACATACCAAACCAGCAACATAACACACAAAACGGTGGTGCAATTGCAAAATTGTTGATTTCGATTATTTGCAATTTGAAACGAGCAAATCTAAGTGTTAGATAATGCAAAATGTTTCATTGAACACTTGTTGGTTTAAAATAGGCAGCTAACACTACATATTCCTTGTCTGCAAGCGACAAAATGCATTTAAGAGACTAAGCCATTATCCGAATTGAACTTTGATCCTAAATTTTCATAATATATCTAATTATTCTGTAGCGTTAGGTAGCCTCGAAAACAGATAAAATTCACTTAGGTAATAATTGAACAGTTCGATAACCTTAAAGTTTTTGTTGATTTGTCGGTCCGAATAAGTGATTAACACATTAACGCGATTTAAAATGTACAGTAAGGTAACAATAACTGATCGCCAGCCAGCGTTTGGTTTAACGCGAACACAACCTTTGATGGAGACGATCTATGAACGTGACGCAGGCTCCGTTGTACAATGATTCAGAAGACCTAATAAGCTGCTACCATATTTACACAGGCATGAATGAAGGTAAGCTTAACAGATAAAATAATAATCGGTGTCTACAGGACATTGCAGACCCGAACGTATCAACAATCCAACATCAGGGGAGACCTAAACTCGGACCATTCTCCAATATTTTTGACATTAAGTAAACAATTATTCAGAATTTTCCACCAGTTGGGAATACTTTTAGGCAGTCCTTAAAAACAACTAACTTTGATGGTTCCATGGCCAAATTATTTAAAGAAGCAAGTCGCGTTAAAAATGTTTTAAGTGCAAATATCGAAGATTATGCCCAAATTGAAGGCCAAATCGAGGAAATCCGAGCTTTGCAGTGATTTGTTGCAGCAAGTGTCAAAAGTATTTGAGGCTGCAGTCTGCACTTATCAGCCGGTTTAATACTAGACGTTATCAAGAATCGGTTCAAATCCCAATGGAGTACAGAATCCATTGGTTGTATAATTGCCCATATGCCAGTACAGGCTGGCTGGAGCAATGCAATGTGCAGATGAGTTGTAATATTTGGCGGGGGTACTGGCGTACCTCAAGTAAAGGAACAGTTTGAAAAGACAATATATCAAAGGATTGGAAAAAATGTGAATGCAGATAAAGCTGTTTGATCAGTATATATGACCGCCCCTTTATCTACAGGGTTTAAAGTAAGTGAAACGTACATTATTTAGTCCAATGAATTCATTCCCTTAAAAACCGTGAACACCTTCAATAAGCACATAACTGACTTTAGTTCCGACGTAAATTATGCCGATGTAGATTACACATCGTCAGCACTTGAAGTTGAAAGTTTGGTAAACCTAAATTTGGCCCGAGTTGTACTTACAAAAGTTACCTAATAGTAAAAAAATCGAAAATACAGAGTCAAAGGGCAATAAAGACCATTTTAGTATTCTTGCACTTACCAATATGATAAGGAAATTATTTCAGTCAAGTGATGATACCGAACTACCAGGTATTGAAGGAGGAGTAAAAGATAATAAAACTACCGATTTAGAACACACGTCAATCAACGGTGAGACAAATTCCACTCAATCGGCTGAACAAGACTCGGCATTCACTGTTCTAACTGAAAATAAAACTAAAAATAAAAGTCAAAACCGTCATATTGAAAGAGACAATACCTTCTGACGTAACTCCATTAATAGGTAATGATGGTATAACCGAGTCAAAAAACCGCACTCAACTAACTTGAAGGATTCGTAATCGATTCACAAGACAAGCTCAAGGAAAGTACAGCAGATGTCCTAATGAGAATGAAATTGTTGATACTTAAAAGCTTGCGCAGAAACTGGCAAATGGTTATACAATGAAGGTCCCGATGCCACGTCCGAAGTTTAATTTGAAAAACCTAACGAATTCAATTTTAAGCCGGCACTAGGGACATCCGGAGCGAGTCAATGCTCTTAAAGCACTTTAAAAAATGATCGAAAAGCCAAAGAAATCATTAAAACAGAGGCAAATGTAACAAAAACCAATACAGAGAATGATGTCTTCACTGACGTTGAAATTCAAACACTTGGACATACACCAAAGAGACTAAAGAATGTAACACTGAAGTAGCAGAACAAAATAAACTGCCCATAAATGCTGAAATCCGTCTCTCCGTAAAATTGATCTCCGATAAAATGGCGGGTCTTGCCCGTTAAGTTAAATACTTGGTGAACAAAATTAAAATATGGAAGCCCAAAGTCAAAAAAAAAATCAAGGAAGATAAACAGATCTTCAATCGAAGATGAAGTAATTCAAGTTGAAGAAAATCCCAAATGAAAGAACTGAAACAACCCAAGAAACCAAGAAAGAAGTTTCAGTGATAAAAGATATAGCAGATGTTGCTGATGCAGAACATTAAATAGGATTTATGTTTTTTATGGTTAGGAGTTTAGGAAATGTTAGAAAGTAAGAAAATGAGGGGTTAATAGACAAAAAGTTCAAAAGTTCGCAAATACGGCAACCAGCTTGAGAAAGTATTCCAAAAATGAATTGTAAAATAAAAAGAAACAACCACCCTAAACAAAGAGAACTTTGATCAGAAAAAATAAGAGGGACACGAATATGGCAGCAACCAAGAGCTCCATAAGATCAAACTAAGTTTAACAATATTACTCAACAGTTAAAATGCAAAAGGTAAAAGATGGCAATCAGTAAATGTCTGTCTGTATGTCTAAAAAAAAATTACTAATTACAGCAGTCCTAATTATTTACTTTGGAAAGCAACCAAAAAATTAAGACAAATAATGCAAAAATACTCCTACATAATGTTTAAGCCTTAGAATCCCGAATAATACCGGTAGGATCTTGAAAAAAAATGAAACTTCACTAAGAATGCTTTTAATTAGATTCAACATAATTTCGTAAAAATCTCCTGGTACAATTTTATCACTGCAGAATTTTAAAACAATTGTCAAGTTTGAGCTCACCCATTTTATAAATACAGCATTCAGAATCAAATTTTTACCCAAATTGTGGAAAATTGCAGAAATAATCATGGTACTGAAATAATCTAGTCTATCTGCTCAAGTAGATCATAATAACTGGCTCAAAACGGAGAATTCAAACTCAAAATTGTTATTTTCTAATATGGTAACTACGCCGATAGTTCCAGTCATTTTATTTATAACTTGAACTAATGCTTTCAAATGCATTATAAATTATCGGTTTCAGTTATGGTCAGTAATTATCTAAATGAATGATACCGAAAATCAATTTTGTCAACTTTGTGTAAAAGACATCGCCGTATCATCAAAGTACTGTAGTATTTTTTTGTTGTCATGAGCAGAGTTTTAATATTTACAGCGTTGCCGTAACCTTCAATTCTAAAAGCTAATAAATTTTAAAAATATAAAAAAATTTTACATTTTTGTGTGATTGTTACTTTTTCGCACCTGTTTGCAGTGCACCATTCCTATAATCAACCAGCCTTATATCTATCTGGAAATATTTTGTTTCAGGTTACTTCCGTTGACACTATCGGCCATTTGTTTGGTGAACACTTTTGATATTGACCGAATTTAAAATTAAGCGTAATAAAAAGTCTAGTTTTTTTCCATCTTCGATTTTACTTTCTAAGACATTTTAATGCTGAATAAACCATTTTTACAACGAGACTGCTTGGATATACTAAGACTGCTTGAGTATACTTGTTCTTACAGTCAAATTTATAAATGGTTAATTATCAAATGAGTGCACTTGATAGGAAGGCAATCACAAGTCTAAATAAAAGTTCACCACAATAGCATTTACTTTTCATATATGTGGATCGCTATAGGCTAATAATCCACTTTAGTTACAAAAATAAATTAAAAGCTAGGCGCGTTTGACTGATTTGTCCAGCCAAAAAGTATATAGGAGTATAGGTTTTAGGTTGTTCTCCTCCAAGAAACTCGATGGCAACAAAGTACCAAGGCCAGTACCAAGTATAGAACAGATCCTAGTAAGACGTCTCAAAGGCCAATAAACCATGATGTCATTTTTAAGATTCGGTCTTACCTCTAAAAATGTATGATATTACTACCAGGGCTATTAAATTTGAAAACAGAAATCATCAAATGACCGGTTAACATGGTGGACGTCAATAGAAACTTTCTACAAGAACTGTGTTGTCAGTGGCACCCAAATAACGCCATAGGTATGGTAAAAAGTAAACTCAAAAATTTGATCTGCCTGAAAATCAAAAAAGCTAAAATCTGTAATAGTGATCTGATTGAGCCCAATAATACCTCATAGAATAGGTTATGTTCAAGCTTTGTTAATACAAACGCACATATTTAATGGTAATATGTACATCACAAAGCAAACTCTTTCTCACAACGAAACTACATTTTTGGACGGTTAAAGTAAATTCAAAATATTCCAAAAAATTTGCCCAGTCCTGACCATTACAATTTTCTTAAAACTCGTCTGCAAGCGCAATTTTGGTAGGAAATATACTAACAAATACTATCATCCCACAAGTCACAACAATACAACAAAAAAAAATCGCATGCCCATCGAAGTTCTCTCTTTGTTTACAAAAATTTGTTTTTTTTTCTTCATTTTTTATTTTCTTTTAACGTTGCTCGCTCCCACAAAGTCTCAAATAATTTCTTAATTCTCTCGCCACTCTTCTCAAATTATATTTTATTTTTTCTTCATTTTTGACATTTCTCTTTTATGTATCTTTTGAGAAAAAATGTAGTAAATTCTGAGTCACACACATTGAAAATATTCAAATCCATTCATTAAATTTTAGTACCAAGTTAATGTTCGACGGAGTAGGATCGTTACTGCGTGTCGTTCCATATGAGTGAAATTAACGTTTGCGTGATTTTTCATAAGTCAGTTATCTTTTTTAAATAAGTAGTTATATGAATATGGTTTTTGTTTGGAGCCTAATTAAAATGTGAATTTAATTTTAATTAAATAGTGTACGTGTGTGTGTATCCATTCTAAGTGTGGTGATATTTCAAAATATTTTAAGAAATCGTCGTTTTTTTTTTTTTAAAGAAGTTTTGTAATTAGTGATAGTTTTTGTATGATAAAGTGATCAAATTATAGTGATAAAATATGATTGGCATATAAAAAATAAAAATATCTTGTGATCGTTAGGCATATGTTATGGAGGAATTACTACAGCATGGGATACATTAGCAGAAATCAATTTTTTCTATTTATTGGATTTTTATTTAATGGATTATACTACACATTCGGCTACACAGGAACCAATTATTCAATAAACACAGGTAAATTACCAACCACAATCGTTTACATATTAAAGGCAGTATTTTACCAATGCAAAGATTTTATATATTTGTTTACTATACATCTTTTATTTTAAAATGTTAAAGAGTTATAAAAACAATTTTAAGACCGTATATGGTACATCATAAACTATAAACTAAATCCCAAAAAAAACTATCCTTGAACGCGGCTCACATATCGTGTATATAATTAGAAATGGAATAACCTTATTTCGCTTTTATTCTTTTTTGTTATGCGACTCGAGCTCAACCTTACCGAGTAGATATACCACCACCATATATAATACCGAATCGAAAGAGTTTTTTTCCCATTAGATTTGTTGTAGTCATGTTTTTTTTTTCTTATACATTTCTTATACTTATATACATACATTTATGTACTGAGCTGAATATTGAATTTGCAATACAATTTCTCTAGGGATTTTCTTTTGTTTTTACATAGAAACTCCATTGGATATGGTATTTTCTATAATTTAGGTACAACATGTTTACCGTTTGTAGTATTGCCGAGGGACTTTAGGTAATTTGCTGGAAAATGAATAAAATTTAATAATCTTTAAATAAAATGACTTGGGTTAAGTTTGTTATGTGGCATGAACTTTTTTTATTGACATGGAACTTCCTAAATATGGTGTGGTAAGATTAAGAAGTAAACTACTAACAAACAGGTGTTTAATTTGCGGTGAAGGGTATTTTTTATAAATGTTGAAAGTTTAGTTGATTAGTTTTGACTTAAAAACTCAGTTATCGTGCAATTATAAATTGTTGTACTTTCATTATTTAATATAAAATTTACGTTATATATCAGTTTTGTGTAATAACATTTTCCAAACCACAAATGAGTGGCTGGTATAGTTAAATAGAATTTTGTCTGAGTTTTTGTTTATTACGGAAGTTTATACAAAAAAAAAAAAAAAAGTTCTTATGAATTTACTGATAGAGTTATTACTTTGAAATAACCTAAACTTTTCGAAATATATTGATATTACGCCACTAATTAACTGACTAACAAAATAATTTATCATTTTAAAAATGAAATGAAGATCGCGGTCTAATCTATATGACTTCTTCGTAAGTTTTAACTCTTACATTTCAAAGTCTAGGAATGTTAATCTAATCGCGATTCAGAAATTATTTAAAAGTGGCTTGTTTAATCATGGCATCCTTTCCGATTATTTTCCGTTTAAAGATGAAGCCGAATTACGTGGTTTTTTATTCCTATTACAATGCAAACCTGGTTTGTTTGATAAAATTTACCTATATTCAAAAATTTTAAATTTTATTGCTTTAAAACTTAAGAATACAATTTTTTAAAATATGCTTGCATTCCAAATTTATTCAGATTTGAACTGCATTTTAGGGGTTCGATATTCATTTCAAATTTCGGTCAAATTTTTTAAAACACTTAGGTATTAAATTTACAAAAAAGAATTTAAAGTTCAAGTCAGAAAAACAACCGAATCAGAATTCATAGGGGTGAAATTTTAAATATATACTATTATACGGTAAGAAGGGTTAAGTTTAAAATGTGGTTTTATTTGGAAGTCGCCAATCATTGTGAATATATTGTAAAGGGATTACAAAGAAACCACATTAAGTAACCTAAAGTCACAAAACTAATTTTAAAAGATAGTAAATCTGGATAAGATCCATGGGTGGAGTTACGAATCTTAGTTGAATATATTTCTATTTCAGTTGGACTATTTTGCCATCAACCGAGTAATTTCAAAGCTAAGATAATTTCAAAAATACATAGTGCTAAATATAAAATATTATTTGGCAAGTAGTTTACAGGCAAAGGTCGGGCTAAAAATGAATAATTTCTAAAATTCGTTTTAAATTTGAAAGATTTACAATTTGATTGCTTGCAATCAATTACATATTCGTCAAAAATAACTAGTAGATTTGGGTGACTTATATGCCAATAGAACTGCACCTTTTTACCGTTAATTTCGACGAATGTATGTAATATTTATGGCCCAAACTGAGTTAGAATGCTGTGATTTCAACCAAATAGCACCATAGTCTTCATAAATAGCATGGTCTCCAGATCATGTAATTCTTTATGATTTTTTTGTTGGTTTATTTGAAAAGCGAGAAGTTTATCAATAGTCCACATAGACTACAGTTTCTAAAAAAATGATTCGATGACATTAATCCATTTTTAGCAATAAACCATAAACAATACCGTGGGAAACTATTAACAAGTTGAACTACCTACAACGTGCACTCACAATTCGTTATAACTGGTTCAAAATATATATTCGCAGATACGCGTTTTAGAGGCCATTTGCAACTTCTATACATTAGTTAGTGTTAAAAAATTTATTGGAATTGTAAATTACATAAACCTCCCCATAATTTTTATATTAGTTCTTTTATATCACTGATAGAGCCATATAGAAACAGTGGTCGATCGGAATTATTAATTTTTTGCATTATTACATAATGTTAAATCTGATAAATTGAAACAGATGTTGTTATGGGGTAAGCCATCATGCATTATTCACAAAATGCCCTCGCTTTAATTTGACAAAAAAGTTATACCAAATAGACTTGAAATTATCGAATGCAAGATTTAAGATATGGATTAAAAGTCATAGTTTAGTAAAACGTATGAAAACCTTTGGTTCTAATCAAATATTACTATATATAGTATAGGTAAAGATAAACCACATTGTCTTACTTATCAAGATTGGTTGCATTTTAAGCCAAAAAGAATTGGAACAATAATTTACTAAAATATATATTGTAACTAAAACCTTCAACCTGTGCATCTAAAAAAGTTCGACAAATGTAACAGAATAGTGACATTTTTTTATGAAACTATTTTTCAGCTCATATTACTCCTAATTGTTAAATTAAAATTCAATAAAAATTATCATGTCAAAAAATTCTAACACTCGTAATTCATTAAAAATAGCTTAAATTTAAAATTTTTTAAATGTTCAATGAAATTTTAAAAATATTGAATTTTCTGATTTTTTAATTTAAAATTTCAATTTTTATAAAACTTTAGAACAAATTTTTAATTTGATACTCAAATCCTCATATGAAGTTCTGTGATAGTAGGGAATTCATCACAGATGGTTAAAAAAATTTCATATGTAACGATTTATACAATATTTTATTTCATTTAATCAAATAAATTAGCAAACACGTCCCCTCGTCTACTTTAATATAATCTATAGCCCTTGTATACATTTTTCAATGCCGAAATCATTAAACTGGTTTCATTAAAACTTAGAATTATATAACGAATGTGCGAGTATAAATTTGTTAAATCCAGATCTATAAATCAAAGCAATAAAATGTTTTGTAATAAAACGCGCCGAAAACTAAAATAATTTTAGCGGCATTTAAATCGGAATGTACAGAATCCCGCACTGGAAGAAGGAAAAAGAAATGTTTTATCACTTGACTTCGATTAAACTTTAAAATGGCCTCCCATGGGCAATGTTAGAGTGCAAAATCATTTAGCTTTGATTAAGTCAACTGATATCGCGTTAGGAGAATCGTTTTAGAACTTAAAATATAGCACAATTAATGGTAAGCCCGTAAAAATTTTTAACTTTCATTTTTAATTTGAATTTAATTCAAAAAAACTCACCTAAAATTTTGACAAAATTGTATAGAGTAAGTTGAGTTTTGAGGTACACAATTATCGAAATATTTACCCAGGAGGAAGATCCAAAAACATTAAATGTCATCGATTTAAATGGAATAAAAGAAATTTGTATGGATTACAAGTGATTAAAACAGTGATGGTCAACTCTATTTAACTCTATTTAGTAGTTCAAAGCACCCTGCAAAAATCTATAAAACGTTGAGTTTTTGGTAAAAATTTTTTTTTATTAAAAATGTCCCTGAACCGTTGCCGAAGCATCGTCGATTCCAAATGTTAGTTTGTGTAGAATAGCCAAATCACGTCGTTGACTACCATTAAACGTTTTCTCCCATTGTAAAGTAAACTTCGAATTGATTCCGTTTGGCGATTGCAGCGAGATTCGATCTAAATGTGTGTCAAATAGATGAACTTGCAGTTTTTCTGAACGGCAAACTGAAATCATTTTATGGACTAAAGCAATCAAGTTTCAAGTCTAAAGCAATCAGTTGTAGTTTGTTGTCTGCCCTACGACTCGTCCAAATTTTTGAATTTTTGCTGTGATCTCGACCAAAAAAAAATCTAAAATTGGTTATGTTTTCACCATACAGAGTTCAGCTGTTTCTTCAGTTATATTAAATTGTGACAACAAAAACGCAAGACAGTTAACTAATAAAGTAGATTGAGTGGAAATAACCATTAATAATTTTGAGTGATTTTTTTTTATCATTTTTTTTTTATCTTAGTTGAACAGGAATGAAACATTTAACAACATTTTAATTATTTCACTCAAAAGAAATCTGACCATAGTATAACTTAATAAAGTTAAAAGAAATGTTCGAGTGTAAACAATTTTAAAATATTTTAACAAATTATTTTAAACGGAATCTACGGTAAATTTAGAGTGTTAGTTTAAATAATTTTATTAAAACTTGTGGTCGTTGAATTACACTCACAAAGATACAAATTTCACTAAACAGTTTAAGTGGTAATTGTATTTGACTAAACATTCTTCAATGATTCGGAGAAACTGAGTTATATACAAATTTGACTAAAATATAAAATTTTATTAAATTTGAGTGAAATTGATGATTCACTCAAATTTAGACTCCTTTATTTTAATTTTAGTAGAAAAATTTACTTATATCATCTTGAGTAGAATATTTTTAGTTATATTTTATAAAATTAAATTAAAATGCTTTACTTAATTAATTAACCGTCCCAAAAACCATGGGAAAATTTTAATTTATTGAGTGAAATATTAAATCCTTTTTTTTTACTAAAATAGTACTAAAATATTAATAAATGAGTGAAATTGGTGGAACTAGTTTCCGAAAATATTTTCAAATGTTTTATAAACTTTATGAAATCAATGTAAATCAAAGCATTGACTAAAACTAAAGTGAAAAAATTAAACTCATTTAAGTAACAAGTTAGATAAACAAAAATCACTAAAACTGTTTTAAGCCATTTTCAAACTCTAAAATGTTTTAATTAAATTTGGACATCAAAGGAATATTAGAAGTAAAAATTCATATGAGCCGTATTAGGTATTTATAAACAGCATGCGGAAGTTGACCCAATATTCACAACAGATCCCAGATTGACAAGAACTATCTTCTCAGAGTTATTACATTAGTAAATACGAGAAAAATGGAAACCAAAAAAAAAAAATCTTGCATGCTCTCTATTAATTTCGTTGAGCTGAAGGATAATCATTACTGATGAAACATGAGCAAATTAAAATATGTAACATGGCAATTGGCAACGTATAAGCAGACCACTTTCACAAATTTCTATTATTTTAAAACTATTTGAAAGATTGACTGCTCATTGAGAGTTTCAAGCCAATAGTCGAGAATTTTGATTCCACTTCATAATCGAGAATGCACTTCAGAACAATAATGTATATTGTAGCATAAGGTATAGCAATTTAAATAGTTTTGAAATTGTATCAAATAAATTATAGCAAGCACGTGCCATCGTCTTATTTAATATAAAATCTATTAGCCTAAATGATTAATCCGGTTTCACTAAAATCTAGAATTTTTTTTAACGAATAGAATGTAATAAAGCCAACAACAACAAAAAAAAACTGCGTTTATAAAAAACGCCCGGGAAATGTATTAATGCGTCCAAAAATAAATCTACCTCCTCCATCATCGCATACAAGACGAAGCGAACAAAGAAATTAATTTTTTTTTATTAAATTATTAAAAAGCATAAAATTTAATGTTTCAACATATACACATCAAACACCAAAATATTATAAAAGATTAACGCAGGATCAAGAAATGAAATTATAAATTTGAACAAAAGATTATTAAAAAATAGAAACAAACCTTCTTAATTCCACCCAGTGTGAATGCTGCACGTTCTCGACGCTGAAAAAAAAAAAGAAAAAAATTGTTTAATCAAAATCATTTTGATGAAAATTTTAATCATTGCGATTAAACGTTGATGAATCATATACGAAACACTTATCACCGCAAAGTAAAACTAACATTTCGTTTTTAAAATTTTCGAGTGAGGTAATCGAAGTAAGTTGTATGTAAAATGTATACAGCACTTTAACGAGTATCCAATCAAATTGTGAATGTGTGTGGGTGTTTTTAGTTGATTTACACTCAATATTCCGCGTATTATGTATAAAATGCATTAGTGCGAGTCATAATCAACATCGCACTATACTAATTGGGTCCATAATTTATCACGTATGTGATCATAATATTATAAACGAAATAGTGTGCCAACTTTAATATTTAATTATATACAGGGTGTCAAACAAGTCAACAAAAACATAAACGAATTAAATAAGTTGTTGTAATTTGTATTACGAGTATTATGGTGTCCCTTACGTTTAATTAAATAAATTTTTGCGTTTTATTTCAAAAACTAACAATATACATATTGAGTTATCGAGCGGATGTTTAAGTTTCCCTGGGGGTTCAACATTTATTTTAACTATTTTTTGTTTTGTTGTTGCTTTTGTACCCATATGACTTTTAAATTGATCGATGTGTCTCTTTTACGAGTTAATGCATATAGCTATA
Organism: Tipula confusa; assembly: GCA_963556175.1. NCBI lineage: Eukaryota > Metazoa > Arthropoda > Insecta > Diptera > Tipulidae > Tipula > Tipula confusa. The sequence continues at coordinate 231,468,144 of OY744475.1, forward strand.
TGTTTTTTGCAATTTCATTTATTTAGCGAGGTTGATAATATTACATATATAGTATATATAGTAGATAGATAGTACATAGAATCATAGATAAACCAACCATTCATTGAGTTATGTAAATTAATCGGTTTTAATTTATTTATGTTGTATACGAATACCCAGATCATAGATGTAGTACATATATATATATATATATATATATATATATATATATATATATATATATATATATATATATATATATATATATATATATATATATATATATGTACATAATAATTTTATATTTATATGGCTTTGGGTGAATTTAAAATTTGATTTGTTATTTAATTTTTATGTGACTTATCCGGAGGGCTATCTGTTAAAAAATTATATGTCAAAGTTTATAGATAATGGAACGTATTGAAAGAGCCAGTCAAATATGTAATCGAGATAATCAAATTTTGTTCGTTTGGTTGTAAACAACCACGAAATGAGTATCGAGAATTAAGCATCTTTTTGTCGTAAGCCAGAGTTAATTTTAAAAGATTATCGATGCCGTGTTCTAAAGTTTAACTCTCTTTCTTTTTTTTAAATTTAAACCTTAAAATTCTGTAGATTGCGACATGTTGGAAATCCAGAAGCATCACGAAATGTTTCGAAGATTAAATATGATTTATTGTGATGACATCTTCAACATTTTCATAGTGGCCAGAAATTAGATCTTATACATTGTCTAAAAAAAAAGCATTTTGAACAATAAGACTAAATCGGAGCCTGTATAGAAAAAATAGCAGTTAGGGTGCAGTCCTGTAACTTCTTTAAAGGAATTATTTTAACTGTCTACAAAAAAAAACTCACGCAATATTTCCAAGTTCATTTACTCTAAAATGCAACGGGGGACATGGTCTCAAGGACCTATAACTAATTGTAAGTTGCAATTTACGTTATCAGGCATCATTAATTAAGATGATTAACTATAATTCAGATAGAGGATTATATTTTATTGAAATAGAAAACAAAATGAAAGAATTTCTATTCTGGCCAAAAGTCACATTATTGTAATTTAGATGATCAGATAATCATAGACTATAGACATGTACTGCATTTTAGTCGGTAACTATAGGATTTTTCTAGTTCCCCTGACACCTTACTCAATCTACATAAAATAAAGACAAGTAGTACAGTATAATATAATCGTCTGGCATATAGGTTTCGATCTCAAATGGTTGATTACACAAAATTACAGAGATCATAAAACAAAAACGATTAAATTCGAGTTTTATACCACATAAAATAATTTCCATCAAACTAATACCCATTAATTTAGGATTTAATCGTAATTAAATATCAAATTAATCCGAAAATATATTAGAAAGTGTTTTTCTTTTAAAATCAAATTATATCTTAAGATTTTAAATTTCCATAACACATATATTTAATTCAAATTAATTTTAACAAAATTATATGAAATATATACATACACATATTGATAATAACGTTTTAAGATAATTAAACGATTTAAGACTAAAATTTATCTCATTTTCACCTTTAGTAACTATAAGTTTATACTCTTATATAAAAATAAAATGTTGAAACGTTATCTTTTTGCAACTTAGCGTACTCGTAAGTTTTCTTTTACATTCATTTTTCGCTATAATGTCTAACGTTGTCTGTAATGTATGAATTACATATCTGGGAATGTTAAATGTTATTAATTTAATTATGATAATTATTAAACCTACATGTGTTTTTGAATTATAGGAATGGTATTTTCTTGAATCGGTATGGTATCTTTTCAAAAAAAAAAAAAAAAAAAAGAAGTTAAATATTGGGTTGGGAAAAATTTTTTTTAATGTTAATATGTGTGAGGTTAAATTATAATTCTGACACTGTAGAATAAGTTATGGCAAGTTTTGCCATAAAAAGTAAACAAATGAGTCTGATGGGTCACCAGTTTTTGTACGATTAAACAAAAATTGTAGAAATTTCGGACTTTGTTTTGATTTTTAGGAGCTTGCCTGTTTGTTTTTAGTAAAATGTGCAAAGCTACGATAGAAAGATATACATTTTTATTAGATTTGAAAAAGTGATTTGGTCCTTAGAGCTTTGATTATTAGTTTAACTCGGTGTTTAGGGTAGAATTTAAAAGTTTTACCAAACAATATTACGACTAAAGCCAAAACTAAAGAAATTAATCAAAATTAAAAATGCAAGTATTAGAAAAGTTCGGATCACAAAGACCAACTATAATTAAATCCTGTAACTACAGTAATTAAAATCAAGCATATAGCTAAAGTAAAATTTAAGTCATCAAAATTTAGTATAGATTTGTGTAGTAAACTCAAAACTCTGGCTTGCTGGTCTGTTAGTAAAGGAATTTGAGTGAGGTAAGAAGAAGATATTTTTTCAACATCGATTAAACCACCTACTTTGATAAAAGCCAACAACGATCAACTTGATAACGATAAAAATCTCACTATTTACTTAAAAAATGTAAATAGAATGTCATCAAAAGCATGAGGTCATATTAAAATTTTCTTGTAAAAACGTTGTTTCCTACTTGTGAGACGTCCCTTTACAAAGGGATTCACAGTTTTGAATTTAATCAACTGCAAAACATGGTATATAGATGTGATCTCTCGCATCTAATGAAAAAAACCAAAACTTGCGTAGAGTACTCATAGCTATTAACAAATCAATATAAAATGAATGGATTAATCTGCCCAACTTGTCCATTAACAACATGGCCAGTATAACTAATTCCATCTTAATACTGTGTGATTTTAATCAATTAATTGAACATATGATGCAGAAGTAGACGAAATTCTTCCTCTTAATGTGTTATCGGAAACTGAGAGTCTGATAATCGATACTGTATGGTTGATATAAATGTAAGCCAATTGTGTATATTGTAAATGGTAGGATTTTAGATCTGATTTTTACCAACTCTGTGCCAACTAGCATCCCGCTTAGAACGATGATATATTAATCAAAAAAAAAAATAAAACTTAATCCAAAATACTTTTGGAGCTACTTTAAATCAAAACGTGAAATACAAGGTTACCCGGTTAATATGACATTTGATGGACAGAAGTTTTGTGATTCGCTAGTCATATAAAATATGTTTGTAAAAATTGTTTTATCCGTTTATAAGCCTGAAGACATCCCTAAATAAATAAACACAAGCGAGCGTAACAAAAATGTGTCTATAAAAATACCGCACATAGCACTGCCGATGATACATATCAGGCTCTAGAAGCCGTTGGAGATATATGCGGGCCGGATGATTTACCAGCTTGATTACTAAGGAACTTCAAGAACTTTGCAATCCCTCGGTGCCTACTTTTTAATCAATCATTAAAATTAGGAGAATTTCTCCAGAGGTGGAGAACAACGAGAATGACGCCGATATTCAAAACTGGAACAAGGGACGATATTCAATTTTATAGAGGTATAAAGTCAATTTCATCAATCCCAAAGTTTTTTGAACTTGTAATTTTGCAATTAATTTTGGATCTATAGATATCTATAGATAAATAAGATACCTATAGCCAAAGTCTATGGGGTCATCAATTAATACATCTATAGACGCACAAAAAACAAACTATGGTCACAATGAACCTATCAATAGGATGGTTAAAAGTTTTAATAACATCTATTCGATTTTTATCTAAATAAAGACAGTTTTAAACTTACGAAGCAGCAACATTTTGACTTTAATTTATTTTCATTATTGTTATGTCTTAGTTTTAATCTTAATTTTTCATATTATGTTTTTGTGTGTATTCAGAGGTCATATTACTTTGTAGACCTCACTTCAATAAAAAAATCACAAATAATAATAAAAAATATCCGCGAATCGATCGAAACAAGTGGTAATCAGAAAAAGCAGTGACGTAGGAACGCAATATTACATGTTGTTTTATCGAAACGCAATATTACATATTTAATGCTAAAACTATGCCAAAATGCTATTTAAGGCTATTTTAAGGCAATTCTCACGTTGCTAATATTAATAAAATTTCAATTTCAAAAATGCTTATTACTGCTAATTTTTAGAGAACCACTATTTGTTTTTTTAATAAAACATAAGGTTCCTTCAAAAATTGCACATGTATCTGTTTCGCTTCTACCTCAGCAAAATCAATTAAAATGAACAAATTTTTTTTCTGTAAATTTTATTTAATTTTAATTATTATTTAAGCAATTATTAGTGGGTAGTTCCATCCTGATATTCAATAACTTCAAGAAATCTTTCGTGTATTGTACAGTGATGCCAAATAGCGAAGAGAAATTTTAGCGCAGACTGATATTATGACTTCAATTAATTCGTCATTATTCTCCAACTGCCTTTCTCCTTCGTAGACTTTCCGTGATAGCCATCCACAAACGGTTTCTATTATGTTTAAGTCAGGTGAATAACGTGACAATAGTACTGCATTTTGCTCCTGCATCGACACTTTGATTATTCTGACAGTATGAATCGGAGTATTGTCCTGCTAGAAAATCCATCGATGTCATTTCATTATTCTAAAAAAATAATTTGCCCCCGGAAAATTACACCACCCTATTTACTATGCTTTTTGCTAAAAATAATTTCGTTTTTTCTTAGGTCATAAAAATAATAGTCGTATCCATCTGGCCCGTCTAAATTAATTTTTTTTCTCTCGGAAAAGAAAACCATATGCCACTCTCTGTCACATCCAACGTGTTGCTTTGTAAAGCAAAGACGCTAGTTCTTACGTGTTTCATTTAACGGCGGTTTTTCTTTATTTTTAGGAATTTTAAATATAAGGAGTACGCTGTATTTTACGATGGACACAGCCTTTACTGTTTTTTCCATAGCTTCCCATGTTACTGAGGTAATTTTGCACAACGATTGATTTTATTCCAATTTTAACTGCAAGTTGGCGAATACTATGACGTATAGTCCTCCTTGAACGCCCGAATTTGGGCTTTTTTGCCTCGATTTAAGATTTTTTCTTTAGCCATAATTGCAACCACGTCAACGATTAATCACGAACTAATATCCTACACTTTTTTAAATTACTAAGTTGGTAAATTTGATCATGCGGCGTTAGGATAGGGAGGTCATAGTTTCTAATCCCAATGTAATATAATCAAGGACATTCATCGCTTCTTTGTGATTGGTGTTAAACACAACTAAAACTCCTCTTTAAGTGCAATTTCGGCGAATGATGAACCGCACCATTGTCAACACCAATACAGAATAACTACAACTATGGAAGTTGTAGATAAAAAATAAAACGATATTCGGCTCCAAAACTGATTGCAAGAACTAAAACTTTTAAAAGCCAATTCGCATTCAAATTTTGTTACAATATCATTACGTCATGAAAAAATGAAAATTCTAATCAACACTTACATATTGTTACAGTTACATACCGTCTTATTTATACTATAATATGGAAATGATTTATTACAATTATTTTACCGTAGAAAATTGTCTATTCATTTAAAAATTAAAGATTCAAGATAATTTCAAACGTGAACAACACAAAACCAATTTATATAATTCACACCAATGGAGATTTTTTTTCAATCTTGTACTTTCTTCGAAGAAAACAACAATAAAATGTTTCTACTCCTCTTGTTAACAACCTAAATATAAACATATACTTATATGTATCCAAGAAATATGCAAATTTATTGTTAATTTTATTAGTTTTCTGCGAAATATTGTGCCAGAATCGATTGAAATCTTTCTCTCTCTCTCTCTCGCTCAAAACATAAAATGTTCGTATGCAAATTGCAATAAACAATTGTTTCAAGATTTAGTTAAATAATTTATAACAACATACGTTTTACTCTCGTATGTATGTTAAATTTAATACAATCCATAAATTTTTACTATTTCCTATATAAATATGTAGACAATATAACAATATTTATAAGAAACTACTTTGTATGTAATTTCCTTGTTGCATAACCGATAGTTTTTTTTACATACTCCCAGCTATAAGTATAACCAACCGAAAAGCACGTAAATCATTGTTTCAATATTGTTAATATGTGCACAGTGATTAGAATCTTTAAAAGTTTTTAGTTCGATTTATTTTAACGGTGATTTACTGACTTACTAACAACCTGCCTTTAATTAGAAGCCGATTTACTTTATTGTTTTATAACATCAAGGCCTCGTGTTTGTTCCGACTTCATGGTACGCAAATTTATGTTATAAAAAATTTTAAAAATAAACATAGATCGCTGTTATGTTGTCTATAAAATTATCTATGTTAATCTTAATAGTGTTAGATTGACAAGGGCGTATCGAGAATGTTTTTGAATTAGACACAACCAGAAATAAACAATTTGTTTACATTTGTTATTTAGTGGTTGGGTCTAACCGTTTTAGTGCTTAGAAAATTTGTCATTTTGATGTTCTGGATATTGTTGACTCGATTGCCAGATTGGAAATTGATGTCTAACTAAATTTATAGGATCGTTCAAAGTATCTATAGAGATATTCTTGAAGTGTTTAACATTTCCATTACATAAATTTTTTGATGTACCCTTTTTAAAATGGATAGTAGGAAGAGAAAAACAAACGGATTTAACTTTGTTTTAAATTATGTTGCGAAATTCCTCTCCGTAATGCAGTCTTAATGTTGTATCAAAGTTTAGAATCACGATTTTTGCAATTAGCTCTGCTGTACGGCAAGGAGATGCTCTGTCTCGTAACTGTTTCTCATGCCAACTGAATTCTTTCTAATTTGATTAACAGAGTTTTCGAAATTACAGAAAACTTACACAACCATATTCTAATTCATTTCGAACGAAACATTTATATAGAGTGAGAAGAAATCTGGGTGCCCATTTTATATCTGCCATTTCAGTAGATTTCCATTTACATTTTGACATCAAAATTTAAATGTGAGAAGCCCAGTTTAACTTTCGCTAAAAAATAACTTCTAAATATTTTGGTTTATCTATCTGTGCCACCGGAATATTATCTTGACTAATCGTTAACCAGATTAACCCACAAGCACGATGTATTGCGTTTTTCTGCCATTAAGATTTAATCCCCGACCGTTGTACCAATTTGAAAATCTATTTAACGATGTCTGAATAGAAAATTCTAATGTCATCTGCGGAATCCTTGATAGTCGATTCTTTGAAGTTGAAACTGATTATTTAAACAGAAATTTCGCACTCTTTTCTTAAAGTGATATCAAACAAATTTTACTATCTTGGATAGAGTGCCCAGTATATCGAGTTCGTTACATAAAATATTGCATAGGCTCCAGATAGCCCAAGAAACAAGCTAATACTTCCTTCTTTTGACAAAATGATATGTCAATATCAGTTGTCAGAATGGCTAAGCAGCCCTTTGTACTTTTCAATATTCTATTTACAAAGAAGTATTTTTTCTAAAATTTTTCTTACACATGATAAAAAATAGGTTCAAGAATCGGGGCTACTTTTGTTCTATACCATTCAGAGGGACACGCATTTTCTGAAATTCGTATAGCTTGGTTATCATTTTGTCCCATTTTGTAAACATAATTGGAAACAAAGGCAGGAACTATTTTCTTGGCAAAAGTTGGTATCCATAACGGCTGATATCCTTAACGGCTGAATTCATAGCGCGCCTACTATATACGGTTGATGCACTCTTGAAACAGTTTGCCATCTTCAGTACTTCAGTCAGTGCGAATACTGATTATTAAGAGAAGATCAAAATTCGCTCCAGCTATCTCTTTTTTTCTTATGGCACAAGAATTAAAATTCCAGTTCTAGTCGTTGAAATTCTCTAAATGATGCATAGGTGTTCTATATCTCACCATAAGGTTAGAAAAAGTACACGAATAATGAGGTTTCGTTTGTGCAAGATTAGCGCTCGTACATACAATTTCATTGAAATGGGGAACCTTTTGTTCCATCACAAATTTACCTACGAATAAGCATTTCCGTTATATTTCCGTACCACGTTCGTGATACAAATTCCAATCAATATTTGTTGTCAAGTCAAATTTAAGATGAACCATTTGAGTGATGCGGATAATTTTAGAAATGATCGTTAGGATTGGAAGGTAATCACAATTCATGTTATCATTTAAAACTTTCCATGGTATGGTCTCTAGTATTACAAATATATAAATCTGTTACACTATTACGAAATGGCGGTGATTTTCGTTCTTACAACATCGTCAAGTGAAATCAAATTGATCAAATATTTGATCAATTATTTGATTTCCCCTTGTACTTTCATTTTCGCTACCCCATATATAACTGTGAGCATTAAAATCACCCAGCATAATTAAAGAAACATATCTAAATGTTTGGTTTCGTGAGACATTTAACTGATTTGGGTTATGAATACTATTATTCAGATAACTAATGCTCGATACAATCTCATCCTGAAGCAATGAGTCCATGCTCTCGGCAGTCAATATCTCTGTGACTCGTTCAATAATGAAAATACAATCATCATTCGTTGCTTGCTTGTGACCGACATCAAATTCACATCACAAAACGTAAAATTGATTCAACGAGGTCATAATTACTTCCAGAGAAGGATATTTCCATAATAGTAGACGAATTCGTAATTATATTTTCTTAATGGTCTCTATCAATAATAGGGTCTGTCTTCTACAGGATTCCTTCGTTGCAACTCGTTAGTTAGAAATAACTAATTGATCAAGTAACTACACAATCAGCTGTCAGAGAAGTTTTGCTAGGTATGCACAGTTCCTGGCGCCCGGTTTCGTACATGTTTAAAAAGTTGTTTCCCATTTAGGTTGGAATGGGAGACAAACTTAAAACATGACTACATGCATTTTGATTTATTTCGTTGATGCCAGGGCTGATAAGATAAAACGAATTAATGAAATCCAATCTATTTGATGGCGATATATATAGATTGCATAAATCAATAATTCATGTATTCTGAAAATATTCGTGAATATTTTAACTGCAACAACTTCAGTTACCGTACAATTAATAGGTTCTACAACTTCGTACTCGATCGCGATATAGAAACACCACAATATTCATTTTGTCTAAGTCTTGTCTCCACCTTACCAAGGTTTCTGAGAGGCAAAAGATATAAATTTTCTGCTCATTTAAGAGCTGTTCAAATTCAATCATTTTAGGAGCACCGCACGATAGAGCTCTTATTTTCGCGTAGATTAGGCAATAATTTTTCTATAATGAGCATTACTAACCTGATGACAATGACTACTAATCTACGAATATAAATTGCAGTCAAACTTTGATAAGTTACAGTTCATTGACTGCCCACATTTAAAATTATTTGCCCAAGTATCAAATAGAGAACTTAAACGTTAGACAGAATGGTTATGACCAGTAACTTTAAATAATTAGAAACATTCTGTGGGCCAACAGTTTTGAGCGGTTATGACACTATAATATTCTACTGATTCACCACTTTCAATTCAAATTACAACATTTGAAGTTACTTCAAAGCAAACAAAACTCAGTTCAATTCAATTTTGGTTTAAACCAATCCATAATACCATTAGGCCTAATGCTTATGTTTTTTAAGATATTCGCATATATGTTAGAATAAAACTATACCCTTTTCAATTTAGTTTGAGATAAAACTACAGTCGACCATCGCTCTTAGAACATCGTATATTATACTATAAGCTCGTACAACAACAAAAGAATTATAATTTATTTAAAATTATGTAAGTGCACGCATTATGTAATAATATGAAATTTATGATCAATAATAGTATAACTGACATGTCATGCCACGCATTTTACTATAATAAATTTGAAAAGATTCTGTGTTGTCACTCAGAAATTTGATTATGATCAATTACCTAATATATGTTTTGAAATTATATTTATAAATAAAATATACGTTCTACAATTACATTATAATATTACACATGTAGTGTTGAATGATTTTATTAGCGCAATATTCAATAAATATAACTGCATTGAAACTGTTCGATTTTTCTGGCAATGAGCAAGCAAAATTATCTGCGGTAATTTTTATGCACGATCTTTTATTTCGATATGGGAATTATTTCCCAGATTTTTAATAACAGATTTTTTTTATTAAATATCTTTTTGTTACTGTTAAGATTTGTTTTATGAAATTTAAGAGCTGATATTTTATGTCGAAAATCAAAAATTTATTTTTGAGCATAAAAATAAATATGCTAGACAATATGACGCCTCGATGCATAATTAACATATTGATTATAATCATTGTATGATTCGGGTAAATTTATTTATATATTCAATATAGTCTGATTGCGATAATTCCGACCGTTTAATGTTTATGCAAATTATTAGATCCATGAATATAAATCAAATCAAAATCATCCATCTATCACATTTTTTTTATAATGTGTAAATCTCTTCAACAATACTTACTACAAAATTTTCCATTATAATATTTACCATCGTTCCAAAATCTACTTATACATACTTTTGAAAAAAAAAAAAAGTTTTACTTGACATGCAAACATCAAAGAATTGATCTGAATTTCAATTTCCCATCATTCATTCGAAACAAAACAAAATTTGTGTGCGACAAAAGTAATTTCCTTTTTACGGTGAACAAAACAAAAAAAAATTAAAAAATTTCAAAAGATTTATCCAAGGATACGAATTCAATTATTTCTGAATTCTGTGAAATTCGTGCAGGTACAGTGAATTATATTATGTATATAGGATTAAAGTCTAGTGCAGTGCTGTTTAGCTCTTTTCTTATAAATTGACCATCTTTTAGAAATTATACTAGTTTCGATTTTAAACGTTAGAGCTCGGAAAAATGCAATATAGACTCTTTACTATTTTTATCGAAATTATACAAAATTTGAAATTACTACCCTCGAATGAATGTCCCGCGGAACATAATTTAAAAACATCTGATATCGTAAATTAATGAATGTATTTCATAATGATACCATTATAAGTAGTTTGAAAGACGCCAATGGTACAAAAAAATCAAATCACATTTCTCTTTCAGACTAAAATTTCAATATAAAATTTGCTGTTGAAGAGGTTTCGATTGTATCTTTTGATGTATTAATATATAAAACGGAATGTTATAATTAAGATATATACTTACGAGTATTTATATGCTTTTTAACAAACAAAAAAAATAGATTTATTCGATACTGACGGGAAAAGATAATGATTTTGATTGAAATATCCGAAAATTATACAGGACAAACCACTTTCAAACCAAACAACAACAATAAAAAATATCTCCGGTTTCTTTGGTTTATTATTTATTTTTTATTATCTTCTCCACTGAAAACTACTTTTAGTTTCGTAATTTGTTTAACGCATGCGAACCGTAATTATTATTTTATAACAAAATCAATTCTCTTATTTTTCTAAATTTTTATGTAATACTACATATTATGAATTTTGTACATACTTTATATCATAGATTATCGAATGAAACCAATAATGTAGTGTCTTTGAAATTTAATAAGTTAGCAGTATTACAGTATTACAGGTCGAGCTCAAACTTGATGTTGTCAAATATTCCGTCAGGGTAAATAATCCAAATAATAATTTAAATAAAAAATGTAACCTACTACCTTGGAAAAAGGCAAACATATAATAATTAAAAATTTTTATTTAAAATGTCACAATTAATTGTTTCCTAATTTAATTTTTTTTTTTATTTTATTTGTTTAAGGCGACTTAATGACATCGAATATTTTGCTAGCATTTTAAATTCATGCTCTCGACCAACCACACCAATTAAATTTAAACAAAACACGCCCCTACGAGTTAAAATATTTTCAACTTTATGAAAAAATTTCGCAGACAGCCAACTTAATCATACAAAAAACATCGTGTTTTGTTTGGTTTTCATACAAATGACAACTATGACGTCACAGTATGAATTTAAAATGCTAGCATAATATTCGATGTCATGAAGTCGCCTTTACAAGAATTATTACAATTATACTAATACATAGTATTACAATCTAGTCTTAAAGGAGGACTGATGAGTCATTATATTCTAGCTTATATACTAATTTTTGGTGTCTTCTGTCCCAATTGTATATTTCCTCTGCAACTGACACAATCTCCAAGTCCTTTGAAGATCGCTATTCCTAATATACTATAGTGCGTTTACAATAGTTCACAAAACTTTATTTTGGAACCTTTACGTTATATCTATGTTTGGAGCAGCCCCAGAGCTGTATTCCGTAGGTCCACACGGGGTTCAAGATTTAATTATAAAGCAATAGTTTATTACTAGTAGACATTTGGGAGTGTTTGTCTATTAACCAATCCATTTTATGGAGTTTAAAACGTTGTTCTTGATTTTTCTTTTTAACACTGGCTTTCCTTCGTAGTTTAGCGTCTAGTGTCATACCTAATTACTTGGCTGTTAAAGTATGGAATTTCTTTCATATTTATAAATACTGGCTTACGATCTACTTTTTTGTGTATAAAGTCGCCATTTTATAGTCTAGCGATGAACTTTGTCTATATGCTTGCCTGTGGTTTAAGTGTAGCATCTTCAATAATATTTCCTCCTGCCATGACATGATCAGCAAATGTTGCAAGTATGTTTCCTTCTTCCATTGGTTTTGGTATATCACTTTATTGTTTTGATAGTAAAGTCCGCAACTTATAGTTCAAACCAAATTACTGGCATTAGTTATATTAGTCTGGACGATGTTGTTTTTTCTTGTGATGATTTTCCAGATTTGATTTATCAGATGTTCGGCAAACCTATCTACTTTCTCTGTATCTTATCTTGCTCAATTTTTATCTAATTTTTTAATTGGATGCTGTTGACCACGAGCCGTGCTATTACGGGAAACAATAATTCAATCAGTTCAGTTACAACCAGCACTACTTCCAACTGCTCGTGTAAGTGATGGAACGTTGTCACGTATTACTTGACTCTGCGGCTCTTAAGTATCATTCATTTCAAAGAAATGTTTTCATAAATTGCAATTTTCGCCTCAAAATGCTCGCATATCTATCAGTGGGGGAGCAAATTCAAATATCGTGTCAAAAGGCATGTGTGCTACCAACTTATGCTCTATAACGAAAATTCAAAATAAAAGGTTCTGATTTTGGACAAGCTTGTGTCACAATTACCATCAAACTATATTGATATTACAAGATTGAAATACACCAAGACACTGGATTTAGCAGTTCCACAATTTTACCATTCAGGTGAGATAGACTTTTTATTGGGTACCAATTGCTTCTTTGAAATCATGGTGTATGGTCGAATAACTGGACAAAAAGGATTACCTTTTGCACAAAAAACGTTATTTGGGTGGGTAATATTCTGCCAATCTCAAGGTATAAATTCATGGGCCAGTCACAGTTTCAACCTTCACTTTGATAAAATGTTACAAAAATGCTGGTGAACAGAGGAGGTACCACAACAAGCAATTTACCATTCAAAAGAAGAAGTAGTTTGTGAAAACCATTTCATAAAAACCACTGTGCAAACACCAAAAAGAACATATATGGTAAGACTGTCGTTTAAAGTAGACCAATAGGAATTAGGTGATTCATATTAAGCAGCACTCGCTAAACTCAAAGCAATGAAGCAAAAGTTTGAAAGAAACCCTGAATTAAAAGGTGCATCTTACAAGTTTCTAAACAGGGTTTAAAAACAGGACACCTGGAAATGTCCTTGGTAAGAAGAAAGTTAAATTTTCAACGTATTCCTTCTACACTATTAAGTGTTCAAACAGGATGATAATACCACAGAAAAATTGTGTGTCGTTTTCGAAAAATCGTTAAATGATGTTTACTAACCGGCCCAAGCATCTAACCTACGTTATGGGAAATTTTATTAAAGTTCAGAACATTTCCCATTGCACTTACAGCAGACATTTAAAAGATGTACCGCAAGGTATACTCATAGCTCCAGAAGATAGGAAATATCAACAAATATTATGGAAAAAAGAAGACAAGGTTGTTCGGAAATATAAATTTAACATCGTAAGGTATAACGTCAGCTCCATTTAAGCAAAAATGCGAGTGGCCCCAATGCGGCAAATATCGTTGCCCTGGCTCGAATTATGTGGAGCACTGCTACTAGCAGTGCTAATAATCGAAGTAATAAAGAAAACAGGGCATTGCCTACTTCAAATATTTACGCGTGGGCCGATTCTACAACAGTTCTGGCATGGCTGTCAGATCATTCTAGAAAATTAATGTGTTAAATAGGTAACTAGACATCGCATTCCACGGAAGCACTGGTCTTATTGTAAGAGTAAAGATAATCCTGTAAATTGTGCAGCAGATATATATCATTCTCAATTAGTGCGTCACGAGTTACGGTGGCATTGGCAACATTAGTTGAAAGATGACAATATACCAAGATAAGAATACACTATCAATAACAAAACGGTGTCTGAAGAAGAAAGGGCAGTTGCATTGAAATTATTAGAAGTAGACGCGAAGGAAACATTATTGCAGTGATTGCTTCTAAAATATTCGTCGTGAGAAAAATTGATTCCAATGCTTTGCTACATTAAAAGGTTCATCTGTTCTGAAAAGCATAGGTTTAAAGGAGACCAATACTTAATGTTTAAAGTGGGTTCAAGAAGAAGGGTTTTCTGCAGAACTCAATGCATTACAATCGAGAAAGTATGACTGTAAGTCACTAGAGTCAGAGGGCGGCTTGAAAATTTTTCGAAATATTTTGTCTCATTTTTATTTATCAAATATTTCCATCCTGGTGCATCATTTCTCTCATCTTTTTTGAAGCAACACTATTAGATAATTGGTACTAATTGGTAAAATCCGTTAAACACACATTCGTTTTACATACGAAGAACATTAAACAATTATTTGCCAGATTAAAGCAGTTCTTAACTCAAGACTTATTTGGCCATTATTGAAACAAATAAAGTCGATGACATTTTGACTCCAGGCCATTTCTTAGTAATTATACTATTATTTACTGGCGAAAATATATGGTTACATGCAGATAATCGACACGTTCACTGGAAGCGTCTCCAGAAACAAGTTCAATTTTTCTGGAAAAATATCAGATTGAGTACTAATATACCATTCAAGAAAGAAGAAAATGGAACAAGCCAAATGATGTCATCATCATTTCGTGTAGTATTTCGTTTTTTATAACGTTGGCAGCTATTTACTGCACAAACGGCTCAAAATTCCATTCGAGCCTGCCGTCAATAATAATTTAACGTTATAATGCAGGAATCAAAGTAAATTTAAATGTAAAACTCCCTCGAGCATTTCTTTTCACTACATTGTATCATTTGTGCAGTACAACATAAAAATGTTATGTTTATTCCAAAATACAAAGTAATTTTGGAAACCATCCAAGAAATGTAACAGAAACCAAACTAATAAAAATATACCAGCGGCTGGCTAGCCCATTCCGTCGTATTGCAACAATTATACATTCGATTTTTGCACAAAATATACATTTTTTAAAGTTTGTCTGCACTCCATATTTTGTTGTTGTTAGTTCTTCTACCTAATGGAAATGGAATTTGGTATATTTTTTTTTTATATTTTCGTTTAAATTGGTACACACAACAAAAGCTTTGATATAAGAATACGAAAACATTTTTTTTTTAATAAATAATAACGCAAACTGGTTTTCTTTTGTTACTTTGGACGTTGTTATATCATTTAGCAGGTTTCGAATAGGCTTCCTTCCTTTGTTATGTACATAATATTAAGAATCGACCATACTTTATTAATAATAAATAAGAGTTAAATACGTAAGATGATTTATATATTGGTAATATTTTATTGGTTAAGACGTCATGTGTAAACGATATAAAACCAATTCTGTACTCATAAACGTGCATTAATTATGTAAAAGTTTTAATTATCACCTTTATACCGCCGATTGTATCGCTATTTTGTGATTAGCTCCTTTGCGCAATGACATCATGTATATTCTTTAAAACATGTAAATTTATGTGTTCCAACTTTTTTTTTATACAAAACACTGTAAAAAGTTTTTTTTTTAAATTATAAATGGATGACATTTAGCTAAAAAGCATATAAACAAAGATTATGAATTTACACTAAACTATTCATGTCACACCATAACATATTTGCACATCATGGTATATTCAAAGAGAAAAAATAGGTTGCAATAATGAGTTTTTTTATGTATAAATAATTCATAAACTAACTACTTGTACACAAGACACTTTACTTTATACATAAAAATATTGTCAAAAAATGTATTAAAACTGATTGAAATTTGCGTAAAATGACGCCGCGTACGACTGAGTATATCGATCAACGTCACTATATACTGAAAAACTACAAATTATAGTTGTATACATATAATTAAATTGATGAACACATAAATTGATTAATTATTAACTGTCGTTTATTAATATATTGCAGATCATTAATCAATCGTTAACTTTAGAATGTTTTGTTTTTTAAATATATATTAAAATTGTTTATAGTAAGTTCATGACCATCACTAAGTATATATAGTTGTCTATTCACATCACATATCGTCTATTTTAGAAATATAATAACTGGTTAAAAAATTATCCAGATACTCCAAAAATGGCGAAACCACTTTGTAATACGATATAGATATGATTCCGTTTTAGTTTTATAAATTGACCATGAAACGATTCAATAACAAATTAATTAAATAAAAAAATAATAATTACGATTCGATAGTAGTATAACAGCAACTTGGGTTCATCGTGTGTCGTTAGTTTACCTGAAACAAGATTAATACACAAAAAATTAGAATTAAGAATTTTTATGATTGATTTGAGAAAATAATTATTACGTGGCTCTTCTCTTAGTCAAAACACACAGATACTCCAAAAACAATTGTATAATGAGCATCTAAGCAATTATTATGTTTTTAGTGTTTTACAATTGAATTACAATTTAGCTAGTGTTGTGGTATATCGCCCATTGTATTAGTCTCTGAATAAATAGTGGACAACTAGATAATTTTTCATAAAAAAATGCCACAATGATGCAATGTATCGGTCGCTTGAGTGTGCCGGTTTTAATTTTTGTTTCAGCTACAAGGACGATGCCACTTATTTCAAAATTTGTATGTTGGATCTTTCCTAAAGTGTTGTCAAATATTCAACTTGCCAACGTTTCCAGAATTATTTATAAATGGTTTTCACGATATCCCATCTTCTAGCCGCTTGGTGCATCTTGTATTTATTGAATAATTATTTTTAAAAGTTAAATTAAAAAATGAGCATTCGAATTCTGGCTCATCATCGTGATTGGAACAAATTAGCCTGGAATTGAAAATGCCTTCGATTTGTACTGTATGTTGAAAATTCCTCCAGGGTAAGTATGGCCTATCCGACAGAACGAGGTTTTTGCGTTTTGTCAGATTTGACAGCGCTTTCTCACAATCTACCTTGGTGAGGGATTGCTGGTGGAATGAATCGCCAATTATTAATTTTTAATTTTGTCATTCAAAAGATTAGAAATGATTTTATTATTCTTAGTTTTTAAAAATTCGTATATTTCTTGAAGATGGTTCTTTGCACCAACAAAGATATGCATATATGGTTTGACATTTTCCTCTTCTACTTACGCATCTTCGTAATGAGCCTATAAATAATTCAGTAATGAGATTCATAAAGATTTCCATGTGTATTGCATGGGTATTTAAACACAAAAAATGCATAGATATGCTTTAACTGGAATCGATCCCCTTCGCCGCACAGGATGAATTTTCCCACTACGCCAAACGGCACCGAATACAGTACCTATATTTTGGAAGTTGACCCATTATTTGGGTCATCATTTGAGGACGTTGTCTTAAACACTTGATGCAAATACTTTCTTTGCGACATTTTTACCTGTAATTACCCAAAATACTTGGCGAACTAGCCTCGTTAATTAGTTTGGACCGGGGTGTTGATGTTGGAAGTGTGCGTCATATGTGATTGATGTTGTGATTGGTGACCTCGATGATATAATAATTGGATGTATTGTAATGTACGGCAGTGTTGATTTTTCAAGTCTCCCTCCTGTTAGTATTCGGAGTTGCGCACTATTTGGTTTCTCATAGCTGTAGAATTTTTGGCAAAACTGAACGTATAAGGCAAGATTTTCTTTTCAAGAACGAATATAATATCGTGTTGTTGAGCGAGATTGGTTTATACTGAAATTGCAGCAGGGTTGTGTTTGGATGGGACGTGTCACCACAAATCTCTTTTGTAGATGCTTATAATTTCTGATGTGCAATTTGTAATAAAGGTCGCCAAACGTCTTGGTTGACTGGGCAACCAATACAAGATAATTTTCGAGTCAAACCAAATTGTGGCTGAAGAAATGGTGATTGAAGAGCTGCACCTATTAATTCGAGTTTTGGTATATTGATTTGCTTGAGTGGTGCCATCTTAGTTTTAGCACATATAAGATGGGTTACGAATCCCTGAGTGCTTTGCGCCTATATCGCCGCTGCATAGGCCCACTTACTAGCATCACAAAATTCAAGTATATTGCAGTAACACAACGAAAAATCCTGATTTTAGGGGTTTTCCTAAGTTACCTAATTAAGTTTATGCTTTGTCTGCCTGACCTAGTTCTAAAGGTTGCTGAAATTGTTTTGTCCATATCATACGGCGAATCTCACTATTTTCATTTTGATAAAGACGACGCATGTGTTTTCTCGTGTGCTTCAATATTTTCTCGCTGAAGTATTCCATCCGTAAGTCTCTATGGAGATTATCATTCCTTACGTACCTTGGTGCATTTACAGAAGAGTGGCTCTTTACACTTTGCTAGTTGCTTCTTATATATTGTTAACAATTGCTAAGATTGCAGTATCATCCGTAAATGGTGATATGTGCATTAAAGCTGAACTTATTTGCTGGCCCAAACAGTACTAAAAAAAACCTTTGCGGCACGCTTTTATCTATAGGTTATTTTATTATAAAGAGGGTCCCACAATTCATCCAAGGCGTAATTTTGCTAGAAACCATAGATTTTTATCGGGTTATATTTGGAATGGCATGCCGAATAAATATTGCTAAATTTCTTTTATACGGCTTTATTAAACGGTTTTTGGAGCAGCTGGGGCCCTGTATCGGATTATGCTGACTTCTATATGCTCATTGTTTTTGGCTTAATGACATACCGTACATAGTCTTACAGAAAAAAATCTAATTAAGGTCTTAAATTATTTGATCTTTCAAGCCGATTTACACAGTTCCATTACACAAAAATATGCTCTCATCTACTGTTCTTTTTACTAAATCGATCATAACATGTTGTGTTGTCTTGTTTGACACATCAGGTGTGACAATTAATGTCATTCAATTAGGAAATGAAAAAGTGAGTATATGTTTCTTTAGTATATAGTAGTCTATGTTGACTGTAACGTTCTGGCGCGTATAACTTTGTTAAAAATTTTATTCGAAAAATTAGCTGCATCATTGAATAAAAGTTTATGTGTTGAACTGATCTGCACTTTTCGAAATAAAAGTAGTTAATTTACAACGCTTGTTTTGATGTAAGTCAGATAAAACAAACTTTTATATAAAACAGCCTTAATTAACTCTTTAAGTCTCTGGTAGAGCCTTCCATTAATTTTATCAACCAACATTTGATTTATTTTTGACAAACTCTTAACAACTAATTGATTAACATTAGACACGGAAATTAGAATAACAAAAATATCTCCGTTAAGAATTTAATGTTTTAACTTGATTTAGAAGTACAACCTTTGGTAGATACAAATGTAACCGCACATGTGAAGCCATCAGTTATACAGTTTCCTAAACATCTTCCTAACAAAATATAGTAACAAAATTTATGAATTTTAATTTATCTGACAAGACAGATTTTTTAATTTGTTACAGCACACCATACGGATAGTAATTACTAACACATACACATTAATTCAAATTTGCTACAGTGTCATCGATGTTGTCATTACATTAATTAAGAACGACACACTCATCACTCAAAGCTATATATAGTAAATTTAATGAAAAACAAAAAATCCAACGTAAACGGTATGATTAACATAATACCCAGAATGACTTAATACAAAAATTCACAATTACGCTTTTACGCTATTTACCATCTTGAAAAAACCACTTTTCATAATTATGTAAAAATTTATTTAATTAAATTTATTAATAAAGTTTATTAACCCAAAAAAATTTGCTGAAGTCCTTCAAAAATCTAGAAATGAAAATTAATCGAATTTCTAAAACTCAAGCATAACAATATCGGATTATTGTTGTATCGTATTCGGTATTAAAAAATAAAATCATCAAGAGTCAATGACTTTAAAAATGGTTTTTATGCTACATGTATAAGACGACGAGAGAATCATACTCTGCAAGTTTTAAACAATTCAATAATATTACATATTTATTGTCTCTGTGTGTGTGTGCGTCTGCCTATCCATCAATCACTGAGTTCATTATTTTCACACTTTTTGAGTTAGGATCTTTGTCTGTATCTTCGACTCTCTATATACGTATATATTATCTCGAAGAATTATTGTTCGCGAGCCGACTTTTTTTGTGGTTTTTTAATTTGTCTGTTGATTTTGGTGTCGACCCAGTATATGTTGTGTTTATCTCGTGTACTGTACTTAAGATGTGTGATAATTTTTTTTTTCAAAACTAGAAAATAACAGTTAAATAAACTTATTATTTCTTAATAATATATTTTTAATTCTGTGAAATTTACTTTTATGTTTTAATAAAATTTAAAATGTTTAAAATTCTTTTCAAATAATGTCACGATAATTTAAGCAATTTTAATTTGTGTGCTGTTGGGTTTCATACAAAATGTCTAACAATTTTGTAAGTCATATAGGTACTTATTACGTTTAAGCAATTTTATAAATCAAAAATGTAACTAATATCTATTAATCGATTTAGAAATGTATTGGGTGGAACTTTGCGTAGTTCAATAAACCTCACAAAAACAATATAAATATCACTAGTTTTATGGTTCAATGGAGCTTTAATAATTTGTTTTACTTTATTTAGGTGACTTCTAAACATTAATAATTTGCCGAAAGTTTCGTATAACATATATAAGTACAAAATCTATTAGATATAAGAGCAGTTTATTAAGTTCATGGTAAATATATAATTATATAGTTTAAACAATGAAGTGATTGCTAAAACAAATACATATTTTGTTGCACAAACCATGATTTGCCAAAGTCTTATTTTTAAGGGATCGGAAAATTGGAAAATCGATGAACTAAATGTATCGAGCTAAAAGGTGGATATGTTAAAAAGTAAAATGAGTTTGGACAAAAACAATTGTATTCTTTCAAGAATACATCAACTGCACTCGAAAAATAATACAGATCATTATTACAGTTCTTCATCCTCATCATGTCAGTTTCCAGCAATGCTAACTCCGTTTTTCTCATGATCTACATATAGTCGAGAGGACAATACAACTCGCCTTTTTTTATAGAATCATAAAATTATGCAAAATAACTGTATGGCCACAATACAATTTTATCAGCATTTTGTGGATGGAAATTTACGTCATGCCAAAGACTCGCCATCTGTTTATGAACATACCAAAAATATTTTTAATCCGTATTCACGCACAAAACAGTTTTTTATTGAACTATTCCTTATCGGCCGATATATGTTTCCCAGGATATGGACGCATTAAATTTCATTTTAAAGCGAAATCTGCGTCACCGATAAAATAAAAAGCGACATTTATTAAGGAATTTGGTAGTGTTCTAGTTTGTGGGATCTCTATATAACGATCCCTCTGCCAATTAATTGTCAAAACCGTGTTATGAAATATTTCGGAGTCGCATTGAACAAATTCGGTTTCGCTTCATAAATTTCGTTTAAGCGTCGCAGGTCTCAAAGATAATTTCACGCACTGCACTATTGAAACTCCCATTTTTAAACTCCACGCTAAAACTTGCATAGAACATCCATGCGCAAGAAACCTTTAAGGAGAACTTGAGTTAATAAGTCGAATTGACAAATTTTACTACGTTACTTATTTTAGAGTTAAAGCTAATCTAAGCTACTTAGAGCTAAAGATTGAGCACTTATGAGTTTATAATGGGATTATTTCTGTATATACGGGGATTAACAAGGTTAAGCAACAGCTCAAAGTGATCGACACTCATTCTGGTATCCTTTTGGAAGTATTGGATCATTTTGCTTTATTTGTAGAAAATTTTGCTGGAAAATAACCTTTCTCACCCACCAACCCTTACGACACAATATAAATTGTTTCACTAAGTGTATTAATTGAATCAATTCCTTATGTTCTTTATTCTTTGTGTTGCAACAATGACGATATTTTGACAAGCTCGAGTAATTTAAGGTTATGTTTTAAAAAAAAAATTTAAAAAATTATTTATCACCAAAAATTAAAAAAATTAGTTAACACCAAAATCAAATGAAACAACCGTTAATCCAAACAAACTTAACTACTCGAAAATCCAGTTGATACAAATTTCAATTCACACAAAACTTCAGAATTCACACAAACTAGATTAAAAAAATTGATTCGAGTTAATGATCAACCGTTAAACTATTTTGTCACGTCATTGAATTCCTTAAAAACACTAACATTGCATGGGGCAAAACACTTAGAGATACAAAACCTAACTACACCTCGGTTCGAAAGCTACTCAGAAAACCAAAAACCGGTATAATAATATGCTACCACCCAAACTAAAAGATCAAGAATAGCATTGAAATACCGACAAAGCCAACCCTACGATAGATCCAAAAACCCTTAAGGCCTTTGAGTCACAAGCCTTTAATATAATTAAGTTAACAGATTCCTTTTTAATCTAAATCTACCACGGCGAGCACGTTGTCGCAATGTTGAACATGAACAAGTCCACTGGACAAAACAAAATTGTAAACAAAATTTAGGAAACGATGTTTTACTTAAATACTATGTTAAACCAGCTCGTTTTGACGTCCAAAAGCAATTAACGTGGAATACTTAAATATAAATCACTCCACGGCAAAACATTTTCCAAAAATGATGGATTCCGTTCAAAAGAATATATACAACTTATTGGAAATGCTTTCTTAATTTTTCTATTTTTTCTTCTCTATCTCCAATTTAGGAACAAAAGGCGTTTACTACGCTAGACCATTGTACTCTATTCAGGGCTATTGCTTTCAGATCCCCCATATTTTACCGATATGTTTTGAGTCGTCTAGCACCGTTCGTTTCCAGGTTATTGCTAGACTAGTTACTCTCCTTTTTCCTTGCGGATTACATTCCATTGACATTTGGGTTATATCATTGGAACCTTTCCTTAGTGTTTGACCAATCCATTTTCCTTTTTTTTTCTTAATTTCACGCTCAATTTCTATTTGTCTGCGTATTTATACGTTAGTAGACATATACCATCTAGGTATATTCCAGGTTGTTGAGTCGCTTTATTGGGTTCCACTAAATGCTATTGGAGGATGCATGACATTGTCTAATACTATTAAGAATAGTAGTGGAGAGAGAACACATCCTTATCTGACTCCTCGTGTGTGGTAATTTTTGTCACTCTGCTTCCTTTTATAATGAAGTCGATTTCCGAAATCCCCGTACATTTCCCTCCAATTCTTGCACTCTCTAAGGTCATCTTTCTTTAGAATTGTTATAGACAAGCCCTCTTTCCATTTTTGTGGAATTCTACCAATAGTTCTTCTGCCAATAGTGATGTTAGAGTTTGTGCTGTCACAGGTGCGTTACCATTTAGTAATTCTGCTGGAATATTATCCAAGCCGGCTTTAGCATACATTTTTCCTATCTTTTTTGACCAATCGGGTATTTTCAAGTCTAAATATATTCACGCATAATTTAATTGTCTGCGACAAATGTTCTACGTTCTTTCCAATAAAAAAAAATTATCATCTCGATTAGTGCTAAAATATAGTAATTCTTTGTAATATTTATCGAAATTATAATAATTGTTGATTGTTACGACACTATGCGTTATAAAAAAGTTATCCAAGTAAAAGATGTGACAGTATCAGGAAACTATATAATCAGGACATTTTTGAACTATTTAAATGTCTTACAAGTTAAACCTCACAGTTAATTGGATCTTAAAAAACTTTAACTGGTTTCAACCTAATTAAAAGAAAAGTAAGTTATAGTTTTGTATACGAAAACAATTTTTGATTTAATTTTTTTTTTGTAATTTATTTACAAAATTACTGAATCAGAACTTTATAACGCATAAAAAAATAATTTATTTCAACGATATAACAGTTCCTATATAAATATTTATTTTAAAATCAAATATTAGTTTTTTTTCGGTTGAGTGTTGTATAGTTGTAGAGTTTAATATAGATAAACTATATAACTGATAAAATAAATTATTAATACTCTACTGAATAACTAGTTTATTGCAAAATAGAAATATTTTATATAAGTTAATCGATTCATTTTCTACAGCCGAGTTTTATTTATTTATTATTACCAATAAATCAATCGAAAAAATCTTAGCCTTAAGGTGTGGAGATGATTGGTATATAAATGTTAAAATGCCCTCCAAACTCGATACGTATGGCAATTAATCATATTATGGCGAGGGACTATAAACGATATGATATCGATCATTCGTTTGTTTTGTGAGGAGGCTGAAAATATGTCCGAATAACAAATTTCAAAACTTTCACTAGTTTTTGGTTAACATTCTTTATATGTATATGCCTAATTATGTATAAAAATAATTAGCAACGTTGTTAGGTGTAGGCGCGTAACTATATATGATTATGGCAGAATTAATTTAGAAAAAAATTCAGACTATCCCATAAAATTTAAAACATTTCAAATTTCTACTATAAATGTTACTTTTTAATTTTAATTCAAGTGATTTTTGAAGAAAAAAAAAATGAAATAAAAATAAATAATAAAACGTAATAATCTTAAAGATGTATTACACTATACTCGTATCTTATATAGTTGGAATCCACTATGTGGTCTAATTTAAACGATTTATTTTTATAATTCCTACGAAGACTTTATATTTAAACCAAACAATTAAATGCGAGTCGGCGAGAATACACACTTTTCGTATTTACATTCTAGTTTCTGTATTTAAATCCTTTATTGAATTGCAACACGTTTAATACTTTAATTAGATGTTGGATATATACAATTGGTGATGACATTTGTATTGCATATACCATGTGGAGGGATGACAATATAACATACTGTGCCTTCTGTAATAATGAAAATATTACTTTCTACTCTTTCTACTTTTTTTGTGACATGCAACATATCAAACAGTCACTTGGCGGTTTTTGTCATGACTTTCGAAATTCGACATAAAAATGTTTAACGAACCACGAATTTTATTACAGTAATTGTACCGAAAAATTTAATATTTTTTTGTTGTTGTTGTTGTGGTTATTAATTGATTATTGGACGGTTTTGTTCGGTCGTGTTTGTATATTATTTTATCAGCTTTCTAGAAAATAGACTACTCACTTCACTTCATTCATAAAAAATATTTAATAGGGCACTGGTTCTGCTATCTATTTTAATAGAAATATTATTTATACGCATCTAGAAGTGTTAGTCAATATAATGTTAACGGAACAGTACCACAACTAATCGGATAAGTTATACTTTAAAATGTAAACATATTGTCAGTTTAGGCAGTCAATCTTTTTATGAGGTTTTATTGATTCAAATGTTTCAACGAGATGGCAAATATAACTGTCATTTGGACAATTTTTCATGAAGAATTAGCTAATTTTCTAATATTTATGACTTCACAAAATAAATCCAAAAAGATTTACAGGATTGTCAGTTTTGTTAAGCAACTATCAGTGATCACTAATTTTTGAAAATCGCCGAGAGACGAGATTTTCAAAGTTAAAACCAGAACAAATTGATGTGGATCTTAGTTAGGAGGTATTCTAATTGTAGTACATCCTAATCTGTTGTCTAATTTTAAACTTTTTTTTATTTATTTGAATTACTCATGTTTCACGAATTGATCCGCTTTCGTACGAATTACCGTTTCTTCTAATAAACTCGTAAATAGTTGTATACTTACATATACCCATTTGTAAAATTCAATCACGCTCCTTGCATTTACAAGGGCATTAAAATCTGTTCTATTTGTGCCCAAGTTCGGTGCACGAAGCAAATGTTCAATGTTCTGTACAATCATACAAGTGTTACACACATTTACTTCACTAAAGTGACGTTTATATGAAGATATAATTCCTTTCAATTTCCATGATTTAGTTTCACTCGCTCCACTATTCGAATCATTGTAGTCGCGCTGCTTTGATTTCATTACAATTACCACTCAAAATACTTGTTACCTTTTATTTGACACTTTTCAACAAATTCATTCGCCTATTTTCTCAAAGATTCACCTGGAGCATACGAAGTACATCTATAGCATCTATAAAATAATATTCATACTCATATTCACCTCCTCTGGAAGTGAAGGTATCAATTGAAGAACTACGTCACATATGCATTGCCCTGCTTATCAAAGTAAATCCGATCAGAGAGTCAGAGAGTAAAAGAACTTTCATTCTCTAACTTAGCATTTAATATACAGATGCCATCATTTACTCTCAACATTTTATTTTTTTTAGTGCTAGAATGCAAATGTCTACACACTCCCGATCATCACTCATACTAGCATCTGTATACACTTTCAAATGTGCAAAATATCTTGTTTGCATCTTGCAAAATTCTGTGTTAACCGATATTTCATGCATCAAGTGTTTTGTCGTATCTCCAAAATTCAAGCATACTACCAGATTTCCAAGAGGAACATTTGAATATGTTCATATTCCCCAAAATCACGCTGGTCCTTTGGGTTTTTCTGAAGACTTTTCCTGCCTGCAATCTGGTTATCATTATATTCATTAACGTTCATTCCTTATTCAGACACACGCATTCCTTATGCAATTTTGGACAACACCAGCGCCAATTTTCTTATTTTCCTTTCGCACTTCCCACACAAAATGTCCCACACATTCGTTGACAGAGTGGTTGCGACGGAACCCAACGTAGTTTCCAGCAAGAAATTATTACATGCAAGAATTTTTTAAGTTACCTTTGCTTAAAAATCAAAATTTGAAATCATTATATAACTCACTCGATTAGTTCCTTTGGTGTAGAGTTTGACGTATCTAAAACCCACAGGAATTCACCCTATTCAAATTTAACACACATGTCATTCGAATTTTCTCTAACATTATCGGGGTATCATACATTTTTTAAAGTCACCTAAATTATTTGGAACATTTACCATCATTCGAAAAAATTTCATTTTGATTGTCATATATATAGCACGGCATGTCCATCAACTTTTCCATTCACCTCGTCCATAAAAATATCTGCAATCTCTGCAAAAACCGTTTTTAAACTGGCGGTAGGCTATCCGTTGCATGTCATACAAATGCTGGATCTCTCTGTTCCGTCATATATTCACTTTATTTTCCATTGTGCCTACTTGTGAAGAATACGCCTTATTCACTCTCTCTATTACTCGTTCAAGTTGATTTACATCATTCGTTTCATTTTGTATACGAGAATCTCATTCATTAGTCTGATCCACTTCTTACAAAAGACCTGGAAGGAGCCAAAAGAGTCCACAAAAGAAATTGTATTTCTAATGAAACTCGAACAACGTTAATGAATCATGCCAAACTGACGAAACTTAAATATTGAACTATTAGTCTAATTTCTTTTAATTTAACTGTAATATTATTTAGTACCATAAATATATTCATTTTAATTTGCCTAATTGAATTAAAATCGTTAATATTCACCATAATCGGGGTATTAATCTTAGTTATCTCCATATACGAATACTATACTAAAGTCGTTTTATTTTTATCTCAAAATTTTATATATACATAAGTTAACCCTATATAGCGCACAATCAATTTAAGCGAATATTTCAAATAATTTTTAATCCGTTTATCGTCCCATCTCTTTATCATATTATTATTTTTAATCACAATAAATATTAGATTATTGAGATTTCGATGCATATTATATGCGCGTATGTAGATATAGATTCAGAATTTCTAATGCAAATAGGAATGAATCTATTAAGGGGAACTTTAAATTATATATCTGCTCGAATATATGGTGAAATATAATTAGCTTATGGTTTATCGATCGATAAGTATATAGACACATTATCTTAATATACATAGTGCTAATGGGGTGGCAAATATTGCAGCAAATTTTAGGGTAAGTAATGTGTTAAGCATCGTAAATAACATTTTAGCGACAATTTTATATAAAAAATAAGTTCGAGAGTTACTCGAATACCAAATTTAGACTTGAATTTAATTGATGGCTTAAAAGAAAGAGATATATTTCACAATATATTATGTACATATATGATAAACGAAAATGTACAAAGAAAATCTACTTTGTATTCTTCTAACGGCCTTTTGTTAAGTACACAACAAACTTATTACCAATACAATAAACATACCGAGTATTTTTCTTGTAAAATTATAGAAGACAATTTATGTTTTTTTGTATAATTTTATTTCTAATTAGATATTTTTTTTTTATATGTTGTTGTTAAAGCTAATAAATGTTATGTACATTCACTTATTACCAAAAATAATAATAATATCGAGTTTGTGTTAATAATAAATAAATATAATAATATTGACTTTGGTATGTGTTATACGAGAGAAATTAATGATCGTTTGTTAAATATTTTATTTCATTTTGATCAGTGATCGTTATCCGTGTTGGGTATTTTGAAAATGTATCTATATATGTAAAACTTACGTCATCGATCTGAGATGCAAATCTCGCAGCAAATGGTAATGGTAATCTTTACTGTTTGTGATCTATCTGGATCACTTTTATAGTTATAGTTACAAAATTTCTAATTTTTGTTAAATATGTTGCATACGCCATTTACTTTTAGTCGTAAATTTCATAAACGGTTTGCTATCCCCAGCTCGAGTAAATTGTTTATTTTCAAAATTTATTTAACAGTACGTTGCAAAGATGCGACCCAACGCAAATTTAAATCGATGTCATAAGCTTCACCGTGGAATACACCCTTTATACTATAGGACACTTTAACGCATCTGCTATTCGCGTCGGAAAAATGTATTCGGACAATCCAACAAACTAACTTTTATCCTGTTATCCTGTTACAGTCTATCTTTATAAAGAATTTGACTCCTAATAAATATACTCACCATTTCTCGGGAATTGCTAAACTATAGTTAGTACCTCTAACTTTATGGCTGGATATAGCGATTCTTTTGGTGTAATTTTACGACTGTAATAAATAAAAGTTTTCAACTTTTACCTAAATCCATTGTACTAGCGTCAGTATATACTTTCAGTACTCTACCAGCGTCATACATTTCCAAAACTGGATTATTCGTCAGAATATGTTTAATTCTGTTAAACAAAAATTCTTATGACACATCCCCTAACTTCTACTTGACTAATAGAATTGGCCTAATTGGCGTTATCGGAAATAGAATATTCTGAAGAGTACCTTTAAAATCCAAATTAATTTAATATACAAAGTCCATAAAATATCGCAAACAAATTGACAAGTGCCTTTAAATGTATCGGTCTGTGTTCACCAAATATCAACTGTGTTCACTTTTAAAAATCATGTCGCATATTTTGTAAATCATATTTATGATTTTACAAAACTTTTTTTTTAATTAAGCCACTGGATGTAACAATGATATAGTGTAGTAAAGTATTTTTGTTGCTAGATGTCACTAACGAATTATTTAATTTGGTAAAACTAACGTTTTTGCGTTTGAAGATATAACTAACTTTAACACGAAGCCTACTTTACAACTTCACACCTTATCAATGTTTATTACTGAGATCTTTCGAAAATTTTGATTAGAAGTTGATTGTGATTGTGTTTTGGTCACTTTACGTATCCCCGTCAGTAGTTCCAACTTCAGTTTTAGTTTTATCAATTTTACGGTAGACAAGGTTCGCGATCGGTTACCCAATCTTTATATTAATAAGGGTCCCGGGAACAATGATATTCGGTATATTTTATTCAAGAGCTGTACAGAGCATTTGGCCTCTTATGTTACCTTACTATTTAATAAAATCCGGCGGATTTTATTAAATAAAATCCCTGGAAGATTTCAGTTATTCAGTTTTAAGTCAGGAAGAAGAAATGCTGTAGCGGTATTACAGTAGGATTTCACTTTTGTCGGTATTTTTGCCAAAGCCTTCGATAAAATCGATCACGCCATTCTCATCACCAAGTTAGGAAACTTGCATTGTCAGTATCTCCCCATTATAGAGGTTAAGATTTCCGATTATTTTCCCGGTATTTTCCTACTACGTCTGGCGTGCCTCGGGCAGTTATTAATTCTCGTCAATTTATAATATTTATCAACAGAGTTCCCGAAATGTCTTCTCTTTAAAGATGACAAGAAAATATTTGCCCCAGCGGTAAACTTACCCGACTGCTTGCTGCTACATAGTGATTTGTCTACGTTTTGTACGTGGTACACCAGTAAACTCCCTCTGAATGTGTATCAATGTTGGTTTTTATCATATTTTTACTTCCATTCCCCGAAATTATTTAGCAAATTATTCCGCTTGCACTTAATGCATTGTGTGTGGCTTTTGTACTATCTAATCTGGAATACTCTTCCCCTGTCTGGCCCCCGTTTTACATACTCCACTCTGAACGTATTGAAAAGTGTCCAAACATTTTAAGAATTTTTAACAAAATTAAGAATTTTTTACTGTTTTATAGAAATTTAAAGATTTTCTTCGGTAAATTCATTTACCGGAGTTACATCCGTTTCGAAATTTTCAATTTTAAATTTCAATACAATTTCAAATTTTACGAAATGTACATAATTTGATTGAATTTTAAAGAGTTCTTTAAAGTTTACTGCAATTGCTTGCTTAGATGAATGGGAAAACCATTGATTAGCCTCCAAAAGATATCTTCCCATCCAAAAATTTAAAAGTAAATTTAATCCTGTCTTTATTAAACCAAAAACAATGAAATTAGATTATGTTAATTTGAAAACCTTGAAAGAGTTTTTAGTTATCCATTTATCTTAAACTGGGTATGTTCTAAAATTTACTAAAATTGAGTATTCTAATGAGAAAAATTATTGAAGTTTTATTGATAAAAACTGATCACCTAAACATTAAGCAAAAGAGGAAAAGCTCATGCAATAACCTTGAAATTAAATTCAAAAAATATTTAAATAATTTTATTTATTATAATAGTTTTGGCACTATACACTAGTTTCGGTCTGGTCTGTTTTTTTTGTTTAAATAATTTTAACAAATTGGATAAAATTATAATCTTTCTCGAACTATATTACAATTTATTTTAAATCCTATCTAACTTAAAATCTAGTTTTGGAAAAAATCTTTCTAATTCAGCTCAAATTTCTTAAATAACCATTAATTTGGAAATGGAAAATTGCAAATTGCATTTTCTATCCATTCCATTATAATAAAGATGGTACCCCATAATAAAGAAAACCGTTAATGGAAAAACATACACAAACAATTATGCTGTATATGCACATATACATAATTTGTAAATAATGATAGATTGCCATCGTACTCGTATAACATTTTTTGTGCTTCATAAAAATCTTAAAAAAAAAAACTCTCACATCCTCCTTCGTATGGAAAAAATATTTGCATTTGAAACGTCTGTGTATAGCTATATGTAATCAAACAAACCGATTGATGATTATAATTATCATTACCGTCACAATTTGGTGTGCATGCAATTCTCGGTTCTTTCATATTTTGTTATTTGAAAGCAAAATAGCCAATGGCCATTTTTGAAAACTTCTGATTTTTTTATTTTGGTACAAATGAAAATAACACGATACTTATAATTAATCATTGTGCTGTGGCATATACCAACCGGATGACTTTGTGCACAATACAAAAAACCACAACAACAAATTTTGTGAAGTAGCTAATTACTTAAAGTCATCGTCTACTCGCCACACATGAGTCATCCATTAAATACAATGTAAAGCAATACAACTACCAAAATTACAATATGCCTGAGAATATCTCAACAAAAAAATATATATTTGTCAGAACGTACAGCCAATCTAAAATTCTTTGTATATCTACTTGTGTATACCTCAAGTTTCTGCGAAAACGTTTTGAAACATTTTTTATTTGTTAATTGTTGTTGTTATATTTTTTTGACAGTGAAATTAAGAAATGTGTACTTACGCAAAAAAAAAACATTTTTTTTTAATTTAAGAGAAATTTATGTATCTTTTGTTGACCTTGTTGAAAATGTAATTGTTAGCCGTAATTAACAATGTGAGAAAAGTTCTGTGTACTCGTATATAGACTAAAACCTCAGAAGCCATATGATGTAGTATATAAAGACAGGAAATCATATCGAGGTTTAACTGATATTCATAATGAAAACTTAACTATAATATTGTAATTATATATCTGGCAAAATTTCTGTTGGTACTTTCAACAAATGTATATATAACCTACCTTTCGTTTAGTGTTTTTTTTTTAAATTTCATCACAAGTTCAGAATCATTCAATAGATGTAAAGACGGAAACTTTAAAGAGTTTGAAAACAAAAAGATTTAAAAAAATAATAATTTCGCACATAATTGCAACTTATCGAAAATGATCTGGACAGCCCAGTTGATTTTAGATGACGTAATTTTGATTGGTAAATATAAAATTCTCATAAAAGACTCATAAAGTTTGAAACATATAGAATTATTTTGCTCAGGTTGTAGAACTATACAAAGAACCTAACTATATTTATTTTGCGTCACGTTATGATGAAACGCATCCCGACGTCTATCGGACGCATCCTGTATATGTATATTTTTTTCTTAATAAATCAGCATCTTCAGTAAACCATCTTACACATCATTAATTAAACATTTGTGTTGTTGTTGGTTTTGAAAAAAAAAAACAATAATAAATAAATATTGACTAACTGACAATTATAAATATTTTTCACTCTAATTGACAATTTCGTTTGATTAAAAGTGAAATTAAACGTAATTAATGTTTTAAGAAAACAAAAGTATGAATACCTTTGCGTGTCTTTTAATTATACAATTTTGGTTTTCAAATAAGAAAGTTACTAATGTAAGTTTACATATACTTTCTTCATTCGATTAGTAACGGCTTTTTTGGTCGATCTTTTTTATTTTTTTACGTCACACTTCTAGACATATGATAATTATTATTAATTGTGGTTGTGAACACCACCCTCGCACATATATTGATTATTGCATCATTGCAGTAAAATTCTTTAGAATCAGATCATTAAAAAAAATAAATTTAAATTTGAAGTCAAGAACAACATTGACCCATTTTCCATGTATCTCATATATTATGGAAAATTCTCTATAGCCATCATTAATTTTATATACACATTTTAATTTAAGTATATAGATTTAGATAGATAAATCGCGTTTGAAGATTGAGATATGTTTCATTACGATCAGTTATTAGGAAATACAAATTTTAATTGGATTTAAATTTTTTTTTTCGATATTAGGAATGTAGAAAGTACCCGGCTATGGTTATATCCGTATGACTTTTCAATCAACCAAATACATCGATATTAGATCAATATTGGTGGAATAACAACAAAAATCAATCGAAAGTAAATATTTAAGGGTCTCGATATTTTGAAACTATAGGAAGTGATTTATTGGATTTCGATAAGATCAACAAAACGTATATGTATTAAAGAGGATTGTTAAAAAAGACGAAATTTAATTTAAATTGGTATAAGATCGTCTTTAATTTGTTGTTTGATCTAACAAAATTATTGTTGATCTTTCATGGGAATCGTCAAGATCATGTGATTTATCGTTTTATTTCTTTTACATTGTAATTTTGGTAGCATAATGTCATCGTTTAATCGAGACCTTCAAAAAAATATTTTTTTAAAAGGTTTCCCGATAACAATAATATGATTGATTGCTAAATAAACGCCACATCAAAAAACTTAATTTGACTGATTTACTGTAAAGATACGATAAGTTTATGCTGTCAAATCTTAAGTGCCTATATATACAAACCTACAGAACCGCTTAGAATAAAATGATTGATAGTACTGTTAAATCAATAAAAAATAAATAAAATGTATACAAATTGAACATAACATCAGGTGAGTGGGAAGTACAAAAAAAATGAAGTAATTCATTTGAAGTGCAAGCTTAGGTCAATAACATGCGCGCGCATCTTATATTAAATTCTCCAGATTTTTGTATTCCATCATCGTCGTATAAGATCGCGATGAAATATTCAATTATTTCATTTTACACTGTACAGATTACACATTCCAAAATAATGCTAACAATTTATTTAGTTGAACTTTTGAACTCAAATACATTTTAAAAAAATAACTGACTGAATGCCAGTTAATGAGCTTATATCTTGTTAATATTTTTTAAAATTTTTAAGTGAAAGTTTCGAATCATCTTTATCCACCTGTTATTATTTTATATACTCGTAGTTTCTATAGAAGGTGGATATGTGGGTTTATTGGTATCCTATTTCTTTAGTTTATGGACCTTCAATTTATTGTGTGGTCTCTCGAATGTCAAATAATATAAGGACGAGTATATAAATTAAACATTTTAGCTTCGATTACAAAATGTTTATAAAATTACTTTCATATTTCCATAATATCAAAATAAATCACTCGGTACGATGCATTTTAATTTAAAAATCTAATTTATTTCAATTATGGATAAATAAGATAGTCTAGAAATAAAGCCATATCTATAAATTTATATATTCCCACTTGAGAAGTCATGCTGGGAGAAAATTTAATAAAAATTAAAAAAAAAAAATGTTTCAATAAAGCAGAATGCGCGGTAAACTATAGAGTTGTGGTAGAATTCAATTATAACCTGTATAAAACGTGCAATAATAGATAACTAATTATTTCCTGATGCATATAATACATATACGAATATAACCCAGGTGGTCAGTCCCTTGAAAAAATTGCCATTATCTGAGTCACACAAAAATAATAAATTGTGACATGTATTCGTGGCGAAGTTACATGATCCACATCCAAATTCTGTTACACAGCATATATTTTCAACTTTAATTTAAATCCAAACCGCGATATTTGCAAATTATTATATATGATGTCATGCCGATTTTTTTTTTTTTGGCGAGCGCAAAGTATAAATAGCGATTTAAAATTAAAAATCCGACGACGTATTCATATCAAGCTGATGGCGTGTTTATTTGTGGTCGTAATTAAATGGAAATTGAAAAAAAAAATTTTTGATTGGGGTTGGTTTTGTTGTATTTATACTGTGAAAACATCTTAATGATCGTGCACATACAAAATTAAAATCTTAGATCAAATTACATAATACGATAATTTTAGCGCGATTGTAAGAATGCAACAAAGAGTGCATGCAACCAAAATATTATGACTCATTGATAAGCGTGGTGCAAAAATGTTCAAATATTAGAATGTGATCACATTTGATAACAATTTTTTTAAATTTTATAATATGGTTTTTGCCTTTGAATAAATTTTACAAATTTTTAACACTGATATCATTAATACACTTTTACATTTTCCTTCATTCGTACATTATTGGCTTTAAATCACAAGTCAATGGGAGATCGCTATGGCAAATTTCATCTCTTTTAAACAAATCATATAATATTTATGCAATCCAATTTGACTGATTAAAATCGTAAAAAAATTATGTGAATATTATTTTAATATATCGTACGCAGATTGAGGCACATCCTTATTTGAAAAATTAAAGCTTAGTGATAATTTTGTTGGTTGTCTACTACAATAAATTTTGAATAAAATTTGAATCCAATTCATCCAAACTATTGTTTGGCTGACAGACTTAAACTTATACTGCCAATTTATATTATTTTGCTTCAAAGTGACTCACTAAGAGTCATTTAGCCAAAATTTATTTTTGTAATCAAATTTTTTAAAGATGTTTAAAAACATTAGGTTTAATAAATTAATTAGAAACCAATTCGTTACCAAAAAGAACTTTAAGTTAAATTTACTTGTATCCTTATATTCTTATTTGACATTAAAATTACAATTAAAATGCATTGTCAAATTGAGTAAAATTTTAATTAAATTTCACTTAATTTTTCGTTGATAAAAACTGATTTTACAAGGCTTAACAAAGGCTTTTAAGCCATAGCCAACATAACTCGGCTGCTTCTTAATATAGTAAAATTGAAATTAATTTAGAGAAGTTTTAAATGTAATTAGGGCCAACTTCATTAATATTGTACTAGGTAGTACTTTTGTCCCGTTCAATATGTCTGATACTCTGATACGATGTAGAGAAGTTTTGCAATTAGCTTCACGACCCAAGTCTATTGATATAAATCAAAATTAACAACTATATAAGCAATTTAGAAACCGATGGCTCGCGAAATTACATATTCAGTCGTTAAAATTTTTTCAATCCGGACAGAATTTATTTTCTACAAATATAGTCAAATTCAATTAGTTTCTACTTAGACGTCAAATTGTAGTCCATAATGTCGATAAATGAACGCTACAGGTTACAGCTACAAAGGATGCATTTACATCCTTTGTAGCTGTAAAGGATGTCCTTAAAAGGATGCATTTACTACAGTAGTATAATATTTAAAAAAATTAGTGAAATTTGAATTAAATCCAAACAGTAGTAAAATTGAGTATTGCCAATAAAGAATCTAAATTAACGACAATTATTAAATTTAAAAAACGATTGTATTCAATAATTCAGAGTTTGCGCAGATTTTACAGTATTTCGTACGCATATTCAGGTCTGCAGCAAAAGTAGCTCAGTTGACCGCTAATGCAATTTGTCAAATAATTTAAAAATGTCGACAACACTACACTCTCAGAAGCAAGTAAATCCAAACTAAAAGATTTTATTAAAGTTCTTAAATACTTTTTTAAATACTCCATATTAACGATTTGCCAATGTTACATGTTTACATTAAAGCTATACAAAATTGGCTGTCATTATTGCAGTCAGTCGTATTAAAATATTGTTTTTTTCGCTGCAACGGCTGTGCATTTCCTGACCTTTGAACACACCTATATACATGAACGCTATATACATGAACGCCAGATTTCTAATTTAAGAGTATAAATTTAAGTTTTATGTTCTTTTAAATTAAAAGGTGGAAGGTTCTTATTGTATTTGCCCCTACGTTCATCACCGGAATTTAAAAATATTTCATTCATAACTAACCTACATAGACAATATGATGTCAAATACACATACATTTTATTGACATTTACCAACAACATTGTGTTTTTCCCATTTAAAATTCATAAGTTTTTCATATACATACTCGAATATATTAAGGAATCATATAAACCCGCAACATGACAATTTAACAAATTTTACATGTACATATAACAATTTCGCATTCTTTAAATTCGTAAAAAGCTTTTGTCGATCAATAAATTTACATAATTCAGAATACAATCGTACATGATATGATTTCGTAATATAGACATCAAGATATTTAAAATTGTAACTTGAGTGTATAAGTTACCTTATTGAAGCAATAAGACATCATGTTTTACTTAAACTAATTCACACCCTATGTCAAAATTAACTACTGTATGATTTATACCCTGAATGCATTTACAACACCAATAAATATATAAAATCAAGTGTATACACCAGATGTTTGAAAAATATTTGAAGGGTAAACCGTACCACAAATATAGTTAATTTTTCGGTGCTGGAGTTTAAGGTTACAACGAGGTTTGATTAAATAAAAACATTTTAATTACATTTAATTTAGATAAAACTGTACTTTATATAAAGTTAATATATGTTGGTATCTAGCCAGCTAAATTATATAATTTCATATAGAGACGAAGAAAATTTATTAAACGACGTAGCAGATGTTTTTCCATTACAAAACACAAGAAAACTAATTAAAGTTTTATTTTGTTTAGTTTTGAAGATCATTATGATGATCGTGTAATTATTGATGCTGTAATTATAATTTAAATTCTTCTGGCGTTTGTTTATTTATGTATTTTTAATTTTATATATACTAATAAGAATAAAACAGCTTTAGAGTATTTGATCTTAATTTTTTGATTAAATTGATCGTCTTCGATCGTCTTACGTTTTAAAACTAAAATTTAACTCTTTAAAAAATTATTTTAAAATTTTGATTATGCATTTATTTTTGCTCATCATGATCTCTTTGTTGATCATTTGGATTGTTTTATTGATCAAGATATAGGTAAAATTACTAGCAACAAAATTTCAATTTATGATTGTTGAGTTTCAACTTCGAAATCTGAAAATATCAATTTTACAAATTTTAGTCAAAATTTTAAAAATACATAGTAACTTTCATTCAATAAATTTTATAGTTTAAATTCTGGAGCCACTTGTATGATGTTTAATTTACTAAGCAGTCTTCAATAAAATGATAGCGTATTCGGTCAATATGCGTCTTAAGGCACAAATACTTAATAATAACCATGACACTTTCCGGGTGTACCAAGGTTTACGGAAGCGCAACCTGGTTCTTTCCAACAGAACATAATATTGGACTCCAGCTTTGAGTTCAAAATTCCGATAATACAACAAGCACTGCTACTGCTGTGGCAAACTTGGCTGAAGTAACACAGTAAATTGTACAAAAGATCCAATAACCGCAGTGTCAGCAATGGTGCACTTGGCAGCTGGAACTGCCAAC
This sequence comes from Tipula confusa, assembly GCA_963556175.1. Classification (NCBI taxonomy): domain Eukaryota; kingdom Metazoa; phylum Arthropoda; class Insecta; order Diptera; family Tipulidae; genus Tipula; species Tipula confusa. The sequence continues at coordinate 231,506,787 of OY744475.1, forward strand.
GAGCACTGCTACTGCTGTGGCAAAAAGTGTTGGCTGCAGTAATAGTGAATTTTACAAGGGAAACCGAAAACCCATTTGTAGAGTTGAGGGGTACCGAAATATTGAGATCTCCACCAATTAAAAAAGCCAATTCTATAGGAGATATTACAAAGATTATTATCCATCAAGAAATATAGTGAAGAGAAAACTACCACAGAGAATGAAACCAGAAATCTCTAAGCAAATCTTTTCATGCCTTGGCATGATTCTTCATTATTAGCGGTGATTTTTTAACTCAAAAAATACTTTTTGGGCCTCCAAAATTACAACACCAAACGAAACAAAACTGTTTAAAGCAGCCAAAAAATTAAAATGCAACATTCAATCTGGAGGCGCACTTACTTACTGGCCAACAAATTTAAACAAAACTCCTGATCTTACAGATTTCTATGTATAGCAAAATGAATATCTGATAACAACAATGGAAAACAATTAGGAGCTTACATCAGATCACTCTCCTGAATTCGACAGCACCTATTAGAAATGATAACGGTATCTGGGCTCGTAGCAGTAAGCAAAAAGCGAAAAAGAAAGAATACCAGGAAGAAACGTTTCAACCCCTTCCCAGACCATCTGCGAGTGGAAATGTTAATTTTAACATAAGGCTATGTAAAATTTAACACAGATCAAATCACAGATCAAATAAGCTTGAAATACAAATTGTAACGGTCCGTGACTTAAAAGAGGACATACAAAAATTGAACCCGAAAAAAACTCCTGGATATGATTGAATAACTGGCAAATTATATAAAAGAACTACCAGTCAAAGCAATACACAAACTTCTGCACACAATCAGTGCTGTGTTTAGATTAAGATACGTTACAAGGCAGGAAAGGCAGCAGAAGTGATTATGATTTTAAAACCAAAAAAAAGACTTCCTAACTTCTTACTTCCTACTATATCAAAGATATTTGAAAAACTACTTCTAAAGATAATAAAGCCTATAATAGAGGATAATGATCTTATACCTGCTTATCAGTTTGGATTCATGAAAAACATTAGCCCTTAGAACGTACTCTAGAAATAGAAAAGATATGTTCAAACCTCTTCTTGGATGTAGTGCAACCATTTGAACGTATGGCACAAAGGATTAGAGTACAAGTTACATCGAGACCTTCCCAAACTATATTATGAAATTCTGGAATCTTACATAATCAACAGGCATTTCCATGTAAATATGAAGATGAATACCCAGCTCTAAAAAAAATGAAAGAAACAACCATAGTTATATTTCTTGATGACAAAGCAATTTTGGCAAATTTGGGGGCAATGTAATGCAAGCTACAGAAAAACTTCAAACATTGATTAATAGCGACTCCAAATTATCTATACATAATAATTTGCTCCTATATCGGCCAACTCTGAAACCTGTGTGAACTTACGGAATACAGCGCTAGGGGGCTGTTAAGAAGCTGATGTTCCAGCTTAAAAACCCCGTGTAAACGCCCCGTGGTACTTTCGAAATGAAGACCTCCACTGAGACTTAAAGATGGGAGGCATCAATGAATTAATTGCAGTTTATGCTGTCAAACATGATTCACGCCTTCAACAACATGAGAATATCGAAATGCTTCGTAAGCTGGCAATAAGACGCCTAAGATGAACCAAACCGATTGATCTAGTGATTGCAAATTAAAATAATACTGTATTATTATTTACTATAATTAAACGTATACATTCTCCTCTATTAGAAAAAGAACTATTATAATTCCAAATTGTGAAATCTTTCCAACAAAGTCAAGTCTTTTTAGAACTCGTCAATCAAGCTAAAATATAATGTCACTAATTGTTCGCTACGTTGATATTATACTTTTTGCCAATATAGTTTAAGAGTGCAAAAAACTAGGCCTAATGCCAATAACATATTTTGATCTAATAAAAAGCAAACTAAAAATGTAGATTACATCAAATTAATATTCGATACGTAAACTATTTAAAGGTAAAACCATATATTTGTAATGTTTACAAATAATTTTTGTCACCGCACACCTTTACACAAATGTCAAATACTAAATTCTAAGTCACCGCGCATTAAATTTTTGAAAAAATATCAAAATAAAAATTATTCGTAGCATTATTTGCGATGGCACAGTGCCAACGATATATTTTTATCTTTAATATATCACTCAATTGAGTGTGTCAAATTAATAAAATTAAACCGCGACTTTAGGCGACAGTTCTACGCAATTATTATACATTGTGTTTGTTTCCAAAATTATAATGACAATAGATATTATATACGTCGAGTAAACCACGGAAATATTTAAAGCCGTGTGGGCGATTCCACCAAACAAAAATGTACATAGGAAATGAATTATAATTCAACTTACAACCAACTTGTTGATCATATTATAGGTACATATTATCCTCGAGTGAAACATATCTAGAATAAATTGTTATGTGCTACAGATGTGTTTTTATGCCAAGGTGATAAAAACATATTTCAATTTGTCTTATATTTTGTATACGAGCGAGTATGTAAATATTCGTTTGTATAAGAAATGCGTTTCATAAAAGTGATATGTGGGTGGTGAAAGCAAATCAGTATACACGTACATTAAAAGAAAATCAATTGATATGATTTGTTATTGCCTTAAATCATTAATTTTCTTTGTTGATTGTTTGCCGCGAGATTTTCGCTCATTACAATGAAACACCTCGCCAATGAGTCTTGTCATATGCCAGTCAATTTTATTTTGTATATATATATATATAAAAGAATTTTGTTTTTGTTTAGCTGGACCCAGTATTCTGGAGTTATTTATAGAAAGTAATATACCACTAAATTTAAACAATTTGCGAATACTTTCAAATATCGTAACAAATATAGTGTTATGTATATGTCTTGTGACAAAAATTATTTAAGATTATGATCTAATCATAATGTTTGTGCATGATATGCAACAACCGTCAACAGCAAAAATATTTATGTCTTTCTGTGTGTTAAGTATACATTTATATGAGTAATGCATGCTTAGAATTAATAAATGTTTGCAAAAAAACTTGTATGTGGGCGATATTGTTGCCAACTTGTTACCACAGAATACCCTTGTGTAAATGTAAATTTACCTTGATCAAAATCGATCAACTCAAGGGTTAACGAATATAATTATTGCAAAACCGAAAAATGTTAAATAATTAAAATATTTAAACCTATAAATGGTATAAGAATTATAAGAATTTTTTGCGGTTTGTTTACTTATCACAATATACGATACACAAACAAATTAAATAATAATCGATTTTAATTAAATTAAATAAAAAAAAAATTATTTAAGAAATAAATAAGAAATCGACATAATTCTTCTTCGGCTGCCTCCGCTACTTACTATATATACAGAGTATATAATTTTTTTTTGTTTTGTTAATTTAATTACACAAAATAATGGCCTAATAACCTTTTCAAGTTTATATTTTGTGCATGTGTGTAAGTGTGTGAGTGAGTCTTGGAACAATGCAAATTCCATTTTTCAATTATTTTTCTTTATTTTAGTAAAATAATTACCTTATAATGATTATCGATTGGGAAACTGGGTGCGCGGAATCTGTGATAAATTGAAAGACGGTATAATTATTTTTCATGTGTACACACAAATAGGCCACCGAACTCATTTTGTAATTAAATTTAAATTCTTAATAATTAAGGGCTTGAAATTTATTATTATTATTTTTGTATTGCATTTTTTGTTTTAAATTCAATGCTAATATTTTGTAAATTTTTATTTCTAGGTACATAAAATACTGCAAGACGATGATCGTCATCGCACAGGAACATTTAAGTATAACATTTAAGTATTTTTTGTTTTAATTTGTTGTCATTGTGTTCAAATTGTACATATTTTGATGATTAGTTAATTTTCACAATACTAGGGCAACTAATTTTGTTTGACTCACTTGGTGATGATAATGAACTTAATCATGAATTTTTTTTCTATGCCAGTATAGTGTGACTGACTGAAGTTTCTTTTATTTTGCATATTGTAAATAGTAACGAGCCTGTACTACTAATCTATACTATTTGACTATATAGACCCATTCACTATAGTGTAAGGCAGTTTGTTAAAATACAACACGGGAAAATATAGATGTGCTTTGGCCCGAAACAGACCATCTATGATAAAGCTACAGGATATATTACTTATGTGAATTGTTTAGGTAGCTTAATAAGAAAATCCACCAAAAATGGGCTACATCATACTGTTCTAAAACCAATTGACGAAATGCTTTAGTTTTAAAGGATAAGTATCATACCGACTCGCATAGGTGACATCTATAAAGAAACGAGAAATGGCAACAGTAAAAAAAGCGCGAAAACGAACGTACTTCATTAAAATCGAACGTACTTCATAAAAATGATATAAAATGCAAAACTCACAGTTATATTAGAACTCCAATATATGTCCAGTATTAATTTTGAATTTCAAAGAGATAGAAAAGTCCATTATTGTATCCTTGTTTAGACGAAATCTGGCCGTTTTAAAATAGAACAGAACTTATAAATCGTACTCAGATTGAAGAAAATGTAGATTACAGAACACTAAAACATACTACGAAAAAACTAAATCACTTACTTACATATACTTATTATATTTTAAATTCACTTTGAACATCGCCGCAAAATAAAACAGCCAATTCAATAGAACAAATGGCCAACTTGAACGGATTAATTTGAAATTATAAATTAATGAAAGTATAAATTACTAAGTTTCCTTAAGCTAACTGTGAAAAATTACATCTTTTAAATGGCTGCCATTTTGCTCTTGGTAGGTAATGCCTCTTTTTAACACATTTTGCATTACGTTGTGCAACGTTTCTGGCTCCAGGTTTGCAATTTATGTGCTAATATTATGTTCCTGAATGGTTTATGTCATTTTGACGTAAAGTCGCCCCTTTTAGACAAAAAATATGGATGCATCAGGTAAAATCAGGGGCCCTCAAATCTGAGGAACGATGTGGCCACGGGAACTTGCATTTTTTTAAATTATTCTGTCATCAAAAAGTTCTTGCAGAATCGCCATTGTTTTTTTCGCCGTATCAATTGTAGCTTTCTTTGGCTGGAACCATATATTACGATTATTGAGAATAACTGGACGTCTGGTATACTGCGCCAGAGACGATTTCTGGCTGCTCAATTTCATTTTCAAAAAAAAAAATAGGGACCAATCAAAGTAATTTTCGCTGATGCAATGCTCTTGAATTCTCCGTACCCCAGGTCGGCAGTTATGTTTATCGGTAACATATTCTGCCATCTCGTGTATGGGTTCATTACTACTGAAAACTATTGCTTATTGGTCTCTAAGCGTTTTTCTATATTTTTTTTTAAATAGGATGTTGCAATCCTTTTACAATATTGCCTTATAGTTCAATTACACAGTTAGCATCTACCTACGTCAGGACATAGTTAAACTGTAGGTACGAACATATGAAGTACTGTTTATAAAACCATTAATCAATATAGTTACTTGTTTTAAACGAAGATGTCGTGTCTTGTACCTAAAATTAATTCGAACGAAAAATACAACATGTTCTTTCTTCTACAATATACTTAGATGAACAAAAAACAAAAGGGACAACTTTTTTAAATTTTTTGGAAAATTTACGACCATTAAGCAACTCAACTAGCAGGAATATAAGGTTTGTGTCGAACCGAAAATTGATTAGTTTGTAAAGCAAGTGATTTTTGCGTTGAAGCAAATATCCGATGTTAGTTTAGTTATGGCGTATACCGTAGAATGTTGATGCCGGAAACCAAATTGATTGTCCGGAATGAGTTCATTTGTATCAGTGTGCTCGTTGATTTTGTAGGAGATGATAATCTCGGGAACCGCTCAGAACTGGATATTTTAAAACTGGATATTTCAAAATAGGATTTGACAAAACGAGATAAGGTACAAAACTGGATATTTCAAAATTGGATATTTCAATACGAGATAAGGTACAAAACGAGATATGGTACAAAACTGGATATTTCAAAATTGAATAATTCAAAACGAGGTAAAGTACAAAACGAGATATGGTATAACACTGGATATTCCAAAACAGGATATTTCGATATATGATTTAAACTTAAAATGATTTTTTAGAATAGTTTTGGAATATCGCCAATTAGGGAGGAACTCGGCGAGTTCTTAACCGATTTTGATAAAATTCGATACGTAGAAAAAAAATGAGGTTTTTGATGATTTTTTCGAAAAGTTCTGGAATATGGCCAATTAGGAAAGAACTCAGTAATTTCTTAACCGATTTTGATGAAATTCGATATGTAGGATAAAAATGGAATTTTAAAATGATTTGTTGGGAAAGTTCTGGAATATGGCCAGTTAGGAAGGAACTCGGCGAGTTCTTAACCGATTATGATGAAATTCGATATGTAGGATGAAAGTGGGATTTTAAAATGATATAATTAGGTGATATATTTAGTTCCGATTTTTTTGCTTGATGTAGATATTTAATTTGGACATTGCAGTCATGTTCGATTCCTCTATCACCAGGCAGTTGATATTTTTGTTCTCTTTCTCCCTGTTAAATCGATTAATTTTAGCAAACATATCGCGTCCGGATTTAATGGTTTCCATTTGTGATTTCCAGTATTTATTTACTTCGATTTTGATTTTTTGTGTTACTAATCTTATTTTAGGTATATTATTAGTGACGTTATTGTTAATGAGGTTAGTGATTATGGCTATGTGTTTTAATAGTTCGTTGTCATCAATGTTGTGAGCCGACGTTATATGTTGATATTTGTATTTATACCGGATAAGTATGGCTGTTTCACTACCCTACTTATTATTTGGCCGATCGTTCCAGATTACACGTTAAATGAGTTCACGTTAAATGCGATAATTTATATCGCACTCATAGCCGTGCAATAAGACTTATAGTAGATGGGCTATTTGCTCAGTTTTGTAATCATTTCGAAATTGTTCTCGTTGTTGGTAGTATTATCATTGTTGTTGTTATTATTATGATTATTGTTATTCGTGTTTTTAAAATGTCCACAAATGTCGTATAGAAAGTCAATTTGAAAAGACGAAGGGTGTTTGTATTAGCTTTTCAATTCGGATAGCTAACACAAACCTGTTGGTTTACGTAAAGATAGTAACAAAAATGAAAATAAAATTTATTTAAAGTTTAAATTTAAACTATCTTTACAAAAATTAAAATCGGTTAACGTTAAATGTGGATTTAAATTTACCGATATTTGATGTACCGGATGTAAATGTTCCGATAATCCTAAATCCTTAACTTACGTTCAATTCTACTCGACGCCAGAAGAATTATATGTTGCAACAAATATCGTTGATTCTTTTCGATGATTTCGAAAATGTTGTGTTTAAACTAAATTAAACTATGATATATAGGCCGTAAGCCACTTGTCGCGGTAAGCAAGTATCGAAACCATCAATATTCGACCGGTTCCTGATATATCTCTAATGCAATAATTGCCGCGTTTTCTGGTCAAAGAAATCGAAACAACGTGGTTGCCTGTGCTGTGGTTACCGAAGTTTGCACAGTTTACACAACTTCAAAATAAAAAGTTATTATGATGGTTTTCGGTGGTTTTGTAACTTTCTATATAGCATTTTACTTATTTAATTATGTAGAAATGTTATAATGTAACTTTATTGATCGGATAAAATAAGATTGATCACTTTCTTTTCAATAATCAAAAACATCATCGTATATAGTTAATCGAAAAATAAACTTATAATCAAATTCAATTCAATCAATCATAACGACTCTTAAATATACGTTGCTTATTAACGAATTTAGACCAAACAAAAAAAAATTAGCAAGTCAACTTCAAAATTACAGAAAAGCATAAAAAATCTCGATCAACACCTTTACGTTACTATACATATCTTGATGCGTATAGAAGTACAGTTATTAAATTACTTACTTATAGGCGGATTTTTATTTTTATTAAACCCAGATGATATCGTTCAATTTTATGGGTATGCTCCCACATTTGTACGGGTCTACGTTAGTGTTCGGCTAGTTAATTGTACTCTACATACATTGTTCACACAATCAATTAATTAAAATCTAATTTTAACCACTGAAACGAAATATTAATTAATGTACATAAAATAGTTGGAATATTATTTCAATGTCAGTTTAATTGAACTTAACCACTGTACGTATACATATACGTTAGTACAAGTATACTTAAGTTCAATGTAAACAATTCAGCAAAATCGAATAGAAAAACGATTAAAATTCACTTACGCGTACGTAATTGTTGTTAATTAAAATTTTTAATCAATTTTTGTATTTAGTTTTTGGTGGTTAAGAGCCCGCTTATTTTCAATACTGTGCAAAGTAGCGAGATTTAAATACCAACATAGTTTTATAATTACAGTAATTTTCAAAATTTGGTTATTATGAGTTTCTAATTGTTTGAATACGGTATTGTTACTATATATTCGAGTAAATTACAAATACATTCACATTTTTATTTAAGTGAACTATTTGAAATAGCCGCTAAAATTCAAACAAATAATTTCACCAAAAAATTGTGCCAATTTAACGAAACGATTATATCATTTTTCGTTAAAAAAAAAATTAATCCAATTTTGTGTACAATAACGACTTTATGATATCGTTGTTATGGCATCATAAGTTCGTGATCTTTCAACATGCTCTTAATATTAAAAACATTTTATTTACGCCAAGCCCATCTCGATTTTGTTTTTGTTAGTATATCAAATACATAAGACATCATCGAGAAATAAAGAATTTCATTTAATCGAGCGTAAAAAATTAAATTTATTTTATTTATTTATACGAGTGGACGACATGACGATTATATTATAAGTTATAAGATTAGTCTTTGATGATGATGATGATGCTTTGTAGATGAAAACCACAAAACATAAATATATTTTATATAAATGAAAGTGATGGTTATCTAAAATGTCGTTAGTGTCAAAAATGCAGGAAGTTTCCAAAAAAACACTGTGCGCTGTTAAAAAAATTATAATTTATAACGATCTAATTTTAGTTAGTCTTAATTATAACATATAACTTATAAATTTAGGGTATAAAATTGTTTCAATAATCTTGGCGCTAAATTTTCTTAATTTAACACATTCTTCAGTATAACACTGGGATTGTGTTAGCACAGCTGATACCAGAATTCTTAAATGAAAAAATAGGTTGATTGTGTGTCAAAGAGTTTTTGGCACTGTTCAACAATGAACTACCCAGTAATACTTAGCCCGAATTATTGCCATTTCGTTATAAGGTCAGCTATATGTAAATACTTTCATTTATTGTATTTCTACCGCACAATAAAGGTTACATTTTTTCTTCTGTTCAAAGAGATTAAATATTATGAAGCCACTATTTAGTAAAATTTTTCTAAGTTGTTTCCGATATTTAATTGGATAATTGATGGATATTGATGACATTTCTGTAACCTTAAATATTCTCTATAATGACAGATTTCATAGAGACGTAGAAGTGAGCCATTCTAAAATGTTCAACAGGCTTAAATAATTTAAATTGATTTTGTGATTTTTCTGGCTACCTTGTACTAGTAGCTGTACAGATATTAGTTGATTTATCATAACTTGTGATGAATTGCGATATTGTGTTTTATATATTTCCAAATACCTATTTACAATCACTACTCTACTGACTAAGTCCGTTTCGTAATCAGTCCAGAAAGGAGGTTAGTTTTGCTAATTCGATAGATACAATTCTTTAATGCCAAGTATTTGTACGCGATAAATTCTAAAGCTCTTTTCCAGAAACGAAGAAAGTGAAAACGGTATAATATAAATATATATATATATATATATATATATATATATATATATATATATATATATATATATATATATATATATATATGTATATATATATATATATATATATATATATATATATATATATATATATATATATATATATGTATATATGTATATATATATATATATATATATATATATATATATATATATATATATATATATATATATATATCGTATACATGTTTATAATGAACTTTAAACTGTCTCGAGACTCAAGGCACGATTTTAAATATATTTCCTTTCCTTTTTTCGTCGAGACGAGTGTGTGCACGTACTCTATTTGGTCTCCATGCCAAATTTACTAAATTTTTAACAGCTTTTTGCTAAACCATTTATTTATTTATCGTATCTATAAAATGCATTTAAAAATAAATAACGTAACAAATAAGAAATTTATAGTACAACAATTTTTTTTTTCTTAGAAATAAAAATAATTAAGATAATATACATATACACGAGTAGCTATGCTGCTGCAACGCCTTGTTAATTTAATTACTTTAAATAATTAAATTCTCTCTCGTTGTCTAGAGTCGCTATATAATTGATATATCAGAGAAACGTTTTAAAAAATTGTTTCCGTGTCTTTATAGAAATCGATACTTAAAGTATTTGTATCAGCCATTTTATAGTTTTACGTCTCGGCAATAATAAAAATCGGATAATTGCTTATCGTAAAATTTAAGACTTCCTAACCAAACGCTACAAATCAATAGTAAAGAGGGAAAAGTTTTAAAAATATTGAAGTTCAAAATTAAATATATTATAGTAACAAGTGGTACAGAGCCTACCATTATTGTTTATTATAAAACATCTTAGATCTTCAAGGGCATGCACGATTTTAATGGCTTCTAGGCATTTAAAACAAAAAAATTAATTCTTCATGTTTTTCCTGCACTTCAATTCACTAATTAATAATACTCGTAGTACTTGAATTATTCGTCATAGATTTGACATGCGATTTGAATGGTCTTCCAAATCTAATCATCAAATGCTATATGGTAACTCAGGAAGGTGTTATGGACATATTCGTTATAATTTCAACTTTGCTAATTCTCTTTAGTAGTTAATCTTTAAATAAGGAAAAAAAATTGACGTGTCTAGAACGAATTTTAGTAAACTTTTCAAAATATTTAGGTTATAAAGTTAACTGGCGACCACTCATAGAATGCTTCATAGCTTTGATAAATAATTATTTCAGCATCGCAGGATATATTGGTCCATGTATCCATATCTCTAGTAAAAGCTACTACAGTGGACAGTCATGCCATAATATTGTATTACTATACATAATTTAAATCACAAGTGTTAGAGTATTTTGACTCACAATATAGTAAATTGTATTTCGAAAAACTATATCCACATTGAAAACATATCCACATTGGATCATCTCCAATCATACTTACGATCAGTGAGACAATAATTGAAAAGAAAAGCCATCAAGGTTAATAAGCGGGAAGACCAATTGGGAAACTTTCGCACTGTTAATTGAGGAAAGTATTGATCTCCAGGTCCCAATAAAAAACCAAACACAATATGAAAGAGAAGTAGAGCTGCTTATAAACAATATTCAGATCGCCGCATGTTAAAGCACCCCTTCTGTCAAAAAAACCTCACAAAAATGAAACATATACAGAGAAAATAATAAATCTGATCAGAGAAAAGCGGAAAGCTCGCAAAATCTGGCATAGAAATCGAGCACCACAGAGCAAAACTATTTTCAATCAACTCAAAAACAAGCTGCAGAAATTAATACAAGAATCCAAAGCGGCAAACATAAACATAACCTAAATGTAAAAAAAGCTCCCGGATACGATCTTATTATAGGAAAAGTTATTAAAAAGTTGTCAGGAAAATGTCTTAAGAAGTTGCTACACATAATTAACGCAGTATTTAGAATGAAATAAGTTCCTCAGCAGTGAAAAATAGCAGAAGTTGTTATGATACCCAAGCCTAATAAGCCACCTAATGAGAAAACGTCTATATCTGTATTACCATCATGATCCAAACTGTTCGAAAAATTACTCCTCAAAAGGTTAAAACCTCTAATTGAAGAAAGACACCTGTTACCATCTCACCAATTTGGTTTCAGAGAGAAACACTCTACCATAGAGAAGGTACACAGAGTCACTAACGTGATTGGGAAGACGCTTGAAAATAAAAATGTATGTTCTGGAGTTTTCCTTGATGTTGGTCCGGCCTTTGGAAGGGAGATATTTCAGAGTGAAATATGAAGGAGAGTTCTCATCACTCAAGAGAATAGAAGCAGGAGTACCACAAAGGAGCGTGCTGATCAACCTATTTATATAAATAGGCAGGAAATACCACATGCGAACATGGCCAAATATCTAGGTATGACGCTCAACGCCAAGTTTAAATGAAAAGATCATCTCAAGAAAAAAAAAGGCAAGAATTGGATATAAAATTCAGAAAAATGTATTGGCTCATTGTAAGAAATAGTGAGCACAATAAGCTGCTTTTATGCAGGTAAATACTTAAGCCTGTGTGGATCTATGGCATTCAGCTCTAGAGATACACAAAGAAAACGAACCTTAAGGTTATACAAACGTTCCAGAACAAAGTACTACGATGCATTGACAATGCACCTTGGTTCATTAGAAACTATAATCTACATAGGGTTCTAAAGATCCCTACTGCAGTATAGTAGTTCATACGTACAAGTGTTAAGCAGGATCACTATGAGGTCGCTGGAACTAACGTTTACCTGATTTATAAATAATAAACGAAAAATTGGATAGGCTTGTTAGTTGTGACAGAATCGACCAGACAGAATACGATAGTTTTTTGTAAATAAATCGATTGTAACTGAAATTTCGCTTGTACATCACTTTGCAAACCATTGCTTGTTGCATTTAGCTAAGTAAACAGTGCCTCAGATTATTCAATGGTTAGTTCCAAAATTCAGTAAATAATTGATTTTAACTTAGCTCAAAAATTGAAATAATTTTGAAAATAAATTTCGGAACGTAATAATTAAATAAAATGTGCACAAACAATGCTTTGTTAATTAAAAGGTGGTAAATCGCATAAAAAAATTGAATTTAAAAAGTACAGGTTTAATTTTTAAACAGAGCTTTTATTTATCGTTACGAACAATATGCGATTCTCATGAACTATGGCACAAAAAACATGTGTCGTACCAGAAATTGAGCAGATCTTTATTGGAATCAAGACTGTGTTCGATAGAACCTTAAAAGGTGAAATACATACTTAGGTGTGCCTAGTCCCAAATCAGAGATAAAAAACAAACAAACAAATGTTACAAAATGTTTTGTCCAACAATTCTCAAACACTATTGTTTATAAAACATTTTTAGTTATACTTTGCGTGTTTATGATTTATAAATCCAATTAAATTTTGTTATTTTATAATACTTAACTATTTTGAATAAATTAGGTATGTACATAAATAATATTTATCGTATTTTAGATTACCAAATGATTTGTGTGGTATTATAATTTTAATTAATTGAGGTTATGTAACCATGAAAAACTATTATTTGTTAAATGTTGAACTATTGAACCCGTTCATATTGTATCACTTACATAATACCCATTTTGCTTTATAAATTTAAATAATGAAAAGTGTGAGTGATATAATTTGATAATTTTTTTTTTTTATTATTAATTTGCATATCGTATGGTATGGCAAGTATACACATATTGTGAAAACGATAAATTTGCTTTTTAGACTAAACAATAGGAAAGAAAATTTTCATATTAATTTATCGTAAACATTTTTTATTAACCAACAATATTCTTGCAGCCAACTATTATTCAAGCGCAGTAATAAAATTTATAGATATATTATGTACTTTATTTGGACTTATACTATAGCCTATGCTTTATAGTTTATACTACATAATATATTTTAGAATACATGTGGTATAAAGAAACTAAATTTTCATTGTTACACTAATAAATAAAATCCACCTGCAATTTATGTACTTCGTGGTTTTTTTCATTTGTTGAATTATTACAAATTATATTTGACTTTAATGAGTATCAATAATTCATTTAGCTATTATATTGAAACCAAAATAACTTCCTTTAAGTTCAGAGTGGTTTCTGGTTGAATATTTAACATAGCGTGTTTCCTTGATTAATTTTTAGAAGAGACTTTTTTTAGACAAAATTAGTCTTTTGGTAACAAAATTTACTTTTTTCAGTAGACATTACTGGTAATATAGGTAAATGTCTTTCAAATAACTGATGGCTTAATATACAGTGATAATACACAATTATAATACTTATTTTTAAGATGTTGATTAAATTGAGTGTCTTTAATTATTTAATGTGACGCAAATGGATATTTAAGCGACACATGCCGCTTAAACTCATTAAATCATATGGTCAATTTTGAACCGACCAGTACATTTCATAACGGACATAAATAAGCTTAGATCTAATAAACTTTTATTGCTTAAAATTTAAAATAAAATATAAACAATCCAATATCTGTGGTCGTTAATGTAAAAATTTGTGGTTTAAACGGCTCATACCGTTTGATAACATATAGCAGCATGGGAGACGATGACCAAGGAGACAAGTGGACTAAAATTGCGGTGCTTACAGTAATAAAATGCCCTAATTGAAACTCTTCGAGCAAGGATCGTAGAGCACAATACATAATTATCGGCCTTTATGGCGCCGATATTAACCCCGTCCGTTCCTGTTGTGGATGGTAACATACAACTGTCCAACCGTTTCGCGAAATTTCTTTACGAAATAATTCAGACAGAATCGATCAACACCTCCTCGTTTGATCTTAAAAAATGTTATCAAGTCAAAAAGCAAAAATAATTAGCATATCAAACTAATAACGACTACATAGTGAAGATTTGTTAACCGAAAGCAAATATACAAAAGCTCCGTAAACACACAGCACTCCAGTAACCATATTAATGATTTTAAATCAACGATTTTGAGATCAAACGGGTCAACCGTAATCGGCACAGCATACATTGAAGATTATTAATCTTTATATACTCCCAAAGGAGATCAATTAAAAACATTAGTGCTAAAAGACCTCAACGTACGTGAGGACATCATCGAAATAAAAGCTGAAATCGAGGATAATAGTACGATGATGATAAAAGATATTTAGCAATTGCAAACAAAAAGGTCAACTGAGCGGGGACAACCGATGCCTCTATAGATTGTACAATTTGAATCCAACACTAATTTCGGTAAAGTGCATATTCCATTAAAAAATGTAACTACCGGCAGATTCGTTGAAAATATATCCAACAGAAGAATGAGGTCATCCAATGCAAGACTTGCCAAAGAGTCAACCACACTGCAACCAATTGCAACCTCTAAATTGCGGTTATCGTTGCGTCAAATGCTCCAGCATCCGCAACCCAGGGAAATGCTTAAGAACCGACAAATCTTCAAGCAAGGCAATCTTCTGTGTGAAATGCACCAACTTAAAGTCTTTTTTATGTTTTTTATGCTAACGCAGAGTAACTTAATTTTTATTAATATTTAATTAATTTAATTCAGTCACCTGTCATTACATTATTAATTTTTCACTGTAATTTTTGATAACCTTTAATGTTTTTAAAAATTTGTGGAGAATATAATTTTAGATTACAAAAATGCTGACTGGAAACTTACGGTATATTATATTGACAACAAATTATTACCAATTGAGGGTAAATCTATAAACAACCCGGTAAAATTTAAATCTCATATCAAACACCTTACTAAATAAATTAATTTAGCCACTGAAAAGTTTATTCCAAAGATCGACTCAAAGGTCAAAAAATTGTCAAATAACATCATTCCGTAGATCAAAATCCGGAATTATTACAGAAATCAGTTCTACATTTTTAATCCAGCAGTTTTTTCAAGAAAAATTTCTATCTTTTGGATCGTACATTTTTTGATATATATATATATATATATATATATATATATATATATATATATATATATATATATATATATATATATATAATATAATATATATATATATATATATATATATATATATATATATATATATATATATATATATATATATATTTTATATATATTTTATATATATATATATATATATATATATATATATATATATATAAATATATATATATATATATATATATATATATATATATATATATATATATATATATATATATATATATATATTTAAACAACGCAATCACCAGTTATGGTTGATTTGAACCTCCATAAATTAACGAACATTATATTTGACTGTTTATTGATAAACCAATTAAATCAGCACATTAAAATCACGTGATGCGCCCAGCCAATCTAATTACTACTAAACCTCGTGTGTGGATTACTATGTTTTGCGATTGAAAAAAAAAACCAAATTAAAATATTTTTATCTATGTGCTTTTGCTTTGTTTTGAATTTGAAATACGAAATTTTGTTATCGGCACACGTGCGGATTACTACTACACGTAGTAGTTTGAATAGCAGTAGTTTGACACTGAGCATGTCATGTGATTAAAATGTATTGATTAGATTGGTTGGTCCGCGGATAATTATTTATCGATAGTTGGAGCAAAGAGTGAGATTCAAGTGAAAATAAAATATCTAGCTAAACATCACAATGAGAGTAAACACTATGAATATATAGTCTACTTGTATAGGGCTACTTGAATTAAGTTATTACTAACATTCAAATAAATCAGTCTACAAATTAATGTCGGGAATTGCACATCTGATTTAGCTTTGTGCAGTACCCATAGTGCTAATTCATACATTCAAACAACTTTCAAATACTCGTATACCATATGTTAAAATTGCACTCGCGATTGTTGAATATTTAAAAATGTATCTTAAGGTTGTAATAGTGGCCTTGGTGATTAAATTTATTTATATTTTTCTCGACACTAATCACAATTACGTGATAATTACCAACAATTTTATCTCGGTAATTTAATTAAAAGTTTTAATTTTCAATAAATTAAGCCGCTCTCTTTGTTTTCATATTACATAATCGAAACCACTTAAAACGAGTTTAGATGAATACCACCCGCTGGGTAAACGCATTAGAAATACTACCTGGGATATTCTGGTATACATCCTGTTAACACATATAACACTTACATATTATATGATCGTGTGGTGATTTAATATTTATAAGTTCCTCTGGCATTAACCTTCAAATTGACTCAAGCGTTGAGTTTCGGACCTCTAAAATCAAAAACGTATATATAGAGACGTATATATGTATTGTTACTGTTTAATGTTCTGTAACACAACAATAAAATTGTAGAATGTTAGAATTGGCGGAATTCAATATTATATTTGTCTTAACTTTGGTTATACATGTATTTCGCGCTTAAATATTTACGAACAAATATGAATTGCGAACTGTGTTGATAGATATGCGACAGACATTAACAAAAAACAAATTTAAATTGTCTATCCGCATAGATCGGTTTAATGACATTGATTTGATCTAAAATTAAATGTGAAAATATTTTAAAATGACGAAAAATTTCTTTAAAACGAAAGTATATTTTTGAACCTTGAGTAGTTTTCAACTTAACATATGATTTATGTGTATACAAAACTGATTATGATCTATATAGGGTATACATATTCATTGGTGCATTTATAAATTATTTCTATACGCTTTCATACTATATACAGTATACACCTAGCTAAGTGAACAAATGAATTAGCATCCTGCGTGTAAAGTGGAATTTATCGGCCAATCAATTTTAACTTTATTCCCACGAAGAAACTTATTTAGTCGCTAAGAATTAAATTTCTTCAGCATACACCTACTGCAGTCATCTATAAACAGAAAAATATTTAATATTCCATATAAGGCAATAAAGATTAGAAGTGATTGATATCTGCTAGACGTATAGATTTAATGTATTGGAGTAATTAGTCAGTCAGAATTTTAATTTTCCATTTGCATTTAGTTATAGTATACGACTACACGGAGAGAATCAATAAGATAATTTGCATATTATATTTGAATAAGATGATTTAATAGTCTTGAACATTTTATTAGTACTTATACATATACTGATTGCAATTATTCTAATTAGTTGTGAGCAAAAACTTTATAAATGATACGTAAATAATTTATGTGGTTTGAAAAAAGTATATATGATGTGCGGTGGCCTTCATTGGAGATATTTATCATTTTGTTGGATTTATTTGACTTTAGATGTTGTGCACATGTGCGGAATATATAGTATTTACTTATATGATACATTGCATGTATCTCAGGTAATTTCTTTTATTTGCTTCCGGTCAATTTTCAATTAACATTATGTATAAATACAGAATCTATGGCCTGAACATATGTTCTTGGTTTTGCTAACATTGGGATAAAACTATGTTGCTAAAATTCAAGTTGAAATACTTCGTCCGTGAAAATAAAAGATGCCAGAAATTTAGATTAGAAAGATGATAAAAATCTGCAATTGGGTGCTGAAAATATAAATCGATTTGTCACTAAAACATTATAGTTAAATGCCTTACTCACATATGTTAGCTTAAAACAAAGTTAAGGGCTCAGATAAAGATAAGCACTGAGGAAAACTTTCATATGATTTACGAGAAACCATTACATTGGTTATAGGTGCTATAAGATCATGTGATTTCACTTAGCTTTTTTTGTGAGATTTTGCAATTAGTCTTTTAAGCAATTAGATTATTTTATCATTAAACTGACTTGTAAATCTTTAAACCTTATTCAGGTGTTTATACGGAATCGGTTTAAATAATAGTTAAACTGAGAATGTTACCAAACTAGTCATGTTTCCTAAAACTATAAAATATTACAGATGAGACTTGAAGTTAAGCAAATCACTGAAGATTAAATTAGCAATCAGCTCATTTTAACAAATCAAACGCTGGACAAATCTGGGGCAATATCTGGCTATAGTTTTGTATGAGATGTAACTTTGAGATTTTTAGAGTCAAATTACCGTATTCTAATTTATTACAGGATGTCGAAATAATCCATAAATACCAATGAAAGTTCGTTAAATTCACTATATTTAACCCGTTTAGGTAAAATAACATTAACATTTTAGAACTTAAAAAATTTCTCTTTAACACTTTAACTGATTTGCCTAAATTTATGATTAAATTATTTTTGGACAGACTATAAAAACACACCTACCCATCATTAATCGATCAGTATTTATGAATGTGTTGAAATTCCAAAAGAGTAGCAACTCTAAACTATTCTAAAACAATAAAATTCGTAAACCTTAACTCTGCCATCATAACGAAACTCTATTTAGTGTATAAATCTATGTCAATGGATATATTATATACCAGCATCAATCGTGATTTTAGATTAGAGATACAACATAAAATACATAGTAAACTATAAATTAGTTGGAAGACAAAAAAAAACAAAAAACACATGTTTCAATTCGTACAGCTCTGCAAGACACATAAAGGCGTGATAGATCGATATCAAAATATACAAGAGTGTCAAACATTTTTAACAATCTTAGATGAAATAGAAAAGACATCAACTCGAAATATACCTTCACTTTAATTTTATAGATATAGGTATATATAAATATATATATATATATATATATATATATATATATATATATATATATATATATATATATATATATATATATATATATATATATATATAACGGTTTAGGTATTTTATTTCTAATTAAATTTGATTTCTGTTATAAATATGAATGTTCAAATTAAATTTGCTATGAACGTCTTAAATTGTAAGATCCTAAATAGATTGTATAGAATAGGCATTCCACATTTATTTAATCTATCCGTTCTCATGCATTATGCATTGTTTATAAGACGTATATATTAGGTGTGAGAAGATGAAAAAACGACGAACTATACGACTTAATTGATCTTTAATTAACTCGAAAAGATTAGATTAGAAAATTATTTTTAAAATTCTAAATCTAAACAGTAATCCCGCATTTGTACGCACATAGGAGTATAAATTATCGAGTAATCGTATTTTAATCATACATTTTTTCTTGTGTGTGTGTGTGTGTGCGACATCATATCTCTGAGCACGATAAACATCAAAGTCACATCAAATAGACAATCTTTATGGATATAATAGTCGTAAAATAGTAAATAGATTTAGCTGGGTGGTCGGTCATCTTTTATTTATAGAATTAAGAATTTCATTATTTTCGGCTTAAACCATTGTAATTTTATGTTTATATATATTTACGTACCAAATGAAACATAATTTGAATCTCTCAGTATAATTCATAAAAGTTATATCGGATAATCAGCCATTTTGTTCAACAAATTACAATTGACATCTTACTTTAGAATTTTGTGTTTAAAATCATCCCGATTGCTGACATTATCAATTACAACAAATTATAAATTGTCATAAATCAACACACAGCACATCAAAATATTTCACAATTTTAAGATGTAAACAACATAAAAAAAAATGTTTTATAAGAAATCATAATAAATGTTTTTGTTGATGATGATGAAGATGACTATCAACCGATGAAATGTTGCTCTTGTCATCGTGTACATAAGATTAAAACAAGAAAATAAAATGTTAAAACAAAATATTGCTAATTTTATTGTGATTCCATTGCACAAGAAAGATAGTTATGTCGTTTTTAAAGAATGGGCAGATAAGATATCGCAAAAATTATATATCATGTTTAAACGATTTCAGTAAACAACAACCAACGGTAATGTATGTACTGATGTAAACATATAATATTGTGATTGTAGCTTTTTGTCATTTTGTATATAAATCTTATTACGTAATGTCTTGATTTTAAGATGTATGGTTTACAAAAAATATCTGTTTTGGTTTGGATAATGAAATGTTTAAGCATCTGCTCAGTGGTTAAAGTTGCGGTGTTTGAATTAGGTAGCAGATTTGAACCACAATAGTGTTTAGATTACGATAAACACAACTAATACCCACTGTTGGAATTCAGTATCTATGTACCCTACAATCTATGTACCCTAAAAATTGGAAAGGTGAAGATAATTTGGAAGAAAATAATGTTCTATCGTTACAGTTCAAAAAGTCCTTTTACCGTTCAAAAAGTACAAAAAGTTTATAAAGTTTATAAGTGCCAAGTCGATATTGTTAATGTTGAACTTTTTGACCAATCATATCATTCAATTTCAATTAAATGTAAACTCCCATAATGTAATTTTGTTTTAATTTTAAATTAAAAACTCGCAAACGACCAATTTATTATTCATAAAAAGGATCTAAACTATTGGGCCATAATTGCAAATATAATATAGATTTCTTGCCTATTTTTAAATTTTGTGTAAAATATTCTACAAAATGTTGTTTTTATGTCAAAAATTTGACAAGTAAAAGGTCAATAACATATAGTTATATGTAGTTGTTACCCATCAAACGTAAATAATTATATCTTGTAATTCACACAGTAACTAACATCTTTCTATGCAACAACAGTTCATACATATATTTACTAAGGTTACATGTTGAACCGAAACGTGACCAACTAAAATGACCAAAAAATATAACAACCAGTAAACTTTGACCCAACTGAAATTGACACTAAAATGATGACCGAATAAGTTGATTAACATTAGGTTTGTTGAGTCAGTTTTGTGTGTCGGTACAACATGTAAACCATAACTGGCTAAAATGATATTTGCATACTTATTCTCATAAAGTATACACAATGGTTAATATTTAGTGAAATAAAAGTCTGAATATAAACAATAAAATATGGTGTTTAAAGCGCTTAAGTTACACTTAAATTGTTTTTACTTGATTTATTTGTATTGTAAAACTTTTAGTTCGCATAACAGAATTTTTTATTGTGATTTGACATGAAACGTAATTTCGGTCGTAAAATGTAGTTCGTTAGTAGAATATTCTCCAGTTCATCGGATAATGAAAATGACCACGACGAGTTGAAAGAAGTCTTGGAGACCAAAGAAAATTTAAAGTTTGAATTTGAAAGTTTAAATAGTTTTGATTGTAGCTGCCAAGCTACAAAAAGTAAAGAAAATGATAACGCGAACTGCGTTGATTTTATTATAAAATAAAGTTTGCTGTATAATAAACTTTTCCCAGAATTCCCAAGAAAAAAAATGTTTTGGAGTTCTCCATAAATTGGATATTATTATACGAAGTTGCTCAGATTGTGCTATCTATTTTATTGTACTTGCTGTATCAGTTTAGAGTGGGATTTTACAGATCTAAAAATAATTTTAGCGTCACAGCGTGTTGTATTGAACGAAAATTCCTTAAATTTTAGCCGAATTGAACCATAACCTGAACTCGAACCAAATATATTATGTGTAAGAACTTGAACCCAAACCCGAGCCCGAAATTGTCGGGGTTCGAAAGCCCATATTAAACGCATATAACTCCCGACCACAAATTTCATTCAGTCATAATTTCAATTCACAAATCTGCCAGTCATGTTTCGGTTCAACATTGAACCGCAGAAACCCTTAAGCCCCATTTCTAAACCCCTATTCCTTATCCGCTTTGCCTAACCCCTTTTTCCTAACCCCCTTTGCCTAACTCGCTTTGCTTAACCCCTTTGCCTAACCCCCATTGCCTAACCCTCTTTGCCTAACCCCCTTTGCCTTCCTCTTTTGCTTCTTTTGCCTAACCCCTATCTCTTTTTCTGCGCCCTAAAGGAGCAAAGGTGGTTAAGCAAAAGGGGTTAGGCAAAGGAGATAAAGGGGGTTAGATAAAGGGGTTATGCAAAGGGGGTTAGGCAAACGTGGTTAAGCAAAGGGGTTAGGCAAAGAAGGTTAGGCAAAGAAGGTTAGATAAAGAAGGTTATTCAAAGGGGGTTAAGAAAAGAGGATTATATAAAGAGGGTTAGGAAAAGGGAGTTAAGCAAAGGGGATAAGTCTAAGGGGGATAGATAAAGGGGGCTAGGCAAAGGGGGTTGGCAAAGGGGGTTGGCAAAGAGGGTTGGCAAAGGGGGTTGGCAAAGGGGTTAGGCAAAGGGGGTTGGCAATGGGGGTTTGGCAAAAAGGGTTTAGAAGAGGTGGTTTGCAAAGGGGGTTAGGCAAAGAAGGTTTTGCAAAGAGGGTCACATCATTTAGCATCTTAGAAAGAAAACACAATAAACCTTTTATCTAATAAAATTTTTAAATTATCTGACCCTTGTTCCATAAGATAAATTTCAATCTTCTTAAATAAACTTTACTTAGAAAAAACTATCTATAATCTTTTTTAACCTAATAATCAAATCCATTATTTATAAATTTCCAACACAGCGAAATAACCAGTCTGAGGAGATTACCTCTCAGTTGAGAAATGATAGCCAAACACAAACTATTGCAATTGTGTATGTCATATGACTACACGAACAACTATCCCAGTTACAGAAATTTAATTTTAAAATTGTTAATAGAGCAAACAACAGTTTAGGCAGGAGTAATTTAGTAGCATTTGAAGAAGTAACCAGCTTTCGATACATTGGGTGCCATGTCACTCATGATAACTTTGTTGGAGGGGATATTAAAGCGCGTATTGTCGCTGGTAACCGCGTGCTTTGTATTACGTCCACTGCTAAAGTCAAAATATCTTGCAATACTTACCGAGTTTTATTTAACCATGTGAGATCAAAAATTTAATAAAAAATTCCTGATCTCGTTCATGAAATAAAAGAACAGCGATAACACAGGAAACCCGTCATTTGGCAACCGCCGGATCGCTGTCAGCGACGATGGCTCCCTTGGGCAGAGAAAGACTTGTCTTCTTCGGGTTATCTAGAACAATACGAAAAACATGCTCGAACTAGCACTGGCCTGTAAAAACTAATTAAGTATTATTATAATTATGAGATTAAGTTTAAAAATAATCTTGAAATGATCTTAAAAACTTAATTTTTTAAAAATGATAAATTATTGTCGTAATATTTTTTTTATTGTTAATAGAACAAAATAACCTCTTTGAAACACAACTAAAATTTTTAAGATGTTGTTCTGGCTGAGACTAAAGTTCAGTCATAAATAAACTAAAATAAGAAACTAAACAAATATAATTAACGTTGTCATGAAAGCTGTGACTAAGGAGATATTATTTGTCACGAGTTGACAATGAACATAAATGTGACATCTGCAGAGTATTGGAACTCATGGCCTAAAACAATTACAACTAAAGTAGACATTAGAAAAAATTCATAACAGAATCACCGATTATTATTGCGCAATATAAGGCATTCGGCATATACTGATCAAACAAACCGATATACACAACCACGTATGATACAATTAAAAACTAGCACAAATATTTTTATATAAAACGTGAACATGTCGAGCATGTTGCCAATAATATTTATAAAAATTTCAGGTGTGAAAATTTAATTACATATCTCGCACCCGAATAAGGAATAATTTCTTGCAATGTTTACGTCGCATTGTTCCAAGTTTAATCGATATTTCATTTTTATCTATATATACAACACGGAATTACTATAAAGTGTATAGTGTAATTGTCACCTTCGCAGAAACTTAGTCGTAAATAATCGCGGTATATTCATAGTATATACGCATATGGGCAACGTTATTGTAAAAAATAAAATAAAAATTTCTACGATCTATAGAAAGTATATTCGCAAGTAAGTAAATCGATTTGTCGTGTCAAATACAGCGATAGTATGTATAACCAACTTCCTTACAAAGAAACAAATAAAAATTGATAATAGAATTGATCGAGGCAGCGATCGCACATAACAAAACAAAAATGTTGTTGATCTTAAATATCAACAATCGCGATAATTTCATTAAAATATATCTCCTTATATAAATAAATTATAAATTGCATGTGATTAAATAATTTAAAGAAATAGAAATTTAAATTACGATTTCTTCTAATGTCGCGATTTTATCATTGCATTGCATCTTCTACATACTATATCTCTATCGTATACGACTACCATAATATAAAGCATTGTCAATAGCGTGCAATCGACGTATTTAAAGAAAAGTTACGATTAACGTTTTTGATTTTTTAAATAACTAAGGAAAACTTACATTTGTTATTCTTAATTAAATTAAATTAGATATTTAAATTACTCTTTATCGATAGTACAATGATGCAATGATCTTGACACCTGTCATAATACAAATACAATATTTATATTTGGCTACTGTTTTTTAAAGCTTGTTAACTCAATTAACGATTAAAATTTTGTCTATATATAGATCAAATAATTTATTAATAAAAAAAATCGGAATATGCGAACTAATATTTTCATCTGGTCTTATTTTTTGTCAAGTAATATTACATAAATATGATCACATTTGTCAGATTAATTTTCATTGACCTAAAATCTAAAAAGGAATTAATCATCGACATTTTCATCAAATACTAGCAGATTCCGTTCTTTATTGACTTTTCACAAGCGTTCAACTAGTTACTAGAGGCGATAATAAAACGAAAACGTTCGATTTCAACAGTAGGGACCTTGGCAAATGTAATTAACACTTTATAAAAACTAAAGGTGACAGATAGGATTTCTGAAATCGAATCTTTCGGATTCGGAATCGACGAATATTTCCTCGAAGATTCACCGAAAAAAAATCACCGCAAAAATTATACAAAGGAAAGTAAAAATAAAAAAAAGCAATACCAAAATTATTAAAAACAATCAAACTAACAATTGAGGCACTTAGCTGAGGAGATACGACGCTTCGTACAGCAGATGTGGCTATAAATTGTATGTATTCTTAACTTCAACTTTTATACGAAAATGAATATATTTTTGCGACTCTTTTGAAGCGGTACGTTCTCCCTTCGTTGTCGCACTTCCCAGTTTTAAAAACGTTGTTTTATTAAATGAAAATAATTATTAGGATTATAATTATTATAGGATGATATTATATTATTTATACGACATTATTACAAGTTAAATAAAAATCGTTATATAACCAGAACGACCAGCTAATCAAACAGCTCCTGTGCAACAAATCCACCTTAAAGACAAAAATATTGTTATTTACATTTTTTTTCTGGTTAGTCAACTCAACTAAATATTTATTCCGCACCAAGTCGTGTACCAGTAAGCTAAACACCTCTAATCTAACCAAAGTAAAAATGATTGTTCTTATAAAATTATTAAGTCGTCTATATCTAGAGTCTATATTTTCTTCATCTTAAGTTTGTTTACTGATAAAATATTTAAATTTCATTTGCAGTCTCTTTGCCTACATATAATATATAGTACTGACATATTTTATTTCCGTATATAGTTTCGATAACAAAAGGCACTCACTGTATATATACAAATGTATGTTGGTGCAGAGAAACCAAAAACTATATTACAAAAACTTCAACATCCTCCAAATTGTATGTTAAATATTTATTATTTCTTAAAAAAATTTATGATTATTGTATATGTTTAAAATATGAGGGGACGGCATACACACAAAACAATGTTGTCATTAAAAATTTAAAACCATTTAACATTTGGGAATTCATGCTGATTGCAAAAAAAAATCTGTTTTTATGTGGGGAGTCACATTTGATGCTATGAATGTAATCGGAATTAAAAAATCTCCCCTTATAATTTTAGCCAGTTGTATGTACAATGTACGAGTACTTATCATTATATTATTGTCAGTACCCAATTTTAATGTTGTTGATTTTATTTAAGATGTTTGTTCCTGCATTATAAACGACCAATCAATGATTTAGCGAAATAAATAAGGTAGATTCTACGGTATGATTACAAAGACAACAATTTATAGGGTGCTAAAACAGTCTAACTAATAACTTCAGGCATTTCGTCAATAATATATATATATATAGTCTATATATACTAAAATTATCATGTTTGAGTGGAAACGGGTTTTAAACTCCTATAGATATGTTACCATGTAAACAATCGTGTTGAACAATATTTACATCTGGATGTGGAAAATCATTTAACAATTGCATTACTATTTATTACTAGGCTTATAGTGGCTAAAATAATGCCCGTTCAACCATAGTTTTGTATAAAATGACTCATAAAGTATTGAGTCATTTTTTTACTGCATTCATTAATAAAAAATGTAAGACTATAACAAATCCGATCGACTATGTTAATAGTCAAGCTCTGCCGAGAATTAATTATAGAATGAGAACACGAGTGGCTCTCAAAATGTTGACTTGTGTTTCATCGGAGCATAATGGAATTTAAAAATATAATTATACCCCATATGGCTATGGATATTAAAGTGGTTGCAAATTTTACTTGTTATCTTTCAATACAAATTAAATTACCACTCTCATTTATCTATTTTCGAATCGGTTTCATCGAGACGTATTTCATTAGGTATTGATATAAATTCAAAGATCAAAACATGTGAATTTTAAATACGAAATTTATGAACAAGACTTTAATGTTCTAGTTTGTATTAGTACAAGGATTAAACACCCGCCGAGAAACCGCAGTTAATGACTAATGCATAAATGTATACACCAAGTGCAAAAAAAAATCAACATCTGGTGATGTTGTATTACTGAGTGTAAAACGTCGAATGGGAAGTATCTTTATAACAATGAAAAACTGTAAGACACTGTTCAGTGCTAGTATAAGTTATGTGCAAGTGCAACTGTTCTTGGCGAAGGGAAAGACAACACACATATACTAATACTATATAATTCAAAAAGTTCTGTTTTCTACTATCGTAAAACTTTTTCATCTGCATATATATGAATAATCATCCGAATGTCGCTAACCCTAATAATAATAGATTACTTTTTCACAACTGCACCACACTTGTACAAGAAACTGTAGCAACCATCGCTACACAAACACAATCAATTATTCAGATATTTCGTGCACTTTCATATAATTCGCTAACGCTACATGTACCCTGTACATAAATATATATATAACGTAAAGTAGGTATTACAAATAGCACTCGATCGCAATGGCCTGATGAGATTACAATTAATTTTTAACAATTCCTCATCAGATCGAAACTGAGCTTTGCTTTGCACACATCTGAATAATTAAAATAACGACACAACAGTTCCACCGTCGTTATAAAACTGCCACCTTAAGATAAAACTCAAAGAAATTAAAAACTGTTTTTCAATCTTACTGCCG
Source organism: Tipula confusa (assembly GCA_963556175.1). Classification (NCBI taxonomy): domain Eukaryota; kingdom Metazoa; phylum Arthropoda; class Insecta; order Diptera; family Tipulidae; genus Tipula; species Tipula confusa. The sequence goes on from OY744475.1 coordinate 231,534,715, forward strand.
GAGATTCAAGAGTTTTAATTTTGTAATTTAATCCTTCATGCTAAACTTTGTCGAAAGCTTGTGCACTATACAAGAAAACTGCCGAGCAATATTTTTTTTCATCTAAGGCAATCTTAATTATATTTACCATTCTGTATACCTGGTCTATGTCACCGTGCTGCTTTCTTAATCCAAATTGGTGATCTAGTATAATGCGACCTTTAGGTAATTTGTAGGTATTAGTCTTGTAGTAGCATTTTTCAAAAAGCTTTGAAATTATTAGAAGTAGACTTACTGGCCTGTACGACAAGACTTGGGTTTTGTCTTTACCTAGCTTAGGAATAATGCTAATTTGAGATATTTTCCATTTTTAGGGGATTTTCTATCTGGTAATTCTTTTATCATTTTTCTTGGAGCTTTCTTAGGATTTATATAATGTTTTTGATGACCGTTTTGGCGCATTCTCATTTAAATTTTACTGAGTTTGGGTTCAACTTGCCCCTCATAAACTGTGGTAATACGCAGTCATTATTTTGTTCGTTTGGAGTTAACTCGTTTTGTAGATGGTTAGATAAAGCGATAGCTTTTTCTAGATCACTTCTGGCCCAGTGGCCATCTGGTTTCCTTATCGATGGGTTCGATAGCTCTGGCCTTTTTAAATTTTTTGTTTCCTTCCATAGTAAGTAATCTGTTTTTTTCTGTTGCAATGAGCTCACTTAGGTAACTCTCTATTCCTAAATTTTGTTCTTTTCGTAGCGTTCCTCTCAGAGCTTTAAAAGCTAGCCATTTTTAGAACTCATTTTTGATTTTTGACTATAATTTGCATAAGCGTATTCATATTTTGCATCATCAGTCTTTCCATCATAATCATGAAACTTTGGATGGTCTCGGTTAATTTATTTACCGTGGTATGAATGTTTAGGTCTTCTTCATTAAAATGTACTTTGGGTTTCGGTTTGTTACTTTTTAGGATATTTGCATAAGAAACACTTGGCTGGTTAAAACTGCCGGCAAACTTCTCCAAGTTATCATTTGCACTCGTTGGTTGTTGTATTTTTGGTACAGCGTTTCACTGATGGGTCATTGTGAGATTTATTGCACTGTTTGGTGCCGTGAAGTTCTCCACAAAAAACCCACACTTTATTTATGGTGCAGTATGCTTTTGTGTGTCCGTATTCTTGGCACTTTATGAATTGAACTGGTCCAGACCTCTTCTTAGGTTCTTCAATGACTTTTTTGTGATAGAGCAATTATTTTAGATTGTAAATCTTGTGAACTCCTTTTAATTTTTCTTCCTCTGGATCTAGTTCTAAACGGAACATTGGTTGAGGTTCCTTCTCACGGTTTACTATATTACCAATAGATTTGGCATGGAAACCTTCAGCAGCAAGTGCAGCATGCATGTCGCTAACATCTATGCAGCTTTCAATTCCTTTTAGCACAACAGTCAGCCGATGATTAAAACAGAGTGCTTTAAAGTTTTAGCAGAAAAACGTGCACATGAGTTTGTTTCAAAAACGTGCAGTGTTAGTTGGGGTTTATCAGTCTCGCGCTTTGCCTGTAATCACAATTCAAAACCTTAATTTTTTATTAAATATATCTAGTTGCATTTTACGTTCACAAGATGTTTAGCCAATGCTAATATATCAAACCTAATGAATAAAACTTATTCTTGATTGATGCAAAAAAGTAGACCTTAGTAAAATTATTAATATGCAGCTTAAATTTGGTTGGTGGATCATTTAACGAAAAATATATTCTGATCACTGTATATGATGTTAAACTACTGCTATACACTCAATTCGACGACAGGTTTATTTTCACTTAATATCTGCCTTAACTTTTATGTACTTTTGGTTAAGATAATGCAACTTGAACCAAAATTAAGAACTAGTATATGCGACCTTCGCGGAACTTAGAAATACCATCATTCAAATCAAAAAAGAACCGTATCTCCTATACGTATTAAATATTTAGACCACACCATTACCAATTCAATAGACATTCACTTTTTAATACAAATTATAGTAGGAGATTTACTATACACATTATTCCACTATTTATGACTGCGCGCGATTCGCGTACAACACAGTATGTGCAAAATACACATATCGCAATTTCAAGAATAATAAAAAATAATTTTATATTTATTATTATTTACTCGTATAACTGTCAATTGCAAAGCGCGCAATTTATTGTTATTGTGCGCGAGTGAGAGGTTGGTGCGGAATTCATATTTCAATATTAACCGTCACAGTATAATAGCGCGTTTGTGTTTAAGACTTGCTAATGAATTTGGAAGAAACTCAACTCAAGGATTAATAATTGAATAAATATAAACGTATACAGCAATCATCAATCAATTACGACAACTGTATTATACATGTATTTGATTGAATATATAAATCGACTTAGAGACCTACTAAATTACGATGATCTTATATTTAAATGTTAATATATCTAAAGTTGTAAATCTTTGTTTATAGTATACAACCATTCATGTCGGCGGATCGATCGGTGTGTTTTCTTTTTTAACGACGGCAACAAAACACAAACTATTTGTTAATTTATTAATCAAAAGAACTTGATTCTTTCATGCCTTTTTACATAAATATACAAGTATGCACATAAATGTATCTTATATACGATTGCCGCGCGTACGCTAATATTTACAACACATTGCGCGAGATGACATTTTCATTGAAAATCTTACGATGAACGTTTGGAGAATAATGTACAAAAAAAATGAGATACGAGTACAAGACAATTATATTCATAATTTAATAGTGTTATAAAATTTTATGACCATAATTGGAGTGTTGAAATGATAACTTAATATTCATCGCGGCGTCGCATTTCTATACGATTGGTTATACCGCCGTAGTCGGTTTGTACCACATATATAGTAAATTAAATTTTAATCTGCAATTATAATGTATAAATGTCGGCAATCACTTGTGTTTTGATTTTAGATTAATTTGCAACAAGATTAATGGCAGTTTCATTGTTGTATTATTATGGAGTAAATTAGGACTTTAGTTTTACAAAACTGGACGAAATCTAGAGCTCGGAAGCTGGAGATAGTTGGAGATGGACGTGTTGTTTGCAATATTGCTAAAAGAGTATGTTTTGAAATATGGTTAAGTCTAATCGACTTGACCTTTACAAAATAAAAACCATTCTCAATGATCAAAAGTTTATTTCATCACCTATACTTAGGTTTTATTATACATTATGTACAATAATAAATTTTATGTTGTCACTTTAAAGCCTGTATATATTTACAAATGAACTAAAGTTTTTAATGTGGTTCTCAACTCTAAAATGTACATGTTAAAGTCAAAATGTTTTTTTTGTCTAAAATAAAATTGTAACCCTATAGAAAAAATTACGTGAACTTAGTTACATTTAGAGATATTTTTATGTTCGATATTATCATATTATTATAGCCTAAACTGTGGAATCTTTAGACAGTTTACACGGCTGGTCGACCAATGATTTAGCCTTGGGAACGCTTTCTTTCATGAAAAAGCCCTTCGTCGCTTTGACCATTATCTCGACCTGCCGATTTGAACATTGATGCCGTGGAGCCACGTATACCAAACGAATACCGTTTGTATTACAAAACAGCCGGATTTCTGATGAACCAAACGCCGTAGCGCTGTCATTTACAATTATCTCTGGAAATCTATGAGTGGCAAATATCTTACGAAGAGCCTTTATGCCGCAAACTAAGGCTTTAACTAACGGTTAACTATTAAAATAAGTTTTACTATAGTGGGAGGTCCGATATAATCGATATGAATTCTCGACCATGGTTTTGTTGTCTACTTCCATGAGTGCACGGATAGCCTGTGCCACCTCTGCTGGATGGCCCGATTGATAAAAACGTACAACTCTTTTGATGTCTGAGTCCATAGTTTGCGTCTTCCACCATACGTAATTCCTTGCTAAAATCTTCATTCTCACAATGCCTTGAGTATACACTCGCAATGTGTAGAATGGACAAAATATATGCACGGTGACATAGTGGAATTATTATCCTATATCCCCATAGGAGGCATCCTTTTAGTGTGCTTACTTCGGCACGACGAATCCGAAATGGCTGGAAATCTTCGGTGGGTTTACTCTCTAGCTAACCACGCAGTGCCCACTACATTATTTGCAAAAGAAACGGATCTTTGGTTGTCGAAGTGCCTAAGTCTTCGGCAAGCACGGATGGCTTGTGGACCATATCTATAAGCAGCACTTCTTTTTGCCCAGTGACGATCGTAGCGGCCGGAATTAAATTAAATTTTTGGTCTCCTAAGGCCGTTCTCGAGTGGTAAGCTATGGGACGCCTCTTCGTTCCCACGCGATGTGACAGTGTGAACGCCAATTCCATATGGAAAAGCGTCACATATCAGAAACAATGAGTATTTTTCACTAAATGGCATTAGGACGTTGCTGGATATCAAAGCACCTTTAAATGCATCAAAACTGTGCTGCTCGACTGGTCCTCAGCTCCAAAGGACATCTTTGTGAAGCAGCTGGTACAAAGGTTTCGCAAGGCTCGCTTTATCTTAGTAAACACTAATTAAGCCTAGGAAACCATGAATTTGTCCCTTATCCGTGAATACGTCAGTGGTCGAGTGCTTCTAATGATGTCGACCTTCTATGGCATCAGGTAGAAACCTAATCGATTTTATACTCGAGAAAATCGTTAGATGGACAACTAATCTGGCATTTGTCTTGTTTTAGATGGATACTAGCTTGATTAAACCGCAAAAGCTCGAACCAATCGACCCAAGAATACTAGTTTTATTCCATGTGATGAAGAAGACTGGAAATTGGTTTTCCATTGTACCATACATCAACGTCTAAACATCCCATAATATCGATCGGATTCCGTTGGGAATCTACCAGCTTCAGATTTGCCTCACGAAATGGTGGCGCGTTACGGAAAAATCTTTAGAATGTTGTCTCGGAAATAATAGCGTGTCTCGATCTAAAGTCCACTTCGAAACGACATGGAATATGGTGTATGTTAACGGTAGCTAGAGGTATTAATAGCAGAAAAATTGGAAACTATTTTCACTTCTCAGTAATTACGAATCGAATGCCTTTTGTTGTGACTCGTTTTGTTGCGTCTGCTAGCCATTGCACGACAAACAAGTTGAAGGTGTCGCATATTATACCACAGAAAGAACATGAGGTATAGTACGGTATTGGCAGGTGGATCATGATCTTCACCGCATCTGCAACACCCATGTGATCGTAACGGTTTTTTCTGTTGAATAAATTTTGGCTTTATATGTTTAGGCACGATTTGTCTAACTTGGTGTGCCTCAGCAATCATCTGTTGATCCGTGTCGGCAGCTTCTGTGGTAACGCCGCTATCGATAGTAGTATCTACCTTTATATCCTTTTCAGCCTAAACATCTGATAAAAATGAATATTTTACAAACCACAAACCAGACGATCTCGGAGCATTTGGCTCAGGCTATCCTTGTAGAAATTGTGTACAAGAACGAGTACGACGTGTACGACTGCTTTAAGCCGGTAACAGTGATACTTTGCATTAATCTCATTAAAAATCCTGTCGTAAGTATTTCTTTAGCTGTTATCCTACAATATGTCTACTCATTTTTACTGAAACTATCTGTTTGTAATCAAAAACAAATTGTCAGTTTTTGTATTTGTAAAATTTGTATGCCTTGCCGGAATATTTTTTGACATAACATCTAAGACAATATCCAGTTAAAAATTGAATATTGCAGTGTACGTTTTTACAAACACAGGGTAATTCAAAGCAAAACATAAACGTTGATCCACTGTAATGACAGACCGCTTATTTGAGATTTACTGGAGAAAAAACCTCACTTATGCCGAGAAGGTGTAAAATAATTCAAAAAGTAACTGCGATTTATTATAGTTATTAGTTCAGGCCGCATTACAGATAATATTTGACAATCTAGATACATAATATATAAGTTAAATTTAATCGAACCTGTATTCGTGCGTCCTCAATTTGGCTGGTGACGGCGTAAGGTAGGACGTTAAAAATTAACTGCGAAAGAGTTGGGAGAGCTTCGGCCCCAGAACAGATTGCAGAGTTCAGAAACAAAAAAAAAAAAAAAAAAAAAAAAGTTAAATTTAAATAAATCAAAGTATTGCTAAGATCCAAAGAAACCTAAAACCTTAATTCAACAAACTATTAAATATTACTTCAGAAGAAATAGGGCCAACGATATCATGGAGAATTGCTTTTTGCTAGGTCTCCTAGTCGAATCAATCAATTAAGAAGCTCTTCTGGCCTTAAATGAAGTTACTAATCGTTTTATTATGCTTCCATTATACACATACGCGTAGCATTTAATCCTCCTGCTCTATAAATAGATTTTTATGTGTTTCTCAATAAATCACAACTAAACGGACAGAAAAAATTATACCGTCCGGTCTATTCCTTATATGCCAACATATTCATTTGTACGATAGAAATAAATAAATAAAAATGTATGCAAATCACAAAACCCATATTCCGCCGACAAAACTGAAAATAACCGTACAGCAATTCTTCCGCAAAACATTGAAAGGCAAACATTAAATTCTATTGTTGATGGCGTGTTTTGATGTTAGTTGTGTTTATAGGAGTTAAAAATAATTCTATTCCACTATAGATTTTTCATTTGTATTTTTTTTTTTTTTTAATATGTGACGGAAATATAATTTCTTGTTCGATTGACGAAGAATTTTAAAAAGAAAATAATAATAAAAAAAAAATATTATTTTCATCATCTTATGTAATAATAATAACAATAAAATTTTACAATAAAACATGTATTACATATATGTATATAGCTACAATACGAGTTCGAGCATGTATGCATATATAGAGAAATGATTAGATTAGAGTTAACAGATAATGTCATTTCCATCTTTGATCTTGACTTGACTTTTATTTTTAATTCTGTTCTTCTTGTTTTACAACATTACACAACACAACAATATATAAAAAAAAGTTACATATTGTTTATAAAATTTGTATGCTGCATTTGATTTACATATGTAAATTTAACAAGAGTATTGTTGAACTTAACTTCAAAATACATGACATGTATATGGTACATATGAGTTCTTTTCGAATGATTCTAACACAAACACATAATCTACCTACATAGAACATAATTAACACATAGACGGATTAAAAGCCAATTAAATGTTTAAAATTACCGAAGCCCCCGCATTTCGATTTTTTTTTCTCTTAAAGATAATAAAAAAAAACACTTAAGTGTTTTGGCTGCGTTATTCGTTTTTAAATATTTTATTTGTTATTTAAGTGAGTATTACCGAGATGTGGTAGTATATTGGCAATGTATTGATGGCGTTAATCTTATTATTTTAATTGCCACAATAAAATGACTTATTATGGTGTTAACTAAGTATTTTAACCATTACTATAAACGATCAGCGACCGTCATGGCAAATATGGTCTGTAAGGTTTTGTAAAAGATATCAGTAAAGTATGCCCTTTGGCCTGGTTTTATGTGTTTCATTACGATGTAAATAGTCAGTCACACAAACACTTTTTTACACTAAAATACTAAACCAGGTAACAAGCACAATTTTGTTTTTTGAACCCAACTTTTATGATTACTTCTATATGAAAGAATTAAAACCATGGATACTATAGCTTCGAGAACAGTAAATTTCCTAAATGGCTTCTTTACTAAAGTATATCTCAGATAAACTGTTTTTCAAGCTTAAATGAGGGATTAGTACTTTGGTGAAAACAAAACATGGTGCATCAGGTTCCAATGTTTCCTAATATAACGCAAATAATATTTACACATCTGGCTTTGTTGACGACCTATTCCTCAAGGTGCTTGAATTTAATTTAATTTTTTATATTCGCAAAGAAAAATTAAAATATAAGCATACATTATTATTACCTGGGGGAATCCCCTGGCCACCAATCGGCCCAACTCCGGGGCTTATATCTTCTAGGACGAACAAAATTCATCTATGAATATTTTGTATTCGGTTACAGTCTTCAAATTATTTTTTATTCCAGTGCGCGACATTCCAACATATAGTTGCCCATGGGAAAAATCTGGTGTTTCAAGCAAAAGAGGGTTTGACCTTCTGCTTTACTGAAAGTCACTGCAAAAGCAAGTCGAGCTGGGAATTAACGTCTCTTAAAAGTACATAGTGTAGTTGCAGTATCCTGTGAGATGATATAGGAATTCTGGGTATTAAAAACCCTAAAAACCCAGTATTTTCCTTTCTTTTCAAACACCGCATTGCGCTTTGTATTACCCATTGCATTTACTCATTTTGTTGGGCTTTAAATTGATTATTAACAATTTTGTTCCATTACTAAGTCTAATTAATGGGTTTAAATTTTTTAGGACGTATTCTGCAGATATTACTACATATATTCTGCAATTATGCATCGTCACTAGAGACAACTTTTTCGTCATCGATTAGTTTATTTATTACGTACGGGTTAATGGAGTCCACATAATCATTTTTAGGTGCCAGAATATTATTCTGAATATTATATTCTGAAAATTATCTGCAATTTCTACAATTCAATGTTCTCATATTTGTTGACAATTTTATTTTTTTAACACCTTTTTATATAATAGATTTTTTTTAAGCTGCATTCATGATGTCTGATTTTCCCGCATGCAGTAAGTACAACAGGCAAAATTATAAATATAACGGACATATTTTTTGTCTTTAAAGAGAAATTTAAAGAACTATAAATCATAAAAATCGAAATTCATATTTAGTACGATAGTATTGCTGAACTTAATCACGGCTTAAGCGCCTTATTTATCGAATACTCTTTTAGACAAAATCTTTTTATCCAAAGGCTTCATCAATTTTTTTTAAACCAATTAAGGTTTATAGCCATAAAAAGCTATGTCCTGTTTTTTTTAAATTATTGAGGCAGTCCAAACGTTTCCATTATTTTAGATAAAATCGAGAGTAAGTTTGAATGTGAACTGTTTCGGAACCTCTTTTGAGATCCCATCTAACCGTAAAAAAACATTTCAGTGCATCAATCATTAGGTAGATCAATAACCGAACTCTAGAATTACTGTCCATGAGATTCAAAACCATGAGAACATACAACTTTTACAGTTGAAAGAGGTCAGGTCTTTCTTTGAAAGTATTCATATTTTCTATAGTTAAACAACGAAACAAATCGAATTCTACCTCAATATATAATTGTCCGTTTCACAACAAAATTAACACCATACTTTTAGCAAGTACTTATTCAGTGCACACAAATAAATAAATAAAAAAATTATTCAACAATAAAAATCATCACGTCCGGAAAACTTAAACAAATAAATTAAACATTTCTTATTTAAGTTTAAAATAAATTCTAATCTTCATATTTATTTACACTATTATTTAACAAATAATAATATAAAAAAAAAATTGTTTATTTATTTAACGTAAAAAATAAAAATAATTAATCGTCAAGAATTTTTTTTTTAAATTTAATGTGAAAGAAATTTATATATAATATTTCTCCCATCAATTGGTAAAATTATCTAAAATCTTAAAAAAACTCTATGTAAAGTGGTTTTTGAAGTTTAACATTTTTTAATTAAATATTGAAATTAGAAATTATATGAATTTAATAATAAAAAAAAATCCTATGCAATATTCAATATCACGTTCCTGATGTATAATATTGGTATTGTGTGTGTGCGATGTAAATAGTTTTTATGGTAATTTTTGGTTTATAAGATTTTTGTCTTCCTTATGTCTTCATGTTGGTTTTGGTTAATAACACTATAATATTAACAAACATGGTAAATGTATATATGACAGTTTATATTCTCATACATATCGTGATGAATTGCATACAATTTGCTTTTATAATATCGTACTCGAATGTGCGGTTTAGTTGTTTACCATTACGAGAGGTGAATAACACAGTAAATGGTGATGCACATAAAGTTGAATGTTTTGTGTTGGTAGCATGTTGATTTTAAATTTCCGTGGTATACATATTTTTATTCATGAATGACTTAGTTTCCTATATTACCAGTTGGTATAGACACGATTCGGTTCATCTCCTTTTTGCCAACTACATGTGCAGACATTATAGCATTATTTGTTTACAATGGTCCGGATAAAGTGGAGAATAATGTTAAATATCCATCTGCAAATTACATTGCTCCAGTCTGTGATGGAAAATCTATTTTACATCCCTTCCCTGTTGGGACTCAAACCCGGTACTTCGCAACTCAAACACCGTAGCTTTAAGATTACGCCAGTGATTAATTGTTCAGAAATCCCATAAATTTTGCCTTTTGAAAGCCAAATTTGAATCGGAAATTATTTGACCTTTTCAGCATGAATTTTCTACTTACTTTATTAAAAAAAAATGTCGGATTCTCAAATAGTACTGAATGGCACAATGGAAGAATAAAAATAGCAAAAAATGTTTTGGGAAGAAAGGAGCTATAAAACGATGCTAACAAACTTATAAATCAGATGGTTAATAAAAGCGATTTTTTATCCGAGATTCCATAATTTTACTTACGACGTTGTAAATAAGGATATTAATTGTGCCACGAGCAATTGAAAAATTTAATTAAAACTTAGACTAATACTTCCAAAACGTTTATTCAGTTTGTGGCATATTTCAATGTTATGACGAATAAAGTGGTTGCTCCTGCAATTTAACCAATTAAAGTTCAAATAAATCTATGATTTGAATATATGGTTGCGATGAGCCAGATATGATAGCCCATAAGTGCTATAAACTTTCGAGCAGATTCAGTGCATAATTTTAACGTATTACCAAATTTGTAGCTTAAGTTCTTAGCGAATTAAGTAAAATGTAAAACTAAACGTAAACGAAAATACAAAAGTGAAGAAATTACTTGATCTAGTAGTACCTTAAATAAAAAAAGTCTCGAAGCGACAAAACACTTCAAATCTGTGGCCGCCCAATAAAAAAGTTGATGATTTATTAAGAACCGCCTAAAAGTCGAACTTTGTTTTGTCTTAATTATCAAGATAAAATTATACAACACCTTACACCGGCGACCGAATTGTGTTTAAACATACGATCGTTTGGTAGACCACACACAACGTCGAGCAAACATCAACGAATTTTAAGTTGTTAGTAGTAAATAAATGAGATTTATGAATTTGAACGCACAAAACGATGACACAAATTAAAATACCAATGACACTGCTTCAATCTATGACCTACCTCTTACGTTTCTATATATTTTTAGATTACAAATCATAGATGATTACAAAATGAATTGGTTTAAAATTTTCAAGAGCTTCTGTAAAAATTTTATAATAAACTCAAAATTGTTATATTTTTCATTTGTATAAACTTAAGTAAGCTTTAATTATTTAAAGTCGTAGTTTATGACATGCACTTTAAATTTGAGTTTTAAATTTCATCGTATAAGTAGGTAGATGTAAAAAAAATTATAATTTACCTTGAAAAATCAGATGTTGTCTAAATAAAATAATAACCACTAAACACAAATCACTAAAACTGAATTTGATTCACCTACTATTTAAGAAAACCCTGATTTTCTACACAGTTAGTTTTGTTTTTGTTTTTTATTAATTTCATAATCGATTTTCGTAAATTAAATATGCACAAATCTGTTAAATTTTTAATAAAATAATTAACATAACCGCACTATAAAATACAAAACAATTGAATACACTAATAAAATGTCAACCACGTTATTGATATTATATTATATTTATTTATTTTTTTGTTTACTGCGCTTCAATGCTTCTTCACTTTTCCGAGTCTGTCTGCTGTCAAATCTAAAGGTGAAGGTCAACTTATCGTCGATTTTCCGATCGCCTTCGGAAATGAATGCAAACGGTAAAATAAAACAAAACAAATTGACACATAATTTTTTAGTTAACCCAATAGCGGGCAAGATTTGTTTAATAGATTTTACATTATTATAAAATTTTATATTAGTCGTTTTGTTATTAGTCGAAAACAAAAGGAGAACACAAACTATCTATGACGACTATTATTGTAAACATAACCATGTTTGTCTTTAATCATTTATTCGAAGATGGCAATTAAATTAAATAAACTGTGTTTTTTCAATGCTTATATAAAGTTGACATTTCGATACAGTGATTTGGTTTGGCCGGTCATATTTGACGATTTTTAGAATTTATTAAAATTAATTGGACAGATTTTATTTTTTGTTCTTACACACAACCATAAAAACTATAAGCAGTCAATTATTAAAATGTGAGGTTATGTCCAAATAAGTTTCAATATGAATTAGAACGCCAAATGATTTAATATAATGTCGAGATCTTGAATAAGTTTTTAAATCTGTCGAGAATTAGACCACAGTCTATGCTTACAAAAATGTTAAATGGCACCTCGTCTCGCCAACCATCCATATACAATAAAATTGATTGTAGATTGTAGCATAAGTCAAAATGTGTCTAGGGTATTAGCCCTATGTATACCGGGTGCGGTAAAAAAGTAAAAATATTTGGCAATACATATTTAAATTTGAAATATGGTATGTTACAGTTACAGACGTAAAAATTCATTCATAGTGAATAAACGTGTTAATTTTTTTATTATTATAAAACTTCAACAAAATTCAATTATTCCAATTTTAAACTTCAAACATATAATTGCTAAATTATTTAGTTGATAAAATTTGGTAACAAAATTACTTCGACTACGACAAAAATTAAATAAAGCTTTTTTGAATGAATCTTTCGATAAGTGACAATCGATAACTTTGAATACCGAATGAAGTACTCACGGTGTTCACGGAATTCGTTTGGAAAGGCCATAGTTCGATGACTCAAGGTCGATAAATCGACACGGGAGTCACTGATGTCGCAATAACAAACAGTTTGGATACTACGTTTCGGTGAAAGTGGAGACGGTGCAGTTTCAAAAGGTTACATCAATTCTAATATAAGGTGAATTCACAGCATGCGTGAAAAGCAACCATCAAAGCGCGCACAAAACAACCTGCTTCTGAACAATCTCGAAGCAAAACCGCTTATTTTGTATGAAGTTACCCGTGGAGCCCAAACAATTATTTCCGATGTTATAAACCAAACTATAAGGCAGTAATAGATAGATGGATGAATCAAATTAACAATTTAAATAAATTTCCCTATCAACGATGAAAGAATTTCTCTAGACCGGTGGTCATTCATTCTACAAACATAGCATTTTTTTTTTTACTTGTTGACTCACTATCATTTGTACACCTGTTCCGCGCACAGCAAATTTCTCTTGCACGATTTACGCGAATAATTTATGATCTATTTGCGTACGTACAACAACACCAATCGTTTATATATTACTAATCGTTTTATATAAGATTTCCTTCTTAAATATAAGTTCATATAACAAGCACGACGCTATTAAGCATCCAATTTCTACAAATCAAAACAATAATCCCACATGCACGCGAAAATATAAATCGCGATATAACAGCTACATATACAACAAAAAATGTCTCAATATAATAAAAAAAAAATCTTTTCGCATTGCTTTTCTCACAATAATTTTCAAATTAATTTTCATTTTATTTATTTATCTCATATTTGAATTTACAATAAATCTAAATCTAAATTTCTAATTCGTTTATTCGTGTACGTTCAATTAAAATAGCGAATATGATAAGCCGCTATATAGACAGACATTCGGCTAAAGAATTATTACTCTGGTGAAATGTTTGTCCTCGTATATTTCATCTAGATTGAACCCGCTTGATCATTAGAAAATATTTATGTTGTACTTTATATATACAGTCAATGCAACATTTTTATAGAAACTATCGATTTATTGCATAGTTAATTGAAATGTGATCGAACGGAGAGAGAAATTTTTTTTTGTTAGAGCCGCGCACCCATTCGCGATATTGATTTTGGTGGTGGCAACTTTAATTTATGATTATCGATTTTTTTTAGTTTTTTGTTTTTTAAATTGATCACGATCAATAAATAGTGTTTTAACCTTTTAATAGTACATATATACCGCTAGTTTATTAAATATCATTACCTATGAATAGACAAAACCACAAAAATCGGTTTACAGTTTATACACAATCGTGCGATCAATTTCAATTCAAGTTTTGAAATCATAAAACTATTTTACATTGTTCGATAGATAGTTTCGTAGCTAAATAAATAGTTTCAATGAGGTTTTCAATTTTTCAATTTGTTTATTTAATGTTCTTATCAGCTAGTCGGTCGATACTATAGGAAATTATGAAATACATAAGGAAGTGTTGTGTTGAACTTTATAGCTTTGACAATATGATTATACCCGATTATGATTTTAATGTTTTTCGATTTCCAAAGTATGTATACATATAAAGCAAAGAACGAGTATTGATTAGAACTAAATACTTTCCAAGAAAATCGGAGCAAAGTGAAGATAACCTGAATTTAAGAATATTTAAGATAGATGCCTTGGAATGGCATAGAAATTATTATCTTACATAATATTAAAGATAATCACTCCTCTAGCGATAGAAATAGTAGGTGACTATCATGGAAGATGACTGTCTTCGGACAGTCACTGTTTTTCGGTGATATTTCTAAATAATACGAAACATCTTTGTGACTTGCACTAGCAACGATGACAGCAACAACCAAATTCTCTTTAATCGCAAGAACAGGGATTTTATAAAAATACATTCGAAATGTTACGTCATTCAAGCTAGTATACTGGATGGGTTACTTTTTTTGTGTTGATCGGCGATCTTTTCGTATAGATCTACTATTCGCGTCACAGAGGTCACTTTCGGTGTAGAGTTATCTTGGTTGTCTGTAGATCAATTTGAAAAGCAGGTTCGGTTAGTTACCAAACTTGATAGCATATAGCAGATAGCTACATCTCTCCAATTAAATTCTATCTGTGAAAAACTATACAGCAGTCACTTTAATTTATTTTTTTCAGGAACAGTGCACGCTACTGGCGATCACGAGGTAAAGCTATTACTTATTTAATACACACACAAACAAACATGAATGACTAAGAGGTTTTCCGAACTAGATCGATGGAATAAATACCGAGTTAAGTCAGAATGGGGATAAAGTCTTGTAGACATATATAGGACCTCCATAACGAGTTTGTAGAAGGCAAACTTTAAATGGTGCAAGTCTGAAGTCCTATAAGATTACAATAACCCAATGAGTGCAATGGTGACTATCCGAGTGCTAATCCATTACAGGCGATGTTTTACATGTTTGGGACGAGAATCTTCGAAAGACGCAGGGCTCACGAATGAGGATAATTCTCGGTATCTTACAAATACGAAAAGCAGAATCGATTTTGTTCGAATCAGATTTTAATTTATCAGATTCCCATTTTACAGCCAAGGGTTGTAGAATGCTTTCAATCTGTATCGTGCGCTGTGCGGTAATGCCTACCAAATTACACATATACTATATATTGAAATTCACATGCCACATTTAAACAGGTGTCTTATGTTACAATGACACCACAACATCCTTGTAACCGTATAAGGGTTAGAAAATCTCATACCCAACTAAAATATATCGCAGTACCAAATAGTAATTCGATAGTTTTTTCCTCTCGTGTCATTTAATTTGAAATCGGATGTTGAATTTTTTTTTTTTTTGTGTTAAGTTTTCTTGTTCGCTTTCTTCATTTCCTGTATGTGGTATGTGTTATTTTCAGTATATTTTAGCGATAAGACCAAGAATCAATTTATATTTTCAGTAATTTGTATACAATGATGGTGTAATTGTCTGTAAACTATAGAATATGTTTGGACTACATATTTTTGAATTAAAATATTTAATTATAGCGGAGAATATCTCGTGCTGACTGGTGTACGAGTAATTTTCGAAAAAAACAAAAATGTTTGTGTGAAAATGGAATCATATAATACTATTAATTTATAGTGTGGTGAATAGAGTCTACCACCTATTGTGTTATAATAACAGTATAAAGTATGTAAGTTTTAGTTTTTAACAATAAGAAATTGTGACTTAAATTAGATCATTCACTAGACATAATTGAGGTTAATAAGGAATTCGTGTAGCTGTTTGGATGTACGTACATAATGCGATTATTTGAGAACTTTAAACAATTTCTTGTGTTTAAATAGTTTGGTCGTTAGTGTTCTAATTTGATATTGATCACATGTGCTGTTGTGTTCTTTACTTTTTGATGTTTTCTTGGAAACATGTTTTGTTTTATTGATCTGAAATACATAATTATATTTCTCATACATATTTGATACATGCGCTGTCTTAGGTCAGTTTATTTAATTTTATTTAGAAATAATTTGGCCTCTATGTCTCGGACTACGCGCTTGTCTTATAAGGAACATATAAACAAGCATGTTATCGTTAGAATTCTATCACAGGAGCATCATTGAATGACTTCTTTAAAACGCAGGACTCACGATTCGGCAGAATCTTTTCACCATGCTTCACCATGCAGAAGATATATCGTCAGGTGTTAGTCGATCCGAAACACCAAAATTTTTAGAAACTTCTTAAGATAAGTTGCACCATTATAGACTAAATACAGTGACTTATGGGCTTACTTGTTCGTCGTATCTGGCTATTTGATCATTACACCAAGCAGCTATCGATAACAAGGGCATATCCCCAACCATATTTAATGTTATTAAATCAGATTTTTACGTGGATGATTTGCTAACTGGCTGTGATTCTATTGTCTCATGCTGGGTTCAATTTACGACAATGGAGTTCGAATAGTCAATAAATCAAAAGAAACATTCATTAAGACATTAGGCATTTCTTGGCTGACAAACGATTTCTTGGCTTTCAACGGGAACTGTATTGCTTAAAGTAGGGATGACTAACTTCCAAATGGCATATTTAAAAGTTGGTGCTCCTTAAGAAATGAGATTTATTTCATTCCATGATGGTGGAATGGTCCGGAATTTCTGCGAAATGCATCTACAAAATGGTCAAGCTTTAAAGATATCACAAGTGATCCTATACCACCGTCGAAAGAAGAAAAACTACGTTGCTAACCGAAATTGAGAATCTGGCCGAAAAATTAAAATCTCCAGAGGAATATGTGATCGAGAAGTTTCCGTCTTATTGGTGAATTTTGAGAATTCTCGCCAACTGTATCAAGCACATCGACAAATTGGCAGATCTACATTCACTTATAGGCAAAAACTCCATATTACGAGTACATAGGTTGTCCGTTTACAAAATTCAAATATGCCGTACTCTATATGAAGTATCCAGTTATCTTATTAAAGAGTTATTAACCATATTGGATTATCGGTGACAAGAATGTTATCAAACGAGTCAGTAGGGGCTGTTTCCATTGAGTTCGAACTCGTCCGAAGCTATCAAAACAGATCATGGGTAACTACCTTTTCCGAGAGTGACTATAACCAGAACATTTTATAATTTTGAGACTATGCTGGACTTTTTTGCATTAGTTCTAAAAAAAGTAGGGATCCAAACGGCCCAAGGCATATTTCTGTTTGTTTATCTGCATGGCGACCAAAACCATTCATGTCAAAGTCGTGACTGAGTTAACAACCGATGAATTAATTTTGCAAATTCTCCTTATAAAAATTTAAGCTATGGTGAATTGAAGGCTGTTGACTCCAATGAATGATGACCCAGATGATTTAGAAATATTAACTCTAGGTAATTTATTAATTGGAACACTTTTTGCGGTTCTAGATGGCGACTAAATAAAAAAAGTAGCTCAATGCACGATGGGAGCTGGTACAAAACATGTCCAGAGGTTTCTGGAACCGATTGCATGGAGTCCTAAATATGCTGCAAAACAGATCCAAATGGCACCAACTGCATCCAGGAAGGGTAAAATTATAATGGTAATAAGGTTTTATTCATATAAACTAGAAGTATACCACCATACTTCAGTGCTATGTCCCAATGAAAGACGCTCGAAATCCGAGTTCTTTGAACATTTATTACAAGCTGTAGTGGCAACGCAAATTCAGATAGTACAAAATTTCAATGCAAAAATGACCCAATGATCATTCTCGACCAAACCTATTCTATGCGATCAATAGAAAATTAAGAAACGAATAAGCAGGATTGCATTGGCCATTTGAAAGTGCATCTGTTACGATAAAAAAGAACGCAATCCGAGTTCGATGGTCTATCTAGTCGATGTCTAATGCCAACCTTTTTGTAAATTAGTTTCAATTTTGTGAATGAATAACATATAATTTTTTCTCGACCTGGAGTCTTGAGGTATTTGTATTCCTCAAGCTTTGACAGTAATGAGCTCCTCAATAATTTTCTTGATGTTCTTTGCTTTTTTATTTCAGTGAAAATATTTGGTTACTGATTTATCAGGTAATTTTCGCTTTAGTGATGATCCATTTAGACAAAAAATCACGGGAAAGAAGGCCACTTCTTTCAACTCGCATAATGGCAAGTCCCAATTGCTAAGTTATTTATTTAACAATCTATACTTTTTCAATCAACATGGCATGTATTTGTATATTGAACGACAATCATTTTAAAGCAGCACACCTATAAAGTCATATTCGTCCCACACACAAAACTTCAAATAAAATCGAACGTGTTAGCAAATTTTAATTATTCATTTATTCAGTATTCGATTAACTTGTAGTTGTTAAAAATGTCTGACGATTATACAATAAATAGTTTACGGCATAAATTAATCTTTCGTTTTTTGTTTTACTTGCAGAATGTCCAACCGAATGTCTGAAGTGTAATCCATTAGCTGAATGTACAAAATGTCGTAATTTTATACTGTTGGACTCTCGCATATGTGTCGACTCGTGTCCATCGGGCTACCAACAGAAATGGTCAATTGTACCCGATGTTATGGGACAAATATGCCAACGGACGAATTATTTTCAATCGATTATAGCAATAATAGTAGGATCGATAATAGGATTAATTTTATGTATCATTATAATTATATTAATTATATATTTAATAAAAAAACGAAAAAAGAAAAAAACATATCGCGACGCAATGATGGACGAAACGAACGAGCGTTCCGAATTTCTACGGCAACTAGATAATTTACGGCTGAATGCCGATAATTTTTTAGCAATGTTGAACGATACGCGAAAACAAATACGTAAATTGCATACGGCGGGTGATATAACGGGTGCCCTATCATATCATCCGGTCGTACGAGACCTAGCCAAATTATTAATTCTTCTCAATAAACCAAATGAAGTAATTCCGGGGCCACCGCACGATTGGCATCGTCTTGCCGCATGGGCGGATTATTTACTCGAACATCATAAACCACAAATGGCGCAGCTAATCGATTTTTATCAAACACCAAATATTTCATCACAAGATCCTAGATTAAGTTATTGTCAACACTCGACATTTAAATCGAATATTACACGTACAACGGCCGCAACCACGTCAGATTCATCGAACGAACAACAAAATAGTAATTTATTCGGTTCCCTTATTAGCCTACATGAATTCGATCAAAGCGATAATCATCATCGAGTGTCGCATCATCGGCTGAGCGGTACAAATCCGTTTGGCTCGTCGAATAATATAAAATATTTTTATCAGTCACCCGAATTGAATGGCAGTTCACTTTGGCTGGAAGATGAATTTTTTAAGTTAGGTTTTAGACCACAAGATGAAATAACGACTGAGCTGTAAATTATTTACGACACTTATAATTTAATTATAAATTTAATTAATTAATTCATTAATTAATTTTTTGGATAAACAAAAATTTAAAAAAATTTCGAATATACACAATTTAGATGTTGTTACCAGTGTATTTAAATAAAAAACATGTGTAAATAGTATTATTAATAATGTATGTGTAATTAAATAAATTAAATATAAGTTAATTTTTTTTAATTAATTAAATATAAATTATATTAATTTAAAAAATGTAACTGTTAATTTACTTGTATTATCGTTTTAATTTTGAGACAATATCAGCAGGCCATCGCAAAGCGTCAATCATTTGATGTTCATCAGCCTGTTTCATACAAAGTGATTGCATTCTAACGTCTTGAATCATTATACTATGAAAACCAATTTCGGCTTTGTCTCCTTATTATGGCAAGGTACTTTGACTTTTGACATACAAAGCACGGTTACCATCGACATTTGTTCTTTGTTTTCGGCACAGGGACCAAATCATATAGATACAATGAAACTCTGACACCACGTCACTTAAGGATTGACATCATTGATGAGTCAAGTATAAACTATCCAAAAAAATGTTAATAATATGATCCACGGAGCATTTAACTTTGACCGAAAACAAAGCGAGTTAGCTATTTTGCATACTAGACGACAGAGATGCGGTACGTTAAGAACCAGAGATACATTTTCAAAACAAATAAAAATCCGAATTAATGAGTATTGACACTACAAAGTATACAACAACATGGCAACAACAGATTTCAGAGATTACGTACCAATATGCTATGAATGTTTAAACGACTCTAGATGGAGCTATTTTTATATGTGTCTCTCGTTAATTGGCCTCGTTAATAAAGAGCATTAAAATCAAACTAATCCAACATAAGGTTTAAGTTTATTTGAACTATGTTGTTGTTGTATCCCTAATTTTCGTTCTTCTGCATAATAAAACAGTAGTTCATCTAGTAAGCAGTTATTTTTTAATTTTAATAAACAATGGCCTCAAAAATAACGACAACGCGTATTACTTTTATAAATTATCAAAAGTAGCCGTTCGTTTTTTAGTACGAATTAGTACAAAATGAAATGATATTCAGCCCTGAATCTGTCAGTTTTTTGACAGTAAAAATAAACGTAATTTTGACAACTCAATAAAATTTTGTAAATATTTTGAATTTGTGTTCTATTGTGTAAAAATTCATAAATTTTATTGTTAATGTAGATCTAATTATTGATAAAACGATTGTTTATCAAACAGTATATTCACGCCGATAATGGAAGAGCTCACCGACGATATGATGTCGGAAGCATATTCAGGTTGAATTTCTCACCAATATTTTTAACAAGTTTTAACGCAATAATAATGTATTTTAATACTTACTATAGGGATTATATCAAATGGTGAAATATTACCACAAGAGCCATTATTCTTAAATAACGAGTCCGAAGATGATGATGAAGGTGAAGTGGACGACATCATTGTACTGCATATGGATATTCGACAACCGTTGAGCAATCTTAGAACCATACTGGAACAACGAGTTGGTGTTCCATTGAAAAATTTCGATTTTTGGCTACAAAATGCTCAAATGCTAGAGTCACATAAAAATTTGGTCGATCAATGTGTGCAAGGCGAAGGAATTGTACAGATCAATGTTCAGGTGATCACAATGACACGAAGGATTAATATTGTGGACGTTTTAAAACCGACCGAAGAAATAATGGAGACAGTCAATAAAGATACGGAAGGTGTCGATGATCAAAAACCGGTGAATTCAGTAAGTGCAGTACAACATACGGCCGCAGCCACAACCGATGATAACGATGATAGTAGCAATTCGGATGATAAAATTATAAAATGGTGCCCCGATAAACGATTCCGAAACGATCAAATACGATTGGGGATTCCAAACAATCCGATCGAATGGACAATGCCGATGGTTCGTCACTGGTTACAATGGGCCGTACGACAATTTAACCTTACACATATTAAACTACAGGACTGGACTATAACGGGCCGTGAACTTTGCAACATGAAAATCGATGAGTTTCATAAAAAAGTTCCTAACGATCCAAACGATATATTTTGGACGCATTTCGAATTGCTACGTACGTGTAAAATGGTTGCGGTTATACAAAAAAATCCACGTAATAAAATGGATTCAACCGATGATGAGGGGCAAACTATGTTCCGAAAAAATATGAAACAAGAAAAGGTGCGAAATCTCAAAACGGACAAAACCTTCGATGATGTTGTTATGACCGCACCATCGCACACATCTTACGATTATCCGTGTGGCAATCGAACCGGTAGCAATGGACAAATACAATTATGGCAGTTTCTTTTAGAGATACTAACGGATCGTAATTGCCGCCATATAATTCATTGGATGGGTAAATATGCGGGCCTGAATCTGGTGCCAGCTGCTACTAATCGTTTGACTTCTTTATAGATGGAAATGGTGAATTCAAGCTGAGCGATCCGGAACGTGTTGCTCAATTGTGGGGCGAACGCAAAAATAAGCCAGCAATGAATTATGAAAAGTTGTCGCGTGCACTTCGTTACTACTACGATGGGGATATGATTTCAAAGGTGCATGGGAAACGGTTTGTGTATCAATTTGTATGCGATTTGAGACAATTGATTGGCTACAGTGCAGAAGAGTTAGCCAAGCTGGTTAATGAAAAACCACTTGATGAAATAAATACAGATCGTTTTAATTCAGCTAATATGTAAAATTATAGAATAAAACAAAATTTTGTTTACATATTTTAGTACAACATGTCAACTTTTTCTTTCATACTAGCGCCATATTTGTTAAAATTGCGAACTATAATAAACATTTTTTTTTCGAGCGCCATTCGCTTCATAAATGTACTAAATAGTAAATGTCAAACTTAAACCTTTGCTCGAACGTCAAAAATTAGCATCAACATTATTTATACACAACTTAAAACTAGAATTAATTAGATAAAAAAAAATGGCAAATCCTGAGACAGCTCAAGTGATAGCACTACCGTTACCTCCAGCTCAATATGTTAATTTATATACCGAGGAAAATATACGTAAAAATCGTGCACCAAAACCTCCACCACCAATTCACGAGACATACTCAATGTTTGGTAATTCGTTCAATAACGATGATACAATAATCAGACCCCTCGAAAGTCAAGGATTTAAACGATTGTATCCACAGCATTGTGATCGACGGAAAGAATTAAAAAAATTAAATCATTCATTATTTGTTAATTTTTTGGATTTAATCGATCTACTAATTCATTATCCGGATAGTCCAAGGCGTACGGAAAAGGTAAGTAGATGCTATAATTCGTAACGCTTTTAATTCTATAAAATATAAATTTCCCTTTAGATTGAAGACTTAAATCTCCTGTTCGTTCACATTCATCATTTGTTAAATGAGTTTCGTCCGCATCAGGCGCGTGAAACTCTTCGTGTAATGATGGAAATGCAAAAAAGGCAACGACTAGAAACGGCACTAAGATTCCAAAGGCATTTAGAGAAAGTGAGGGAGATAGTTAAAAATACATTTGCAGCCCTACCCGACAATATTGAGTTGGACAATAAGCTCATGTTACCCGATAGTGTACTAGATATGGATAACGACTCGGAAAATAATTGTACGGGTGAAGATGGTATATATCCTCACGACCGACTTATGTGCAGTATTGTTGATGATTTACCCTTATAATAGTAAAAAATAATAACAAAATATATTTAAATTTAAAAAGTTTTTATTTATTTATTCATTCATATACAAAAATATCCAAGGGCGAATTCTTCTAAAGTGGTTGATTTCATTTCCCTTCTAGGTGGTTGAATCTTGAAATCTGAAAATAAAGAAAACGAAAATTAACGAATTGCTGAATACACATACATACGGCAAAAATGTGGTCTAATTGGCGAAAATGTAAGAAATTTTACGGGGCCGAGATTATATGATTATGAATCCCAGTACGGAGATCTCTTTTAATTAAATTTTATCTATCTGTTTGATCATGATACTATCGTAAACATAATTCGAAAATACCTCAAATGAACAGAATATAATATTTAAAAATACGAACACGTTGAATTGCTGATATTTACCTCAAGAATGCTCGCGTGGTGATTTCTATAATGGCGCCATTTTTAAATTCAATAACATTTTCAGGTAACTCCAGACATGATCACAAATTCGATTATGTTTCCTTTATTAAGTATGAGAGTATCCCACTTTCAATATTAAACGTATTTCTTAAACGATCAGTGCACGAATTAAGTTTCATTTTATTTTGGTTAATAAAAGTTTTTGGAATTTTAACTTTTTGTACACGTCCACACTCAACGATTAACAAAACATGAAAAGAATGATCATCGATCTTTTTGGAATAATTTATATTCAATAAAAACGGTTTGTTGGGCAAAAGTAAATAAATTGGATCGAGAACACGGCCATCTATTAGATTTATTACGCACCATACATAGCCATCGTTTGGAAAATTCATATACTAAACATCTATCATTATGGTTGTTTTGACGTTTAAATTTTTTTGAAATCTTTGACATGCTGACTTGAATTAGAAAATTTTATCAGAAAATGTCCATAATATTAGGAAAATTATGTGCTCTAATTTTGCAAGAACATTTTGGCGAACTAGTATCCAATGTGGGAAGTGATTTATTCGCGACATACGCCAAAAGTTTATCGATGATAATAAAAACAACAAATTTGACCAAGTCTGAGGTAAGTTCGTATAATTCTGTGGGAAGTTAAAGATTATTTTAATATTTAGTTGCATCTTTAGGTTACCCAGTCATTGTCAGTGTTACTGAAATTTCGACTAGTGGCTTTCGAATGTTCAACCGTTAATCCAAACATTGTGGAGTATAAATTACTTCCAGATAAAGTTTTATTGTTGCTACGCTATTCTCGATTCGTGCACCTAATCCAAACCCAATTCGGCAATGAATGTGCTATGCTCACCGAAGAATTATTACGATCCGGATCGCAGACAGCTTCACAAACTATCGTTCGAGCATTCAGTATTGTTGAACACAAGGAAAAAGGAACTTTGGTCGAATTCCGCGATCGATTTCTAGAACTTGTTCAATCGAACTATTTTATACGGGCTCCGGCACTCATTCCATCAATTATGATTGATAAACAGCCGGGTCTTCCAAAATTTGAGGTAGATCAATCAAAGCTGTTCACATGTCCCGTCATTGAGATTCAAGATTTACTCCAGCTGCAGAAAAATGAAGATACTAAAACCAGTACGTTTCAAACAGCCGACTATGATGTATACTGGTACGTAAATTTCGAACGATTTCATCAAGAGTTTCGAGATACGATTATGATAACAGCAGTTGAGCGAAAAATCGATTTCAATGCTGGAGAATGCTTTAAATATATTTTACAGGCAATGTACAATAGGACGGATCCGTGGCAAATCGTAAGTATTCCGCTAAAAAATGTAAATGGTGAGATTTAACTGATTTGTCATTTTCTAGCAATCAAACCCCATTCCATTTGTCGAAATTAAACAAATGTGTGATAAAAAATCAAAAAACGCTGATATGGTGCGATACCTGGATCAATACATTTCGATTATTTTAGACGATCCATTGAATTTCCTCAGTAAAGCGGGTGACAGTGGTGGTGGCCAATATGTGGTCGATATGAAAGCTGGATTTGAACAATTAACATGGTCGTGCATCGAGAATATAATTGGGGAGAAATTTGGTACAAAAGCGGCACGAATTTTTCGGGTTGTTAAACAGCAAAAATATATCGAGCAAGAGGATATTCAGAAACAGGCGATGGTGCCGGCAAAAGAGGCAAAACTATTAACATATCGGCTATTGGAAGAAAATTTCTTACAGATTCATACAATTCGAAAAACTGGTGGTGGCGGATCAGGCCCAGCTAAAGCCTTTTATTTATTCCACGTAAATCAGCGTCAAATAGTATCGATGCTAATCGAAACCTGTTACAAATCATTGTTTAATGCCATGACTCGGTCTATTCATGACAAACAATCAAACAAGCGATTAATAGATAAATCTCAACGGCTAGACGGGATTGTTGAAGCGATGAAAGAACGTGGTGAGTCTGAGGAGTATATATCGGAAATATTGGAGACACTTACACCACCTGAACGAGAGATTTTAAAGAAATTCCGACTGCGTGTGAAAAATTTGTACAGTGCCGAAATTGGTCTAGACGATACCATATTTTTGTTACAGTTGTTCCATTTTCATACCATTAATAAATAGAATTTCCAATTACAAAATAAAAAATGTGTAATTTTCCTAAAAACTTGCTCGATCACAATATCTGTGTTTTGCAAAAAAAAAAAAAACATTAAGCCAGTTATAATCTTGTTAGCTTGGAGAGACTATCGTTTTAAAAATGCCACCAAAAAAGTCAAGTTCGCCTAAAACCCCATCTGCAAAAAAAGAAGCACGAGCATCGCAAACTACCGTTCCACCGGCTGTTGCAGCTCCTAAAACGGACGATGGCCCCACCGATACCACGGATATTGTCGAATCAGTTCAAGACCGCCTAAGAAATGAACTTGATCAACAAAAGAAAACGCTTGCTATAAAACAAGAAGAGCTGATTCAGTTGAAAGAGGAAGTAACTGCGAACCTTACTGATCCGTCGACAAAGCGTAAGGCTATTGAATCAAAAATGGCAACGACCGAGGAGGATCTTACACTGCGTATCGAATCAATGCAAGCTCTAGAGCAATCCATTGAAACGATGACCAAAGATATTGAGGATATAATGGCTAAAAAACTGGAGGCCACAACTCGGCTGAGGGAAAAGCGGGGCACTTTAAATATCGAGCTCAAAGTCTTCATCGAGTTGGAAATGTTAATAAAAGAGATTGATGCCGAAATTCAGCAAATTTATGAGAATTTCCAGACATTGATTGCCGAAAAGGAGCAGGAACGTATTAAGATTTTGAACGATCCAAATTTGTCGCCCGAAGAGAAAGCAGCGTTATTGGATAAACTAGACGATGAATTAAAGGAATTGAATGAGGAATGTGCGGCTGTCATGTCTGATTTGGCCATAAAACAAGATGAGTGGATGCAAAATTCAAAAGCGTATGCAGAACAGTTGCAAAATTCGTTGGTGGAATTAAAAGACAAATACAATGAAGAGCTAGCCGAGCTGGAGCGTTTGAAAATAGGTGCAACTCCATCGGAAATATTACGAATCGATGCCAAAATTGCTGAGCTTACCAAAATATTTGAAGATAATGTTCAACTGATCGAAAAAGCATTAGCGCGTAAAGAGTACTTCAACGATCAATATGGCCGATATTTCTTCAACGACGACGGCATCAAAGTATACCAGCGCTATTCAAATGCGTCACAATATATCATGGATGCGGATGGAAATTTTATAAAAATTGCCGACGCCGTTCCACAAGTAGATGCTGATCAAAAAGTGGCAGAAAAAATTGCTAGTCAAGCAACCATTACGACTTTAGAATTAAAACAGAAAGAAGATCAGGAGTATATTAAACGTGAACTTGGCACACCATTACGACTAGCATTGGCAAAAATCACTATGCTCCAACCAACCGATCCGATTAATTATCTTGCCAATTTCCTCTTAGAGTATCGTTACAACGAGGTGATGAATGTTAAAAAAGAGTTAGAACTTGAAGCTTTGCTAACGGCACGCGCTAACTTAAAGGAAGAAGTTCGAAAGCATAAATTGAAAAAAGAACAATCGCTCGAATCCAAAGTAAAGGAAAAGCAAGTTTGGCCACATTGCACGACATGCGATAAAATTTTACCAAATGACGATTAAAACTCGTAAACGATATATATTTGGGACGGATTTTATTGTCAACACATATACACTAGTGACATTAAATTAAATTTACCTTAAGTACACCAAAACTTATCTAATTTACATTTACCATAAAACCATTTGGCCATTAATTGATTTTGTGGCGACATTGCAGCCAGTTCGACTTCATCTAAACCAGCGTCACGATCGTAGATTGGTTTCGGAATTATTCGTTTTGTTTCGATACGACGCACATGTTCACGATATGCTTCATGGATTACAGCCAAGTCTGTTTGGCTTAGACATGGCCGACACAGTTGACACTCTGCAGGTTCACACGATTCAGTACATGGTGCAATTGAACAAATTTCTGCATGCACTGCTATATTTTTGTCGGTTGAAACCATAATTTCGGTAGTGTGTTCGGCTTTTCGAAATGATTGACGGTGCAGTAGGGAACCAACTCCAACTAAGCTTAACGCGTTATATATTACTTGCTCGTAAAGTAGTTGATTTGGTGGATAGTGTGCTGACGATAGATTTGGACTCATGTTTGCTTCCATCAGATAGACGTTAAAATCATCATCGGCAATTAAATCAAATCGAATCATTTCGAAAAAGTTTCGTTTTTTATTGCGATATTTTGAGTTGAGCTGTAAAATAAAATCACATATTAGGAGTTAGATAATGATATGATTCGAATCGAACTTACAATTTTAGCGATATATGATTCCTTTTCCAAAATGGTAAGTTTTACAGCATCTTCAATTCGGTCCCACATTATTCTGGTATCACGACCTTTACTTTGCATATATGCATCGAAAGAACCTCTCATCCCAAATCCTAATCCATTGTAGTATTGTGCCAACGATGGAACTTCCCACGATGGTAGATAATCATCTCCCACGATATACTTATCAACATCGCTAGGATCAAATGGATAATATTTCACCAGGCAATACCGAAGTAGAAAATCGCCAGTATAAATGTAGACTCGTAAAGGGTCGATAGATGTAATTATCGTATAGACGCCGATATCAAATTTATGCCCATCGACCAGCAATGGTTTGTCTATAAATTCTTGCACGAACGTTTCATTATTGGTGAAGTCGATTTCGGACAATTTTTTGATTTGAATATTCCGATGTTGATTATTTTTTTGGACAAACATTTTTTCGGGATTGCCTTGCGCATACTCGTACAAATCATCTTTCTGTTCGGGCAACTTAAACGACTTTGGAATGTATTTGATATTTGTTGTGGCCAAATCCACTTTATTCGTGATATATCCACATCCCGGGAAGTGATTCACTTTCTGATGTGGTTTTAAATTATTTATGATATTCTGTAATTTACCAAACGGATAGTCATGTGCCCACAGTAAATCCCAATCCGATTGATTCGTACCTTCGCGCAAACCCATACGATTCAGTACCAAATGGACATGTTTCAAATGATCTCCACTCCTCGAATACACCCAGTATGTGGGTAGCTTTTCAACTAATTTTATTATGGGTGCGGCGGCGACCACATTATGTTCACACGTTGGTAATAAATCATTAGTTTTACGCACAATTAAAAATATATCATTTGGCACCAATTGAAACAGTAATGGGATCGAGACTGTTATCAAAAAGAATAAAATTTGACCCCGTTTCGTTCTCAAATCAAAAAATGATGTATCTTCGTCATGGTGTTTGATACCGATTTCTTTTGATGTTTTAGCTTTGTGTTGTATCTAAAATGCAGGCCAATAAATCATATTAGTAAGATCGTAAATCACGCCAAAATAACTATTCAAAACATACATCTTGTGATTGGTCTTGATGGTGATCCATTTCTAGGTCATCACCAGTTGTAAGCACTACATAAAAATATATATTTCACACAAAATAATGCACGATATTCCACCATACACTATGAAATAAAACTATTTACAGTACATACAAAAGAATTCTTGTATTTAATGACATAGTTTAACTCATCTTCAAGAAGGTAATTAACATAAATGACGTCGTCTGTTTGGCATCCCACCACTTTTAAATTTCATCTACGCTATGACCAAAACAGCTGATTGTCTAGGGATTCTAATACTTTAATATGTTTTTAAATAATATATATCTAGAATCCATCTTTTATTTTATTTCTCCTCATTCGTAATGTCAAATTAGTAATGTCAAAACATCGTGCTATTTGTTATCAATTTGAATTCGATTTTTAATTAATAAATTATGTTTTATATAATTGGTTTGGGACTTGGAGATCCTAAAGATGTTACCGTTAAAGGATTAGAAATTATTAAAAAATGTGATCGTGTCTATTTAGAGTCGTATACATCGATTTTAACGTGTGGACAACAAGCGCTGGTACGTCATATATTAAAGGCTATCCTACTCGCTTTACATAGTGTTTTTGTAAATTTATAGGAAGAATTTTACGGCCGTCCGTTAATTTTAGCCGATCGTGAACTTGTTGAATCTAGTGCCGATGAAATATTGGATAATGCTGACCATGTTGATGTA
This sequence comes from Tipula confusa, assembly GCA_963556175.1. NCBI lineage: Eukaryota > Metazoa > Arthropoda > Insecta > Diptera > Tipulidae > Tipula > Tipula confusa. Next base: position 231,564,692 of record OY744475.1, read on the forward strand.
GCGTTTTTAGTAGTCGGAGATCCATTTGGTGCCACAACACATACTGATTTGATACTAAGGGCCCAAGAAAAAGGAATCAAGTATCAAGTGGTTCACAATGCTTCGATATTAAATGCAGTGGGATGTTGTGGACTTCAATTGTATACGTTCGGTGAAACTATTTCAATCCCATATTGGAGTGATACATGGCAACCAGATAGTTTTTACGATAAGATAAAATTAAATCGAGATAATAATCAACACACGCTATGTTTACTGGACATTCGAGTTAAGGAGCCAACGCTAGAGTCGCTAATGAAAAAAAAACGAGAATATCAACCGCCCCGTTTTATGAATGTTTGTGAAGCTTCAGATCAGCTTTTACAAATTTTAGTGAAGCGACGAGACCATGGTGTAGCAGATTCAGATTTGGCATATACTGAGCAAACTTTGTGCATTGGAATTGTTCGAGTTGGCCACGATTCTCAACAAATATTGTTAACAACTTTAAAAAATATGAAAAATACTGATATGGGACCACCATTACATTCTCTGGTGATTCCAGCCAAAAAATTGCATCCACTGGAAATCGATTATATACGACAATTTGCTGTAAATGAAGAATTAATTTTTGATCAGTAAATTAAATCAAATTGTTTGTTTATTTCTGTTCTCTGTTCTGAAAGCAATTTATGTTCCCTTCAATTTGCACTCTGTACGTCTATTTCAAGCGCCAGCTTTGAGTTACTAAGGCAACTGCTAAGCATTTTTTTTATCTTGAACTTAACATTATGCAAAATCACCCAGCTTTGTTTGTGTAAAGCTTCATTTCGAAGCGTCTGCAAACTTTACAGCTTGGAAGGATTTTTCGAAATTGTCAATTTAATTGTTGCAAGCTCCAGAGATGTTACCATATAAAAATTGGCAAGCGAAATAGCTTTTACGAATCCATCCTGCGTCTATCTCTTCATTTATAGAGTTGTCCTTGGACCAGCTAGGTATAGTATGATTTTACAAGCAATTATGGCCTCTAAAAAATGTACCGTTAAAATATAATCAGATATAATCAGGCCCCGTTCAGTCAAATTAACTCAAGAATCCTACAGGATTGGCAAAAGGAACGTACAGACTATAGCCGCTAAAAGAAACTATTAACGGCAAAGCCCCAGTAAAACCGGTCAATGACTGTAGTGTTCTACTACGAACTCTAAACCACTCGAAAACTAAAAAACTCGATTTGAACGGATAGCTGATGTCATTGTGAACAGTTGGATCAGCAGATATGGAGTACCGCTACGTGGAGATTAACACGGGTCAATAATGAACGGTTGTTCGGACTCCGGCTTCAATTAAATGAGGCATACATAATACACAAACGACGCTTTACAGCTACAGTCTGCCCTATTAGGAACTGAACAAGATACCAGATCGCGGAATTGGATATAACGACAATTAGTTTGGCTTCTCCAAGAATGGTTTATTAAGTTAACCAAAACATGGGGCTCTACTGAGGAAGTGATTTGGATCTTGTTCGGGACCGACATCGAGCAAAGAGTAAAAATAAAATGCTTGGATTACGATATTGCCTCAAAAATATGAACGTCTATGTAAAATGAAACAGTCACATTGTTGTCGTTAAATTCATAATAGCATGCGGTCCTCACATTATACCGGTAATTGGGTTAAAAGGCAACGAACCAACGGCGAAATTAAACTGAAAAAAATCTGCTGAATCCACTTATAAAATCTTTAGTTTCCGTTAAAATCAATGAGCGAGACATATTGGACTTGTCTCCTCGAATAAATTTAAAAAAAATATCATGATAACTTTTGCCATAAACCGCACTCATTTATCTGTCAAAATATTTTGAATTTTTTATCGATAAAATTTGTGCAAGTTGGTGATAAAATTTAAAAATTTAATATTAAAATTTAAAATTAAAATTTATACAAACAATTTTGGACCAGATATGCGATTAAGATGTTAATTGAAGGATACGATGAATACCGACAATTGGAAACCAAGGTTTGGAAGTTTTTCCCGTTTAAAACAATTTTATTTGTTATTCATTTTTGGTCATGCAAAATATCACAATTAAAATATGAAGTCTGTATTAAATTTATTAAAACGTTAAGATTTAACCTATTCGCTTTTAAAGTGCCGTTGGCAGCGCTGTAATCCTTTGGATATATGCCCGGTACATGTACATGATCAAAAAATTGATGCGCGAATCAAGGGGAAATTTGTATATTTTTTATATTGAAAAATATACAAATTTCCCCTCTTGAATTGCTTGAGGAAATTATTTTTCTTGGATGTGGCTAAACTAACATGGCACCCTGATGGCATTAAATTTTCATTAAAGTTTACAAGGTCTCAATCGTTTCCACTTTTCTTTTGATTGATCAGCATTTAATAGTAATAATGTTGATAAACCATCCAAAAATATCACTTTGGTGATGTTACAAAGAATGATGGATTTTATTCTTGGTTTTTATAAAAAGAAGCGGCTTCACAAAAACTAATGGTTTAAGTAAAATTGTAAGCTTTGTATCTCATGTTATTTCAAGTATCAGCGAGAACATGGATAGATTTTTTATTGGTTGAATAGCGAATTTTATAATAGGAAAAACTTTTATCAAGGTTGTATTATCGATTATTTCAGCCGATTCGAATAAAATTAATGCAGGTGTAACTCAAGGTTCGGCTATCGTGTTCTTAATTTGTATTACCTTAACATTAACATCACGTGATATCTACTCTGGCTGTTGATACAAAATTGCCACATCTCTATATTGAGATTTAGAGCCGAAATAAATGCAAGACCCATTTGGCATGCTATGCAGCGTTTTTAAATATTTCTAATATTACTTGCATTGACGAAGTGATTGAATGGGACTTAACCTAAAATATTTTCTCAGCGAAAAAACTGACAGATTCAGATGATATTTTTTTTTGGTAGTCGCCTCCGACTTCCTATATTATAATACTGTAGTATAATACTAGCGGTGTGATTCCCAGAAGTGGGTCAAATCCGATTAGGGTAGATTGTTGATATGGATTTATTGGTTGTTCTTAATATGATTGCTAAATTTATATGGTACGTTGGCCTTATCGTGCATATATCGAAAATGTCGGCTTGAATTGTAGTTTTTATGTTGTTTTCTCTTCTCCGGAATTACATTTTCTTAATATACGAAAAAGCATGTATATGAGTAACAGACAAATATTGAAAAAAGAAAAATTGATTTACATTTTCCTCCTGCCACTTGTAATACATACTTATAGTACAATATACAATCAATGCTGTTGTATATTATAAATCCAATCAATTTTCATTTGTAATAAAAAATCAAAAAAAAAATCCAGCCATTAATTATACTCGTGTTTGTTGTTCTTGTTGCGATGATTTCGAGTGATTGAGGAATTTTTTTTTTTTTTTTTGTAATTAAATTTTCCCAAACAAAACAACATTTTCTATTTATTTTGATTAATTTTTATTTTATATTCTTCATAAATAAATAGGCGGAATTGTATTACAAAAAAAAAATAACAATTTAACAATTGCAGTTTTCTATTAAATTCATTTTATATAAATTTAAATTATTTTTCATATAGGAAAATGTCTCTGTACTCTAGACAATCATATTGCACTCGTTATGATGACGCAAGTTCAATGAATAAACGTAATATAGGTATGTGTTAGTTTTCTTTAACCAAAGGAAGTTTGCAATTTAAAAAAAAAAAATAAAAATTATAAATTTCAAAAATACTTTAAGATAAATTTTCATTAACGAAAATTATAGCCAAGTATATAATGAGCCGTCGCACGCGTTTAAGCTGAAACATCTTGGAAAATGATTTAATTTTTTGTTAATTTGTAAATATTCTTCAAGAGATTCATTCAGCAAAATAAATAGAAACTATTGGCGTCATAATACATAATAATTGACCGGATGCAGTGTTACGTTCATATTTACGTACGTTTTACTTGTTATTTTAACCCTTTGACTTTACGAATGAGTTAAATTTAGAGAGTGAATGGAAGAGATCAGTGAATGGCAATGTTCCACAATTTTTGTAGTAGAATATAAGCTGGTTGCAATAACGAAAATTGGTTATATCGCTGTTTTATTTTTGATGGACTAGGTGGAAGTAGGAAAGCGTAGTTATTTAGTACTTTATTAAGTTCATTCGGGGGGGGGAAGGTTAACTTCAAGTGAGGCAGAGCATACCATTCTTCGACTCTTTATTACATTCAATATTTTTAAAGATTTGATATGGGATGATACAACAATGACTTATTCGATGGCCCAATTCAAGCTGGAAACTATATATAGTTCTTTCACAATATTTAGGTTATAACCACATAGATATCATTAGGATATGCCATATCCTAGCAGGTGTCGAGCCAATCTGCTACGAAAACTGTCATCCTGATCCCATTTAAATTAGGTATAAAGAGTTAATGCAGTTCGATGACACCTTTAATGCAATTTTAGAACACATTCCTGTATTGTTCGACTTTTACGAACTCGGCCTTCCACCATTCGCGTTTCTTCGCTTTATAGCAGTTTTCTTAGCTATTAGCTTTCTATATTTGATCATCAGTGATACTGTATATGTAAATGTCGTGCGTAAGTAAAAAAGAAACATCACGGAAGAAAGAATGTGGGAAGAATCAGCAAGCAATACGTGTTCAAATCATTTCAGGACCAACAATTTAACGACAAAGGTATATCGTTTTGTTATGGTCTAGAAGTGAAGAACATTATCGAGTTAACCTACAACTTGTCTTTTTACTCAGACCAAACTTTTACCCGTATTCACGAGTTAGGATTGGATAATAATTGGTACACTTTAAGATACCAAATGAAATTACCATAACGGTTAAAGTTCTTTGAATTTCAATCGGATACGATTTGAATACGTCAGGATTTAGTTTTATTCTCAAAAAGCCTATAAGAGCCACCTGTAGTTTTTATAATAATTCATTAGATTTTAAGATTTCATGCATTTGAAAATGCTAAATTTGACTTTTCTCAAATCAAAAAGCTATAAAACCAACAAAATCTTATTACTTAAAGATTTACAGGCATTTCAGATTATCTAAATAAAAAATGCCTGTCATGATACTGATCGAATTTTAAAAACTCACGAATATATGTAATAAAACGAAGCAGGTAACCATATTCAAAGGGTTAATTAATGTAGGTAAAATGTAAATACGAAATAAAATTTTCTCACAAACATCATAATTTAGAATTTTAGATTTTCAATTAAAGAAATATTTTCTCTTCATTAACGTCAACAAATAAATAAATTTTCTTTACTATTCTTTTTTAATTGAGGAAGAAAAATATTAATATTATTTTTAAATAAGATTGACGTAATAAAAACCATATTTTCAAAAAAAAAAAAATGAAAATTTAATTTTCCTTTCAACATTTTTTTGCACAAAACTACACGATGTACATACATACCGATCCGAACATGTAGTACATACATGTGCGTACATTGATAAAACATAGATCATTGGGGATACATAAAAGTTGTCGTCTCGATGTCTAAACAAATTTTTTTTTTTAACATAAATGAGACCAACGTTTGGTTTTTTATTTTAAAAGTATTTATAAATAAATGTTGGTTTGGATCTCCGCAAGCGGCCAATCAGTTAAATTATGTACGTAAACAGCATATGTATAAGCAATGCACAAGAGGTGTTTGTTTCATTTGGGAAAACTGCATGTTTTTACATTATGATCATATTTGTATTGTATATAATTTTAGCTGTTCAATATATATATATATATATATATATATATATATATATATATATATATATATATATATATATATATATATATATATATATATATATATATATATATATATATATATATATATATATATATATATATATATATATATATATATATATATATATATATATATATATATATATATATATATATATATATATATATATATATATATATATATATATATATATATATATATTTATATATATATATATATATATATATATATATATATATATATATATACATATATATATATATATATATATATATATATATATATATATATATTTATATATATATATATATATATATATACATATATATATATATATATATATATATATATATATATATATATATATATATATATATATATATATATATATATATATATACGAGTATATACATATAAAGGAAAATTGTTTTTCTTAAAATTATTCACCTGTTTTTCTATACACGTTAAACCTGATGCTAAAGTACTTTAAAATAAAAACAAAATAAGCTAACTACACTAATAAAATAGGTGATGAATCATTTCCGTTCGATTTTCTTCTTTTTTTTCAATATGCCTGAAATGAAAAAAAAATTAATAAATTTTCTGAATTTTTAGTAAATTTTAAATTTTATTTTGGGACCATGCTAAATTTTAAAAGTACGTCTAATGATGTTCTAAGCAAAGTAAAATAAAATAAAATAATTTAATAGTAGTACAGGTAGCCTTCAAGTGACACAGTATTTCCACAACATGGTTTTTACACGCTTGGGAAAATACGTATAGTACGGTTTGTTTACTAGCATAGTATGACTTTGATATTTTCTGTGTTGATTTTGTTGGGAATCCTCGTTTTTGGTTTCTATCTATATAAATTGTTATACTTGATTAGTACAGTTTTTGAACACTATCGGAAGTATAATGGGAACTAAAGATAAATTCAGTAGTTCCGTGTCAACAGAGGACTGACCCCGTGTCAACGGGGAAGGGAAGTAAAGAGATTTTTCATCACTTGATTGCGATCGGTGATGAAGATGAACACAACTATTACTCCATCCTTTTGGAGTGCAGAACTCATGGGCCGAAACATCGTCATGCCAGTACAGGCTGGCTCGAGCAGTACATATGGATATTCAAAGCGACCCAGTATTCGTCCTCGATTTGACTGGCTACGGCGTAAAATAGGACTTTAAAGTAACAGCGAAAGTAATTCGAAAGGGAGAGCTTCGGTCCCAAAACAGAAAGCGTAGATAAAAACATAAAAAAGAACGTTTAAAAAAAATTGGGCAGACGTAACTGGCTTGCGTGTATTGAAATTAAAAAACAAAGTTTTAGCAATTGTTATTTTGTTACTAAATTGATCGCCGAATTGTTCTATTCTAGCTTTTGGAATTTATTTAAAATAAAAAATGAGTGGTCACGACTACTTAAATCTAGTAAGTGGAAATCCAGAAACACTGGATGTTAGGGGTTGTCTAACATCCCTGGGCACTTGCACACAAATTGGTTGGTTTATCCGAATTAGTGTTTATCACTAAAAAACCAATCCACCGAGTTATACGAGGGTGACCTGTACAATTAAATCATCAGTCTATAAGCTCTATAATTTAACCTACCTAATATGTGGCCTTTTTCTTATACGAATTAGTCGCATGTTGACTACTGTGCGCACTACTATTTGCACTTTTAATCCGTTTTCGCATATGTTTGGGCAACGGACGTATTATTTCTGTTTCGATTTGAACCGGCATAGTACGTTGTCGTTGAATAAATCCACGCTTTCTTGGCGAATTTTGTAAGTCGGGCAGCGAATTAGAACTTTTCGTCATAACTGAGGCTGAATCGGTTGATTTTCGTCGAATCGGCGAATCGTATGATGTTTTCTTGCCATTACCGTCTTTCGCATTTTCGTCATTTGTTGAAGTCTCACCACTACTATTGTCACTAGGTTGTGATTTATTTTCTTCATCGGATGGCGTTGAATTACCTTGAACCGCAATACCTCGTTGCAATGTCATGCGTCGTGTTGCCACACGATCATACTCATCGAAATTGATATTCGATAAAGTTTTATTTTTGATCGGACTACGAAGTTTGTTTTGAACATTACTTGTTCGTATGACGTCAACCACATCGTTTAACTTGTCCTCATCGATTGCGTCAAACGATGATTCATTTGTGAATTGCTCGTATTTATTGCGTAAATGGGTTTGTGTTTCTGTGTCAATGCTGGTTGTTGACTCGTTCCCACTATCGGTAACGGGAGATGCGATTTTTTTCTCCGCCACTTTTATATCGGTTATACCGTATACTTCCATTTCACCCGAACTTGTTATTGTATCCTCGCGGAACGTTGATTCAGTTTCATGAAACTTAAATTTTTTACGTTCCTCATGCTCTTCGATCATATCGTCGAGTGATTGATCGATTGCAGCATTTCCAATCGATGATCGTCGTTCCGATATCGATTGTCGATTTATACTTTGGATCCGACGTCGTGTTAAAAAACCTCGTGCACCAGCTTGAATTTTGGTGGCTGCCGAATTATACGTTGAATCAGAATCGGTCGACAAATAATTATCGATTGCTGTGCTAATATTAAAATCATCTTTGAACGGGTTGGTTCGACCCAGGTCAACATAGTCAGAATCAGCTTCCGAAACAGCTGACGACAAAACGTTTCTAGACGACGATTCCCTAAAATCATTTCGTAGCTCGTCCAAAACATCACCCTCTTCTTCATCCTCGTTGAAATTATTTTCACTCAAATAACTGGTATGGTTATCGATCGGATTCTCTAAAAATTCATCATCATTTTCGTCATCTGCATCGCCCTCCGTTTCGTTCATATTGCCGTGAATTTGGTGTAGGAATTTTTCAATTTTTTGATGTGCATAAAATAGTGGATTATCCTGTTGGTAAGGTGCCACATTCGACTCCAAATTTTTGATTTCTTCATCAAGTGAAAATATTTCGAAATGATGAACGTTCACCTTTGTAAGAACGTCTTGTTCATCGGCATTCGAATGGTTATCGAATAAATGATCTGATGCAACTGAGGCGCCATCACCAGGCTCTCGGTTTACTTTGCTATGATCGGGTAGTATTTGTTTGCCATCATTATAATACAGTACATCACGAACAACTTCAACATCTGCATCATCATCGGTCGTTGAACGGCCTGTATGCTGATTCGAAACTTCTGAATATTCATCATAGTCCATTGATAATTGTTTAAAGACAATGTCATCACTATCACTTTCACCCATACTCATTAATTTCTGTTTCGCGGTAAACTGCCTTGGTGGCTCGGTTTGATCAGATATTTGCTCAACATTCGATAAACTGTGCATTTGATCGATAAGTAGCTCGTTTTTACGCAAACTGTAATACATTGCTTCAAGCGAGTCTTTTTCGAATGATGCCAAATCGACATTTTGAATTTCTTTTATCTCGTCGTCGGTCATACCGACTCTGGCTTCAACTCTATTATCTGGCACTTCAATTTCGGCTGTTGTTTTACGCGATACTGTATCATCGTCATCATCATTCACTTCACGTTTTTCAATTTCTGGCTCAATTTTTAGACCAAAAATACTCGAGTCGTACGTATTCGGACCTTCATGATTCGAATCCACTAACGAACTATTTTGAGGTACTTCAATTACAGTTTGCGCCGACTCATCCATTTCGGATGTTTGTGCATTTTCAAGAGAATCGAAAAAGTCGTCATTTGGTTTCGACGTAACCTTATCAAAACTCGAACTATGCGTATCAGATTTACTGTTTTCTAATAACATGCTCAGTTTACTCTTGTACACAATTTTTTGACATGGTTCCTCGAATACTTCAGTTTTCTCTTCAACGTTAAAATTATCTAAACTATCCGCATCGATTTTGTCTTCAGATTTTTGGTCCAAAATGGGTTCTAAGGAGTCAACCAATTTATTTTCGTCCTCAAAAGCATCAGGTGCAAGTGTATTGGTAAAGTTTTGAGATTTTAGATCGCGTCGAGTTCGATAACCTCGGTACGTACGTTGAATATTTATTGCAGCCGTTTCAGCCGCTATAGCAATTGTACCGGGAGCGATATTACTTAAAATGTTTGATTCAATTGTAGGAACAGTTTTTGATGTAGTCTCTTCAGCAGGCTCTGCTTGTTGGAATGATTCGTTTTCATCGCTAATGGCATCTAATGTGGGAGCTGTAGCTTCCGACAGTATCTTATCGATAGCAATACTTTCTTTGGTATCTTTGAATTCTTTGCGGGCCTTGTGGCCTCTAAATGATGTTTGAATTTTAAGGGCGGCATCTGCCATTTCAGGGTCAGTTAAATCTGGTAAACTATCTTGATTGGCTAGAACAGGACTGGTAAGTTTTACCTCATCGATACTATCTACGTTTTGTTTACTATCAGTATCATTATCTATTTGGGCCGTAGCTATCGCATCACTGGTCACGTCACCAATTAGTTTATCTGCCAATTTTATCTGATCGTGCTCAAGTTTCAGTTCTTTACGTGTTTGATGACCTCTAAACGATTTTTGAATTTTTAGGGCTGCGTCTGTCATTTCAGGATCGGTCAAATCTGGCAAACTATTTTTATGTTCCAGCGCAGAACTATCAAGTTTACCATTATCTTGATAGTTTGATAAATTTTCTTGTTTAGTGACTAATTCATCTTTTGTTACAGGTTCTGGAGGATCTTCCACAATGCTAGCATTTGGTGCTGGTTGAATCATTTCACCAGATTTATCACTTTTATTTTGCTTTATTTCTTTGCGTGACTTATGTCCTCTGAAAGATTTCTGAATCTTTAACGCTGCGTCCACCATCTCAGGTTCGTTTAAATCTGGTAGATTGTCTTGATGTTCATCCCGAGTACTACCTGCTGCTGGTGCTATGGAGGTATCACATAAATCTTTATCTTGATTTTTAAGTTTGCTTGAGTCTGGTTTGCTAATTAGTTCATTGTCCACAGGTGAATCGTTTGTAACACTTTGAATGCCTGGTTTTAGCTGTTCTTTTCGTGCTTGATGGCCTCTAAATGATTTTTGAATTTTAAGAGCAGCATCTGCCATTTCAGGGTCATTCAAATCGGGTAAACTGTCTTGATGCTCTATGGCGACAATATTGGGGGAAACTGAATCGTAAACTATCGTGAGATCACTAACTGCAGCTTCAACTGAAACTTTAGGTTGCCCATTGTTCTGTTGTTTCGATTCTTTGCGTTCACGAGCGGCATCCGCCATTTCAGGGTCGTTCAAATCGGATAAACTGCCCGTATGCTCTTTGGTGACAGGAATGGGAGAGACTGAATCGTGAACTATGGTGGGGTCGTCAGTTTCAGGTTCGACTGAACTTTTAGGTTGCTCATTATTCCGTTGTTTAGATTCTTTGCGTTCACGATGTCCTCTAAACGATTTTTGTATTTTCAGAGCGGCATCCGCCATTTCAGGGTCGTTCAAATCTGGTAGACTGTCCTGATGCTCTATAACGACCGGAATAGGAGAGACTGAATCGTGAACTGTGGTGAAGTCGTCAGTTGTAGGTTCGATTGCACTTTTAGGTTGCTCATTATTCTGTTGTTTAGATTCTTTGCGTTCACGATGTCCTCTAAACGATTTTTGTATTTTCAGAGCGGCATCCGCCATTTCAGGGTCGTCCAAATCTGGTAGACTGTCCTGATGCTCTATAACGACCGGAATGGGAGAGACTGAATCGTGAACTATGGTGGAGTCATCAGTTGTAGGTTCGCCTGAACTTTTAGGTTGCTCATTATTCTGTTGTTTAGATTCTTTGCGTTCACGATGTCCTCTAAACGATTTTTGTATTTTCAGAGCGGCATCCGCCATTTCAGGGTCGTCCAAATCTGGTAGACTGTCTTGATGCTCTATGGCGACTATTTCTGGATCATTCAAATCGGATAAATTATCTTGATTTTTGATTGGTATATCATCAGATTTATTTTCATCTGCTTTACTGGCCAAATCCATAATAGTCATTGGTGCCTCTTGAAATTCTGATAAGTCACTTGATTGCGGAGAAGCCTTTTTTTGTTTATCATTTTCCATATAATGATGTTCAATGTTGTCAACTGCTGCTGGTATGGTTCCAATCAAAGAACTGTCATTTAATGGCTGTTCTTCATTAAAATCTATAGATCGTTTATTCCTAACATTCGTTTCATTTTTACGTGCCTGGTGTCCCCTAAACGACTTTTGAATTTTGAGAGCAGCATCTGCCATATCTTGATCATTTAGGTCAGGTAAACTACCTTGATGTTCTGGTGCCTTATTATTAGTTGGTAAATTGTCTGCGCTTTGATCAATACTCATAGATTCATGTTGTGGAAGGGATTCTGTGGATTGGATTAGATTTATTGAATGCTTTTCATTTGCACTCTCTTCTAATACTGCACTGGATAAATCTGATTCCGTTTTTGGTTGTAATCCTTCTTTCTTCTGCTTATAGTCTTTACGAGCTTTGTGACCTCTATACGACTTTTGGATTTTAACGGCCGCATCAACTTTTACGGGATCAATAACTTCTGATTCGGATGTTTCAGAGAGTATCTCACTTTTCATTGATGTTATTTCAGGTTTGTTTGAATCAACTGGAGTCGAAATATTAATCTCACCGTTATTTTCATTTGTCGTCGGTTTATCGATCAACTCATTCTCGTTTTCTTTATTGAGGTTTTTAATTGCATCACTGTACGATGGTAAGAGATCAGTTTGATTATCTACTAGCGTACCTTGATCAAGCTCGTCTGGAATCAAAATTGTACCATCCTGCACATTTAAAGAGGCTTCATCAGTTTCGCGATCATTTAAGCCAGGATGATTTTCTTGATTTTGAAAATCAGTTTCATTTCTGGTAGGGTTTTGTCTTATTAAATCAATTGGATGTTCGTTATGATTTTGAATCATTCCGTGTAATCCAATTGGGAGAGATGTAATATCATTTCTAACATTAGCAGCTGATTTAACCATTTCGGCATTTTTCTGTTTCAGTTTTTGACGAACATGATGCCCACGATATGTTTTTTGTATTTTAATTGCTGCCATATGCTGATCTGGAATAGGAGTGCTTTGATCGGTTTCATCATCTTTTATTTCACCATTTGATTCCAATATACCATCTACTGCAGTTTCTGTTTGTAAAGACTTAGCTATTTCGTCGGAAAATTGATTATTTGTTGGAATTGTACTTTCCACAGGAGCGTCCACCATTTTAAAAAGTTGTACTTTCTTTTGTTCTAAATCTTTACGGACCTGATATCCTCTAAACGATTTTTGAATTTTCACTGCTGCATCATTCATCTCAGAACCATTTAAGTCGATTATTTTGTTTTGTTTTTGTTGTTGGGAAACTTCCACATCTTCTGAATCACTTATCATTTCTTCACTGGCACCATCTATAGTGACTTCAGGAATAATATGTTTTTGAGGTGACTGGTTCTGTTTACGTGTCTGATGACCTCGGAATGTCTTTTGGATTTTTAAAGCAGCATCGGCCATTTCTGGAGCGCTTAAATCAGGTAAACTGTCCTGATTATGTAATAAATTTTGATCGGTACTATGTAGAATTTGGTTGCTAGTTTCATCCTCAGTTGTGGAAGTATGAGTAATATTCTCATTATTTGACTCAGTTTTAAGTGTTGGTTGACTTGTAGTTAATATTTCAACTGGAGCTTGATTGGTGATTTCTTCTTGTAGGTGGTTTAAAACCATTGACTCAATTTCATTCTTCGACTCAGTTGTTTTGGATATATCAACCGGAGAGTCAATTAAAGATTCTATAAATGGATGGTTTTTAGATTCTGTCAATTCTTTCGTCGGTTCTGACTCTATATCAATGTTTGCTGTACGAGGCAATTCTTCATTTCGAATAACGCTGTCATTGATAAAATGGTGTAACTCAGCTCCAATTTCACTATCATGCACCACACCATGTACTGGACTATCTTCTACCTTGACTACTTCTGTAGTTGTCGATTCTCTTTCCTGCTTTGTTCCATTAATGCTAATAATAGGTTCAATGTCGATAGAATCATTTTTTTTATGAACTTCTCCTGTAATGTTTTTTTTGGTTGCATTTAATTCAGATTCCATGTTTGGTTCAATTAAGCCAACATTAGTTGTCTCGCCATCCTCAAAGTTACTTTTTATAACTTGAATTGTACCTGTTTTGTCACTACCAACTGTATCTTCAGCAATTTTATTACCTTCAGCTGTTGCTGAACTGATGACAGTTGGAAGTGTTTCACTAATGACATCCTTAGAAGTAAGATTATTTTGATTTTTGTGTTCCTGTTCATTAATGCCAATATTGGGTTCAATGTGTTGAGTAGTATTTTGACTCACCTCAGAAACTGGACTGCTTCCTAATAATCCATCAGTAGTAGTTAGCTTAGTTTCGTTTATTTCCGTACTTTTGTCATCTAAATTCTCGTTGCCTAAATCACCATCGTTTAGTATTTCTTTGCTGATATTTTCAGTATTTAAAACTTCGGGCGTTTCTGTATTATTCGCCTTGGACTCGTTTATGCTCACAAATGATTCGGTATCTGACGAAGTTTCTTTTGAATTTATAATTCCGTTGTCTTCTCCACTGTGTAATCTGGTATTTTCGACAAATTTACTTCCCGAAAGCAAATCGTTTGGATTTAATCCACTTACAATACTACCAATAATATTACCAGCTGTAGCTACTAAATTACCACTGTTAACTACATTTTTAGTGTTGAGTAAATCTTTGCGTACCTTATAGCCACGGTAAATTTTTTGTATTTTAACGGCAGCAAGTTCCATTTCGCCTTCACTCTTATAAGCTGTAGTGTCCTCAATCATGAGAGCTGGAGTTGATGTCGTCGGCATTTGGTCAGTGCGTCTCTGTTTAATTTCTTTTCTCGCCTGATACCCTCTGAACGTTGATTGGATTTTCGTAGCGGCCTTTTCTTCGTCCTTGTTATTTTTGTCAGATACTTTATCATTTTGATTTAGGACCATAAAATCTTGTTCCCTATTCATATCGTCGTTAATAATCATATTTTCTAAAGAGTCGGCATTCGAAATATTTACCCCATCTACCCTAGTTGTTAACGTTTCGCCTGTATCTGAATCGAGTTCAATATTAGGTTGGGTTTTTTTAGCATTCTCCTCCTCTTGTAAGTATTCTAATAACGATTTACTGTCCTCACCACCTTCTGCTACTCGTTCCAAATTTTTATTTTTTATCGATCGTGGTCGTTTTTCAGGTGACGTTTTTTTAGGAAATTTTGATTTAAATAAATTTTGAATTATTCTAGCCGCACGATTTTCATCCATTTTTTGGGGCTTAGAACCTTCGTCGGATGTTGACGGTAATTTTTTTTGTTTCTTATTTTCCAGGTATTTTCGAAATGCGCGTTGAATTTTTTTCACTGCGTTACGATACCTTAATTGGCGTTCCGCTTTCATTTCTGAACTAGTCTCTTCCGAGATAGCGTTTAATGATATCGAACTGCGGGTTCGGGACTTTAGTTTACCTCGGGGCGATACTGCCTCAATAGTTTTTCGCATCGCTTCCCTTTCCACGTGATCATTTGGTTTTGTATTTCTTTCACGTGATTTCACCACTTTAGGAAGTGGTTTTTGTTTTTTACCTTCACTTTTCACATTTTTTTTCTCACTATCACTTTTTATTTTCTTTTCTTTCACAGCTTTATTAATACTTTTTTCGTAACGGTCAAACCGTTCGTAATTTTTCATTAGACTGCCATCCCGTTCAATAAGTAGATTTTCGAAATAATTGGCCGAAAAAACAAGTATATTTTCTGGTTTTTCTTTAAGTACGGCTTTTGATAGGCCTCGAAGCAAATCTTCCAGGCCATTAGGCATTTTTGGTAGATCTTTGGGCATTTTGCGTTTTGAAACTTTTTTTTTTAAACACTTTTTCACCAATATAATTTAGAACTTCTGTTCAGTTCAATAACTTGACTTGTATTAATTTGATAAAAATGGAAAATTCCATGTTGTAATGGTTAATTCGTAATAAATCGATATTGACCGTTGCTACGGGTACCATATGGCAGCACAGATATGTTGCTTATGTATTTCTTGTAAAGAGTTAAGCTTATTTGCGTTTATATATGCAACGTATATAAGGGATGTAAATAAAAACGACCGTCAAATCGAACAGGTGATTTACCTTTGAGGTTAAGCAATGCAAATGTTTAGACGAAGTATATAAGAGGGGGCTGGTGTTTAGCACGTTTACCTAGATTAAATTTTATTATTTATGTTTTGTTTTGGTTTAGAATAATTTTTTTTGAGACATATTGATCGATTTCTTATGGAAAAGCTATGTTTTTGCGTTTCTTAGAATTTTTAACAGCAATACGGCTAGAAATATTAACAATAAGGTTAAAAATTGAAAGTTAAGGGAAATTGCTAAGTTGAACAGTAATCTTACATGTTAAAATTATAATGTCTACTGGCAGCTCGAGCTCAAGAGGATGAATTCAATACAAACATCATATAGTAAACCTGATTTGTAGGAAAAAATTGTATAATAAAGAATTGCACTTTTATAGGCTAATGAAGCTTATTCATTCAGAACTTTTTTTCACTTGGACATAATACGAAAGTCTTTTCACTTTGACAAAATACGTAGTTTTTTTTTAATTGATTTATTCTGTTTATAAAGAAATGTTTAAAAACATACCATGTCCTATGGGCCGACTTAAGTTTTGAAGTTACCAACTGATGATCTCTGCCTATCTCACATCTCGAACGATGTTTTAACATAAGCCTGTCTGATTTGAGCCCCCCGCGACCACAGAGGTCGCCTAAAATACATTAATAATGAATATGAAAACTAAATTTTATCATGAAAATGGAATTTGTGTTAAAATTTTTTAGAGTTAATTCGTTTTGGCACCGTATCAAGTTTTACTTCGTCATAAGCATAAAATATATTTTGTTATTGATCTTGAATATAGAGTGAACGCGCGCGCGGATATTTAATGCGCGTCATCGTTACATTTTTTTCTTTCTTATTTCATCTTAAATAAATTTAAGAATTATATTTATTTATTATTAATATATAAGAAGGTTATGTTTAACATTTCTTTTGCAATTTTATTAATAAAAATAAAACCAAAAACAATTTTAATGTTTATCAAATTTTATTTAAATAAATAAATAAAAGATTTAATATTTTAGAATTCTGTAATAGATATGACGGATAATTGATAGCTGGCAGATTTTGATTGTGTATGCATGTATATACATATATATATAGATGATGAGCAAGACACTTTGGTTGCCTGACATCAAACATTTCTCCATTAGCATTTATTAAAATATTAGGTTGAGGTAATGAAAAGTTTTATAGACGTCATTCGCCAATAGTAGTGCACCTTGGACAGATGACGTCAGTATCAAATTAATGTTTTGTAAAATCAAAAATCGGCACATGACTTGATCTGACTTGAATCTTGCATATTTAAATAATAATATTCGGTTTTTACAGGACATACTGAACCAATTGTCACCAACATTGTGATGCATTTTACAAGACTGAAAATCATTTTGCATCACATGTTAATCGATGAGTTTTGCGACTAATAGCGGGCCCATTAGTCTCCATACGAAGAGTTACGCTATGTTTAGTAGTAAATTAAGTTTAATTTCGGGAAATTCAGATTTTTTGTCGGTGCTAGTCGATAGCGCAAATAATAAATGTTGCCTCAGCTAAAAAAAAATTTTGTCGAAGACTGCTCTCATTGCTAATTTTTTGTACTCTTAAGTCTTAAAGCTTCCATCGTTTATTTTGTTTTTCGTTTGATGTAATTATTTCGGTATCTGTTAGGTTATGAAAAACCCGGAGGTTATTAAGGCAATGTCTGCGCTTGCAGGAATTTATACTTTTAAAGGGATTTGTTCATTGAAATATTATTTATTCATTTATAGAGTTTTAATCTCCATGTTTCTCCTATTCTAGTAAAATTCGAGACTCCAGTAGCATCTGGCTGCCTACCGGAAAGTCCTAATGAGAATTTAAGTAATATGTAATCAATTTCAAGTGAAATTTAGAAAAATAAGTAAAGATTGAATGTAAATAACATACGGATGGTTACCGAGAAGGTTTTCTACTTTATTGATCGCCATTTTGGTAAATAAATAAATAAATAAAGAGGACAACTTGTCCGTTTAATATTGGAAAATTCACAAAGCTACTTCGTGAGTCACATCATATGACAAGTAAAGTCTCCATATTTATGATCAGTGATTTCAACCGTATCATTTGCATTAGCCAGTTGCAGGACACTCGTGCAGAACGGATGATTTTTTTGAACTTGAAACTTACAAATAACTCGAAAAATTAGCACTCAACGAAAAATTGTCCATCAAAAGTTGTCTTTTTTGGCCTTTCTTGTATGTAGGTAGCTTTGAAATCATAAATAAGAACTCCTATTTTTTATTGCAGATTCGGATTTTACGGCTAAAAATACATAATATTTGTCTAAAATATTTTCTCAATTCTTAAAAGATGGTGTTGTAATCGAAGAAATTGTGTTTTTTTTTTATTTCTCCTCACCTTATCACGTGTCCTCACCTTATCACATTCATTGCACTTATTAATCCGGTTTTAAAAATAATTGTTTACATAACGGCGAGAAGTGTACGTGAATGCTTGAATTTTGGCACAATCATTCCTGATTCGCTTAATCATATTCTCGCGTGTTTGTGGGGTTGTTTGTAAACTTGATCTTTGAGTTAGCTCATCAAAAAAAATCTTATTAAGATCTGATGATCTGCAGGCCAATTTACGAGAGTAGCTCTTCTACTGATGCAGCGACAATTTAAATCACGATTATGTAAAAGCGTTTCAGGACATTTCGTCTTTCAAGCTGCCTTCAATAATGTGGAGGGCCGATGAATTTATTCAATGATTTACTCAGGAGTACGTAAACGAAAAAAATCTGGGTTTGTTGTCCATTAATCAACTCCATTAAGATCTTGGTTTCAAGATATACAGATGAGAGACTTATGACGTCTAAAAGTTTTTCAAATACTGGTTTAGGAAAATCCGAAATCACGAGCTTTTTTTTTGTTTAATTGACGTATGACCGGTATTTGAAAATATGTATTGCAAAAATTGTGTCTAAAAAATCGTTTGTCGTGAAACCGGCAACGTAATACGTAAGTGTTTCGATGTATTTCCAGAACATTTTGTACATTTTATCATTTTATTTTGGAAATTTTCAAATTCTCGACTCTAAACTATCATATAAATTAAAATTTAGTCGATAAATGAAAGAAAAGTTATTCATGCTCATGATATAAGACTACAAACTCGACGATGTTGGTATTCACCTATATAGTTATAGTTTTCTTTACTGCCCAGGATCGCAACCGATCGATGTAACCTATTTATTGCTATGAGTCTATAACAATGGCCACCACGAACCTTTAATAAACGAATGATAATTTTATCAGTTTCTATGATCATAAACAGAAACGGAAAAACCTTGACAATTCGAGGTAAACATTTTAATTTTAGTTTTGTTTGTGGTCTTGCTGATTTATTGCAATTATTAAATTCTTGATGAATGTAACAATTAAATTATTTAAAATATTTCTCATTGTTTTGTATCAATTATCTTGTAATTTAAATAAATTTTCTTTTAAACATTTTTTTTGTTTTGTTTTTGTAAATAACATAAACATTTTCATTGCAAGAGGTTTTCTTTTAACGTTATATCACACAATAAAAAAACAATGATTGTGGAAAATTTATATTATGCATTTAATTGATTCACAATTAATAACAATCAAAGATTTCCAATCAGTATCGCAAAAAAATAAAAGAAATATTTAAATTAAATTTTTATATTTTAAATTCTATTCTGTAAACATTTTTTTTTAATAAATTAATCGTCTATACGTTGATTGATGTCTATATGGTTTTAATAATTTTAATTGGAAAAATGATTAAGTTGACCTCGAGACGTTTAATTTTCACCTGTGGCTTTGAATAAATTTCAATTGGTGCGCAAAAACTTCATGTAGATAAGAGAAATACGATATTTGTATCGGGATACGTCATTTCACAAGTGTGTAGGAAGTGATTTCACGTAGATCTTATTACTAATTAATATAAACGATTTGTGGTGACAGGTGTCAAACGAGCATAACAGTATGTGGCTGATTATGCGTGACGGTCGTTGACCATTGTGTTAGTATTAATGCCTCTTTTCATTACGATGCGGGCAATATGTTTGCCAAAATTCAAAGTGTGTCAATCATATACTAAATGTGATTCGTACGTAAAATTTTTGTATCTAATTATGTCTGAAAAGAAAGCATAGAACTTTGTGGTTGTGTATCTAATACAAATTTAAACGCGGTGGCCATTACAGTGTCAAAGTAAAGTTATGTCATAGTTTTATATGATTGTACCGAGTCTCGTTTAAACTATTAGGAAAATTAGCATCAAATCGGCAATGACAGTCGCTAAAATTAGATCGTGATGATTACATGTTAATCTCAAATTTTATAAAAGCGTAAAATAATTAGAAGTGCGATGAGCCTAAAAATTAATGGTTCACATGTTCTAAATTTCACTTCCTGTATAATTTTTCTTTCATATTTTATTTAGAATCTCGCTTTTAAATTCCGATGATTCATTCCTACATAATTTACATTAAAAATATTCTTCAATTTATCATTTATTTACGCTAAACTGACTACGCCACCATATCTAAAAAAAAAAACACAAAACTGCTACTGCGTGTATCTATCTGTTCGTAAACAATCCAATAACATAAAAATATTCCACACGTGGAATTGTGCCCGCAGAAATTATGGTGTTTCATTGCCACAGCTGAAATTTCAAAATATTGTGTTGATTGGAGTCTTCATTTTTTATGGTGTTGATTTACAACTTTTTTTTTTTTTTTCTGTGGTTAGTGAAGACTATTATACGAGTATTATTTATATAGACTGGATGAAGAATATAACTTTCGTTAAATTTTTTTAAGCTAAGATGTGTTGTGTTAACAAAATTATGAATCATATAAATTAAATATTTCGCGCGTGTGCGTAATTTTTTTTTTTTTTTTAAACTACAGAGATATGAACGGGCTGCGATAAAATTTTTATTTATTTTCATCTAAACAACAAGAAAAGTTGGAAAATCTATGTTTGTTTATATCGCGAGATGGTTTGTTTACAAAATTGTTTACTCTTTAGCGAGTTTGATTTGACTTCGACTAAATATTATGTATGATTTGGTGTATATAGACTAAAACATAATATTATTTTATGATTTTTTAGAAGATTACAACTGTTGAAAAACGAATACACCGCGATTTGATTGACTTCATGAATATTAGTAAAAAATTGTTTAGATGAAATTTTCGTATAAATATAAAATTTAGTTCAGTATATTGTGTTGAGTACATTGTGGTTACGTCCATCAGTTACTCATTATATTTTGAGGATTTGGTCGCTTTGACAGCCAATTTTTAGAAACTGCTAGATTTCTAAATATTTCTCACAGTGAAATATTTACAAATTGAACTACATTAAAGGTGACGTATGTTAAAGCTGGAGTACCACTAACGATTTTAATTAAATACCTGCTGGTGTTGGATTTTAGGAAAAGATTCAATCTCTACTCATTAATCAAGAAGATCAGGCATTTCAAATAAATTGGTAATACGGCTATTTAAGCTTCACGGCTAACAATGAAATAGAATATCTATGGCTTTGTGATAAGTGATACGGGATAAGAGACTACTGGATAAGTGATTTAATAATTTCTGTTCAGGGTTTAGCTATGCTTGTTTCTATAAAGCAAAATAGAGGAAGAGAGTGATATATATAGAAAGAAAGAGACAGAAAGACGTTAAGATCGAGCTCTGTCAACTAGAACGATTTTTTTGCAATAATTGATTAATAATCCGGAATATGATCAAGTAGTGACTATCGTAACTTTAAAGAAGTGTGGCCGCTGAACACAACGGCGATAGAAAAAACCGAGGTCCCTTCAAACATGAAATTAACAATTTTATACAAATTAACAACAATCAATCTCTTTCGGAAAGCAATATCATCTTTACTTCTTTTGTTTATCTATATAAAAGAGACCGATTGTTGGTTCGGTACATGTCAATAAAACCTGTAGAAAGCCCATTTTTTATAATGGCATAAATACGCACACAAAGTGCTAACCATTTGATGCAACTTCTTAATTGTGTACTCAAAAATTATAAATAACAATTGGTCACTAACCTACATAGAATACAATAAATTACAATTGTATTATATTTTTCCGCGCACACCTCCTCTGACGTAATCAATTGTTGAATTACATATTATATTTATTATCTAATTTTGCCGAATCACTGCGGAATCACGCAGTATCAACGAAAATAAGAGAACAATTCGTTTGCGCTTCAATTAAACAAACTTGAATCAAACGTAGTTGTATATTATATTCGAGGGTCGTTTGATAAGTAGCCGCGACCTCTAATTAAAGTTAGTGTAGTAATTATTTTAATAGCTAGCTAAATTATAATTTTAACTTTGTTAGTAATTCGTTAAAAGTATGCTTACTTTGGTACGCAAAGTTTTTCATGGTAATGATTATTTAAGTAGCCGGATTTCATAGACTGTGAGAAACCCCATTGGTTTTACATTAAAAAGCAACATGCGATCCAAGAGTCTTCGATAGCATGTTGCCCTCTAATACTCAATCAATCGGAACCCGTTACTAATAAAAAAGGTATCTTCCGTGAACTTTTATGCTTTAAAATGATAAAAAGAGAAGGAGGATATGTCTCATAAACTGATCGAAGAGTATTTCGAATGGGCTAACGGCAATATTATGGGAATCATGAGTATACATATATTAGTATAATGAATGAGTACACCGAAGATCGTTAGAAGAGTGTTAGTAGACATATATCATCCGAATAGTCCAGGTCGTTGAGTCGCTTTATTAGGTTGCACTGAATGCCATTGAGGGATGTGTTGTCCAATTTTCGCATGACGTTATCCAATACTATTAAGAATAGTAGTGCAGAGAGAACATACCCTTGTCTCCTAGTATGTTTGTCCCTAAGCTTCCCCTTGTATTAAACCCGATATCCGGCATTCCTGTACATTTCCAAATTGAGTTCAATTATCTTTCTCGGAATGCCCAATTTGCAGAGTGCTCTCAAGATTGCGCGTCTACTGATGGAGTCTAATGCGCGTTCAAACTTCACGAAGAGAAGATGTAGTGGTGAGTTTTGTTCGTTTTGATTGTTCGATTATGGTTTTGATATGTTCTGTACAGCTTCTTCCAGGTCTAAAGCCGGCTTGTTATTTTCTGATTTGCTAATTGACCGCTGGTACAGATATCCGCTCAAGAATGATCATTGCTAAAACTTTCATTGTACTGTTGAGAAGGGAGATGCCTTTCCGGGTCTTGCACTCTCTATAAGGTTGCCTTTCTTCGGGATTGTTATAGTCCAGCCCTCTTTTTCCATTTCTGTGGAATTTTACCAGTATCCCATGATTCTACCAATAGTGGAGTTAGAGTATCTACCGTCACAAATGCATCGCCATTTAGTAAATCTGTTGGAATATTATCCATGTCGGCTGATTTGTTGTTCTTTAGCTTCTGAATAGCACTTTTAACTTCCCGTTCCGTTGGTGGATGGGTATTTATGGTTTCGTTACAGTTATCATCATGGAACTCGTCATTATCTTCGCCATCTGTTCCGTTGTTTTCCCTTTTTATCCCTTTTTATCTATTTAGCTGTTGATTTTCTGTGGTTAGGACTTGCCCGCAGATGAATTCTTTATTGGTGGTAAGTTTGTAAATTTTCCGGCGACCCTTTTTACAGATTCGAGAATGTTTTCGGTGTATTTTCTGCGCTAATTTATTGCCATTTTCTTTATTTGCTTTGCAGTTTCTTCATATTTATTCCGATTTTCCGCCGTATTTGCAATTTTTTCCACGTATACCATCTCTAACCCATGGTTTCCTGGTATATAGTTTTGGTATAGCCAGTTTTAGTATAGTTTTGGGAGATTGAGTTGGAGCGTTTTTTTGAATTTGCCTTTGGTCGCAATATTTTGCAATCTTTCAATGTAGAATTTTATCCGACTGATCTTTCCACGGTTCACTGCTGCTGGTTTGATTTTAAATGTTGCTATTACCAATTGTTCTGGAAAATACAGATATGTCTTAATAAAATTAAAAAGTGATAGATCGGAAGATACTGATTGTTAGAGTTTTCAAGAGGAAATTAAACAATCTGATGGATGGCGTGAATTCGTGTTAAAATTTTGAAGACTATAGATGTTGGAAACATTCAATTAAATGATAAAATCACGGGCCCATCACGGGGAAATTAATATTTTAATATTAACTTTGCCAATTGTTAAACTCAGTTATAGTATTTGAAGACAAAATCTGCCAAAACATTCAATAAGATTACGAAAACCATGACTTTGTAAGAGCACGCCTTTAGCGACTAAAATTGAAGTGCATCATCAAGTGGATGAAAAATACTAATCATTTCCGACTGATTACAGTTACAAGCAAGACTACCCTGAAAGAGGCTCAATTCAAAACCCTTTGAATCCTGATCCTGGCCCAAAAAAAAATATTTTTACTGTTTAAGGCACAGGTACTTACCATACAAGCATAATACATTATCATTTTAAATTGAGATAAATTATCATTTCTATGCAATAATATATTCGGACTCAGTCGATGTTAGCGGAGTCGACAAAGTAAAAATTAATTTATTTCGGGTGAATTTAATTAATCTATAAACTATGCGGATAGTCGTGTAATTAAATATTTTTTTTTTAATTTTGCAAAAAACAATTTTTCGACTCGATCATTGAATGGTGTGAGTAATAAAAACTATTTTAGTATATACAGTGGCGGTATTGATATTTTTACAATTATGTCCGCGACTGTAAGGATTCATTCACAAAACATGGTGAAATTTCTAAAGATAAGATAAAAATTACGACCAATTCGATTAGATAGCGCCGCTATATTCGAAATCCGTTTTTGATTGCGACATTAGTTATATAGGCACCATGCTTCTGAAAGTGGCGCTTTTTTTATTTTTTGTTGCAAACATTCGTAATTCATTTGAAAGTGTTTTAGTACCAAGCGGTCGAATTGTACACGGACAAGATGTGGCAGAGGGACAATTTCCATTTTACGCTAGAATTACATCAACTAGCTCGGGTAAAGAAAAATTGTGTGGTGGATCTTTGATCTCTTCCAACTGGGTTTTAACGGCGGCTCAATGTGTTCAAGGGTATACTTTATTTCAAATTGGACTTGGATCTAGATTATTGCAAGTTCCTCTCGTGACTCGTATCTCGGATTCAACCAAAGCACATGTCAATCCATTGTATAATCCCACCACAATGTTTCAAGATGTGGCTTTGATACAAATCGGTGAGGTGCCTTTAAGTGATCTAATTAAACCAATTGATTTGCCCTGGTGGATATATGGATATGATGACTTTTTCATTAATTTAAGTGCCCAAACCATGGGATTCGGTCACTTAGCTGGTATTTATATACAAACTCAAATCATCAAAATTGTTTGTACATTAAAATATTTTGGTTTTTAGACGGTTCATATTCGGAAATACTTCAATATATCAATATTGAAACAATTCCAACCCCAAGTTGTCGTGACATTTACGGATCGACCACTATTGGTACGGATAAGATTTGCGCTCGGGGCCAAGATATTAAACAAAATATTTGCTATGGTGATTTTGGTGGTCCATTGATTTATAAAAATGCAACCACGACATTTCAAATTGGAATCGCATCATTTTTTTCAGTTATGCCATGTGAATATGGCCATCCATCAGCATATACTCGGCTCGAAAGTACTTTAAAATTTGTCGAGTATATAATCGGGTGGCGGGGCGATTAAACATTTTAGCATTTATTCTATCCACTGTACCTTACATATGCATCTACATGTATATATATATATATATATATATATATATATATATATATATATATATATATATATATATATATATATATATATACATGTATTCTTCTAAATATTTTTATAGCTAAAAAAAAAAGAAAAAATTTATTTATGATTACGAGTTTCCGAACAGTTCGACTATTTGTAAACTTGGATAAGTTTTGAGGTTTTTTTTGTAATATAATTAAAAAAAATTAAGAAAATTTATCGAAAAATCTGTGTTGTTATTTTTAATTTTGTTTGTTTTTCCTATTTCTTCAATTTTTCAATCAACCAACAACTTAAAAACGATCAAATTATCTTCTTTTTAAGCGGATAAATTTTGTGTTTAAGAATTTTCATTGTTTATATCATTGAACGATGCATGATAATATTTTTTGATTATGCATAGCTTGAATACTCGTATGTACACATATCGCATATGTTAATTTTATTTTATTTTTTATTTGAATTGCCGAATTATACCGTGCCCATACCAATTGGTTCAAGATCATATTAATATGATTTGATTTAGTTCTAAACTAAACAGTAAAACCTTGATAATCTTATTATGCTAGAGTCGGCCCAGCTCTAATAATCCTATAAAGTATAGTAACCTTTTATTTTTTTAAGGTTATTTCAAGGTTAAATTCTTTAACTAAAATCTTTCTATGACTCACTCCTGTGGTCGGTGGTGTATTCGCATACGTCGTAAAATACAAAACGTGCATGACATCTTTCGAATTCTATCTTATGATCCTTTGCTTGGCTGACAAGTCCTGAAGACCCTTTTATGCATTTTAAGACCAACTTATGCTTCCCGAACAATTTATTGCTGGTATAATTAAGTTACCTTCAATCTAGTTTCGAACCTTACTTATTTGTAGATTACCTGGAGTCATTACCTAGAATTTCAGCGATATTTCCACGACAACTGTCAAAATTCCCTATCAAATGCTCTTGGAATTTCCACATATTGATACATTTTTATAATTAATTTTTTGCAACAAATTTCGACAAAGCTGCCCATTATTTTATGAATTTACATTAAATTTGTTCAATAATACATGAGTTACATGTTGACTCGGTTAGTTTAATCACTGACACCGAATTTGTCTGCCAAGATCTTATCTGCCCTCGTTCATTTAGTACCCTCATCCATTTCAAAACTTGAAAATTCAATTTAATTAGTCGGTGTCGATGAAATCTTGACATTATTTTATAAATATAAAGCTTTTGTCTAATATTTGGGGTGCCATATATATACACAGTAGTATACATAGTGCCCTGAGTCAATATCTTTGTTTGATCCAAATACAAAAATTTAATGAATTAAAATCAAAGTAAATACCAATCAAAATTAAATGTGACAAAAATTTTATTTTTCATTAAATTTTTGATAACAAATTGATAACACCAATTGATTGCGTCAAAAGTATTTTTTGAGTTCTAAGAACTGAGGGGATACCGAAATTTACCTAAACATTAAATTTGGTGTTTTCCAATTTAATATAAGAACGTCAAATTTACTACTAAGCTACTCTGCGCTCTAGCTCTTCGTATGGTTCTAGACAATCCAAAAAAGCTAATAAAAGAAACTTTCTGAGCGAAAAGGCTTGATCAGTGATTGACAAATTCAGACGAAATCCTCCTTGGTAGTCACCTACAACTATTGCTTAATGATAATCCATTTACAAGAAGGTCTAACCGTATACAAGATTACAAACATCTTCAACTAAATTTTTTTTTAAACAAGATAACAAAAATGAAAAATTTCATTATTGGCGGTGATTTTAACGCCAAAAAACTAACAACCCACAAAGGAAAGGAGCTACCTTCCACAGGTCAAGCAACAAAATGCGTGTTTTACTCTGGAGGTAAACAACATACTGGCCTATGGATCCAAATTAAAATTCGTTATCTCATAGATTTTTATGTAACAAAAGGGTCAGAAAACTACGTATCCATAGAAGACAGTCAATGACTATCGTCAAACCACTCTCCTTTAAACATGACCCTTAAGTGTAATGATTAAGACAGAGTCGTTGCCCAAATTAACAAACCAGAAAACAAATTGGAAACTGTTCCAGAAACTAGTCAGTGACAATATCAATCTTCAATGGCCAGTTAAGAATTCAGCACAATTGGAGGACCAATTAGAATAATTTAATAATATTATCCATCAAGCAGCTTGAAATTGTATGCCTAACAGTAACAAAATAAACTCGAACACATATGAACTTCTCTTTGGTTAATTAATTAATCGTCTGTTTTGATTACTTAAATTACTGAATTGATAAGTTATGCGTCATATAACTCCAATTTTGCATCCAAGGGGTACTTTTTGTTTTCAATACTCAAAAATAAGCTGCATATGGTTTAGGCACCATCATTATCGTGTACGACCTATTGGTATATCAACTAGATTCAAAAATGATAGTTTTATGATAGATTGTATTAATCACAAAACACTTTTTTATTCCACTGTACATAAATAATTGTTTGTAGTTGTGTAATGACGCGAACTATTCACACTCGTACACATGCTACTACCACCATGAATAAAGCTCATCGCTGATGATTCTAAAATAAACTCATTCAATTTTTTTTACTTATACGAGTAAATGTAAACAAAAAGCAAAAAGTAAATCAAAAAAAAAAGTGAATTCAATATATACTACAATCTTTAGTCATTCACTTCAGTTTTGTGTCGCGATCTGTAAAGTTTATAAAAGTAAAAAAAAAAATTTTTAATTTTAGTTTATAAATAATCATCAGTCAAATAAGACGTTCGGTTAAAAAAAAATAAAATCAAGTGAAAATAAAAATTTGAAGTGTTCTTCAGTACTGTGATTTAAAAGTGTGATTCTAAAAAGTACTAAAAAAAAATGCATATACATCCAAGTTCGCCTAATTCATCTCAAGCGTTGCCCGAAGAAATAGCGGCAACTAAAATTCAAGCTGGATTCCGAGGGTATAGGGTGCGCAAACAATTAAAAGGAAATGAACCAGCCCGCCAACAAAAAATTACAATATTTAATTCCAGTAATAACAATAATAATAATAATAATGATATTAGTAATAAAGAAAATTTACGTTTAAATCATAAATTAACAGATGATTCTCATAATTCTGATACAATAGGATACAATGCACACAATAATAAATTGAGCGGCTCTGGTGCCAACGGGAATAGTGATGACGGAATTGAAGATAAATCAGCGACCAAAATTCAAGCTGGTGTCCGAGGATTTTTAGTGCGCAAAAAACAAAAGGCGGCAACCGATGCAGCAACAAAAATTCAAGCTAGTTTTCGTGGTTTTAAAGTGCGAAAAGAGATCAAGAAGAATCGAAAATAAGTGATCAATGCCTGTTATAGAATTAGAGTATATATTTATATATATCATTAGACTAACTAAATCTGTTATATATATATTTTTGTATTAATTATTATTACATAGCGTAGTTTTTACTAATCGATCTATAAGTTTATATAGTGTTTTCCAAATATTACAGTATTTTTACCGATCAAAATCGTTTCGAACAAAATTATAATTAAATCACCCATCATAAATCGTAAAGGAATTTTGTCGAAAGGGCTGTAAATTAAATAATTCAATTAATAATATTTTTAAAATATTCACTTTCAAGATCAAGAACCTTATGAGTCGCTTTATATAATTAAATATATATATATATATATATATATATATATATATATATATATATATATATATATATATATATATATATATATATATATATATATTTATATTTATATATATATATATATATATATATATATATATATATATATATATATATATACAGTGTTTGTGTGTCTGGCTTAGAGTATAGTTTAATAGGTCAAGTGTAAAAATTATTTTAAAACACAAATAATTAATTTTTATTAATTAATCATATTATTTTGTTGACATTTTAATACGATAATATATATATATATATATATATATATATATATATATATATATATATATATATATATATATATATATATATATATATATATATATATATATATATTTATATAATATTGTAAGTAATATTTAATATATGCAGTGACTCAAAATTAATTTTAAAATTAAAATTAATTATAGATCATTAATTAAATTACCGGTAAAATACCAAAAAAACAAAATTAAAAATTATAGAAAAATTAACGAAGTGTTAATTAATAAATATCATATGTTAAATAAAGTGAAAAATTTAATTTATATTTTTAAAATTATAATTAAATATTAAATAAAAAATAAATATATATATATATATATATATATATATATATATATATATATATATATATATATAAAATAAAATATAAAATAAAAAAAAAATTAATTTAACTAAATTAAAATTAAAATTATTGTGTATGTATCTATACATTTTATTTAATTTGGCCACCATCGAAAATTAATCGAAAATTAATGTTCTGAAACGGATATGATTTTATGATTTTTTTGTTACTGGTAAACTGTAAAAATTTCATCAATTTGCCTATAATTAATTTAGTTAAAATCCAAGACATCTGTCTGCACCAATTGTTGCTTTGATTATTTGTTTAGCCCAAGATATTTTCTTTCATATAGTCAAGCGAATATAATCTCAAATGTGTCAGACGTAGCTAAGCTAAATTCAGCAGTCAGAAAATATGATGAAGAAACACAGTATTGAAATTTGTTGGGATTTAATCCAACTCGCGTAAGGCAATCGCTTTTATCCATTATTTCTGTCAGAAAGGACGTTTTGCGATGAAGTAGAAAGTAAACAGTAAGAAGTTGAAAGTGGGCTGTCATCAGCAAAGAATCAGTATATTGGTTTGAGAGTTTCTGATAGAAGATTATTGATGCAAATTACTAAAACGATCGGAGCAAAAACGATCCGCTGAGGGAGACCCGCGTTTAAAAAATGTGTAACGAAAGTCGCGCCATCTACCACTACTTGGATTTTGCGGCAAAGAAGAAAATGCTAAATCATAAAATTAACGAACCGTGAATGCTAACTGCTATCAATTTGCATATCAAACCCTTGTTCCAGATGTGATTAAATGCGTTCGCTTTTATGGTCTCAAGTACTTTGGAAAGCACCGAGATGCTTAATGCGGCGCTTAGACGAGCTGGATCGAGAGATAATCGGGGTGTTAAGTTATAATCAGCTAAATTCGAGCTTGCAGTAAATTTTTAGGGCAAAGAGATCAGCTTTTTCTTGGGCAGTAGACGGTTGCTGCTCTGCATTCCTAATTATGCCAAGGGTTACCTTATTTCTTTTGGCTTAGAGAGTCTATATAGAAGAAATGAACTGCTCTATCTCTGTGAGAATTCCAGTCAAAATCAGAAAGGCTGCACTATCAGTATTACTAATGGCAAAACAAGAGTACCATTTAAACTCTTGGAAGAACTTGATCATTCCTACCCAGTCCATCCATATTTTTACAGTGCCATAATTAACGTTTAGGATATCAACGTTCTGTTAGTATGACTACGGCGTTGGAAATTCTGCTGTAATCTATGGTCAGAACTTCCGTTTTATCGATAAATTTAATTTATTTTACCGATAAAATTAATGAAATTTTAACGGCAAATTTAGCTAGAATTCGAAGAAAAAAAGGATGTCAAAGTGGTTCTTCAATTTGAAAACAAAAGTTCCGGTACGCAACTGGCAACTATCCAATCACCAGAATCACCAAATTTAAATATCGTTTAGACATACTTGAAATTCGTAACCCAATTTAACTAACAATACATAAACCAACATACAGATGGGGCCCTAAACCTAAATTTTTTTTAGGTCAGTCTTTACGTCTGACTTTACGTCTTCTTCCCATTATTCACTGACATGTGATGCATTAGGATTGCAATAAATTTGTCGTTTCTGGTTTCGAAGCTTGTAACGAAAAATATGTATTATATTTTCTACTACCTGCGTGACTAATTATTCGGTGGAATGTTAAAAGTTCTTCAATTAATAATCCACTGAGTAACCATCATATGTATGGTGGCCATTACAGACAAATATTTAAGTTCATGTCTCATCATCTGCATAAAATCTTGTATAAGATAATTTTATTATCTTAAACAAATGGATGGTTTTATTGTTAATTGGAAATATACTATGTTAATTGGAGTCGGTTATCTCCAACTGAACTTCAAAAGTGCTGTCAATCCGTGAGAATAAGGTTAGTTCTCTTTTTTAATTTAAAAGCTTGTTTTAGTAGAATTGAGATGATTTGCTGCGCGTTAGTAGAAAATAATTACGCTAGAGATTTGTGTGTATTATCACCAGACCCGATAGCAATGTTTCTTTGATTTATTTAAATGCCTACAGCTTGGCAGCTCTGCAAGTTATATGTATTCCTGGGCTACATTTTCATTGGGATATGGTTTGCTATGGTTAACCGTATGGCACAAAGTTCATAGCAAATTTCTAGTAATCTATATAGTAAATATTAGAATTTGAATTTGTGTCGAATGTCTGTTTAATGGTTTGTAGGCCACCCTAAAGAAGTTTCTCACTTGTTGTCGATGTCAAAGAAGTCGATGATGCCTACGTTAGTGCTACAGCTGGTAGGTTATCGCCTATTTTGGGTCTAAGTATGCCTTTCGTTTATACTTTGCAACTTCATGTTATTCGGTCTGTTGAAATTTTGCCTAAGCGTCGCTCAGTTGTTGGAACTGATTTTTTGTTTTTTGACATTTGGCTTTATTTTTGGCCTCATAAAAAGATAGAGTGGTGGGTACGCTTCAGCCCCATATTATTGTATATAAAACAATAAGGTTTATGAAATTCAAATTGGTCGGATTTCATTGCACAGTACAGTGGTAACATTTGATTAAAAGATCACGAAAATAATAGCTTGCATTTAAAACTAAAACGACAAAAATAAATTAATTAATTATTTAAAATTTAGTCTTTAAATTTAATTATGACAAATATTTACAATCATACCTAAGGTATTTAACGTAAATCAAATGAGCTAAGGCGATAATTTTTCAAATATATTTCTTAATTTTGCGCACGTTTAGTAATTCCATCTTACGTAGATTACCAAAACTTTCAACATAAAAATTGAAGTAGCATGAATTGAATCGTCTTAAGATTTATTTATGTTCTTTTCTAATTTATGTTTACATTGGCGCATAAAAGATTTAAAGATGGACACAGTTTATTTTGATTTTTCAAAAAAATTCGGATTTGGAAAATAAACAAATCCTCCGTAGTTGGAAAGTTAGATTATTTATTTTGTCGAATAGCCAAGCGTTAATCGATTAGATGCAATCTTTAGTAACTATTTATGTTGGGTTGACCTTATACGTTTATTATTGTTTGGTAATTCGAATTTTTAAATCAAAATATACAATTTTTGATAAAGTTGAGTTCAAGGTAGGTAAAATAAATAATTCAATTTGATTATGGTCGATAAAAATTCGTTTTGAATCAATTTGATTCTATTTATTAGAATTCGGACAATAGTTTTAACATTTTCACTTCGATCTATTTTATTGTTGTTGGTATAAATTGAAATAATATTTAAAGCACACAATATAGTATTCAATGTTTATTGTTATGTTTATATTGTTACAGTTGTAACAATAATGTTTGTATAATGAAAACCCAATCAAATAGGTGCCATTCAAACTCTTCAATTGCGAAATTTATAAAGTTTTCATCATGATATTGCGATTTAATAAAAATAATAAACTTCCATATAGGTGTTTGTAAAATATAGGTGTTTGTAAATAAAGACTCAAAACCGGATTCTAGGCAGTCTGCTCAAGAAGCCAGATAACAAAACCAAGCTGATTTTTTTTGGTTATCATTAAGGTTAGTGGGAGGACACCAAACTCCTCGCCGATAGTTCGAGACATTACAGATCATTAAATCTATGATGACGAAGTTGTAACACGAGTGGGAACATTAATCATTGATTCAAGCTCAAAAGAAGAAACATTTAATCATCATAATGAGATGGAATGTTTAATATGATTGTCTCCAATTATTAGATTTTTTGTCTTAGTCTTATCTATCCCGATAACAATTGATAACAATATCAATTACCAAATGTCTAACTTAAATGGATTAAAGGACTTAAAATTCACTTTATTATAGGTAAATGCATTATAATTATCAGTATAATATTTCAAATTTTACTAACTATGAGACGAATATTTACACAAAAGCGTAAAATTTTAACTAGATATCTGATTCGAATGGTTTAAAGGTTTTAGACCATAGACTGTATGTGTACTCGCCAGTCATCACCACCAGTGTTAAATTTGAATTA
The DNA here is from genome assembly GCA_963556175.1 of Tipula confusa. Taxonomy (NCBI): domain Eukaryota; kingdom Metazoa; phylum Arthropoda; class Insecta; order Diptera; family Tipulidae; genus Tipula; species Tipula confusa. The sequence goes on from OY744475.1 coordinate 231,598,799, forward strand.
GATGTCCGGTCTTAACAGTTTATACCTATCCCGATTGAATTTATTATCTGTAAATGTGCGATACTAAAATTTATTTAAATAGATGTACTTTGTCTGTATATTTCAAATTTAATTGTAAAACTTTAACAAGTGTAAATTGTAAATGGTTGTTCGACTACAGATTTCAAATTAAACTAGATATAAATCAATCGAATTTTTTACATTTATTACTGGCTGATTTGAATGATTTATATTAAAATTAAAATTTAGGCCAACGTTAAACTAATACTTTAGTACTAATATGTTACTAATCTGGTTGAATTTTTATATTTTCAAAAATATCAAATAACTCAGAAGCATCTAGTTTTTTAATTGTAAATTAAATTAAAATTAAAAATTTAGTCGAAAATTCGTATTGCCAAAATCTTTCATCAATTAAATTGAAATTAAACGCATGCTCTAATTACTCCACTTAATAATAAATTCAGACTGGATCAAATGTAAAATAAAAAATAAATAAAAATTTCTTCAGAACACCAAATGTGTGTTCCATAAATCAGATGTAGGTCAATATTGGCTTACATACTTACTCGAATATTATAAATTTATTATTTTTGTAGTAAAATTTGAAATTTTTTACACATAATTAAATAAAAAATTTATTGTGTTTTAAGATGAATGATGGATTAGTTTTATTTTTTTGTTGTTGGTTGTTGTTCCTAAATCTAAATTTGTCTGTATACATAACATTGCAATATCGGGTGAATGAATCGAATAAATAGGTCAATGGAACTCTGTAAACGGAAAAAATATGTTTGGTCGGGATTAAGTTGAAATCAAATAACTATTTTATATATTTGGTCTAGGCTTTAACTATATGTTTTTTTTATCATAAAAACTATTTAATCTAAATAGTTGGGTATTACAAGATATGTTTAAACTAACATTATTCAGGTGTATATAAGTGGTATGATAAGTATATGCCCCTACACAAATAACAGTTTTTTTAATGATCTTATCGTTAGAACCAAATCTCGTTCGGTCTAGCCATTTTGGTTAAGCTCTTAAACTATCTACAAAACATACAAATAGTTTAATTCAGGTACAATAGTATCCAAATTTATAACTCACTACACAACAATCGAGAATTCCATGTAGATCGGTATGTTGTGTACGTTTTTGTACTTGAACATAAGTTTTAATTATAGACGGAACACACATACTATCATATTATTACGAGATAAACAATAATGTAATTTGGATAAATATAGGAAAAACAACGATACTCTCGATGCGATGTTTGTTTCCAATGAAGAACTTAAAAAATAATTTATGGCCTATCGTAAAAGTGTTCAAAAAAAATATAAGGGAAATTTAAAGTATGATCACTCGACAATAAATAAGATAAACATTTAAGAATTGTATACAACATCTGAATTTGTTTTTTTCAAATATTTGACACATATTTAAATTATGATATCAATTTAAAGTGTTAAAGACCCAATTTGTGACAAACGGTTGTGTCAACATTGAAAATTGTATTTCTTGATTTCACGAACACTAGCAATGGGTAAGATGAAAATGTATCGTCGTTTTTTTAAGAGTAAATAACAATTTTTGTTTGATAACTTCCAATACATTATCAATGGGTTATCCTCTAGAATAAGGTTAGAATATTGCCTTTGCACTGCATGCAAAGATGTACGTCTCTGTAAAATTGTATCGACTTATAATGATTTCCTCAAAGTTAAAGCAATTAAAAATAATAAATTGCCAAGCAAAATATTTTACTGATTCAAACAGATATCTGTACATTTTTGTAAATGGTAACAAATTTTTTGATTTTACTTAATTAATCGACTCTTGTCTGGCTAATTTCCAAAACTACCGACTGTTGCATTTATCGAAAGCATAATTAATACTACATTGCTCATCATCTCAAAAACTGTCTAAAAAAATATGACTATGTTTATTTATAATTTAACAGATACGCCTAGAATTATAATGTTTATCGGGCCCACACTTAGTTGGACATTATGATTCATTTGGTTTTTTATACATACATTTTTCAAAAAAACGTGCATGCTTTAATTTAGTTTTGCTTCGATTTCTGACAATAAAATAATTCTTGACAGTTTTTATCGTTTACATCTGATGAATTAAGTGTATAATTAAGTATCAAATTGTGTTTGTTCTACCAGTTTCCAGTCAAAACTTCTTTCCTATGAAACTTCACTTCGAGGTTAGTTTGTTTATTTTGTCAGTTGTGTATCATTTGTCTGTATGTCTTCTACTTTTATAAAACTCGTTGCTTTTCAAGAAATTCGAAGGTAAAAAAGTAGAGATTACCTGTCCCAATGGACAATGGTTTAAGTGGAGATGACATCAACAATATAAGTGTCGTATTAGAGGCTCAGATAAAAAAGGATTTTCTTTTATTTAAAGCAGTCTCTAATTGTAGTGCAAACTACGTTACGGATGTGACTCGCCCCAATCTTATAATTATTTCTCATCACGAGCCTGCGAATGATAGCCAACCCCATATACGATGTGGTGGTCTATGATGAAAAATTATGATGTACTGCGGTATCTCCCACTATTTGCATGTGGTTATTACTTCCTAATAAAATATCTAATTAAGCTACAATGGCAGTTTTCGTTAAGTTCACTGTCACAAAAAATTCTCAAATCCAAATACTACATGACGATAAGCCTACCAATTTTAACTTAATAAAGTTTATGCCATAAAATAAAATTTCACCAATTAAAACTGAGAACTTTAAATCGAAAATTCTGATATTACGTGATGACTTGTCCTTTAAACTGTGAAACTTATGGCAAAAATCGAAAATTCTCAAAACTTCTAAAAAAAATTCCATCATTTCTAAAAAATTCTAAAAAATTCAGAAAATGATGTTTAGGTGATTAAAACTGTAAAATTGATGGCAAAAATCGAAATTCCTAGAGCTCAGAAAATACAAGGTCAGGTATAATAAACTTTTGAAAATTAAGCTCCAAATTGTTTGGTTTGATAACCAAATTTTTTTTGGGTGCAGTATTGCTGTCACTTCACTGCACTATTACTTTAGGTCTGTCAACATTCGGGATCATGATAACCACCTCCGTGTTAACATTGATTCGATACTCAGAAAATGTGTAACCAAAAATGTAAACCAAAGCTCTATTAATCATAAAATGTTTGAAAACCACTGGCGTCTACTCCAAATCAAAACATATTTTCGATGTTCGCACCTACTCTTCGTGCCGCACACCGCGCAGTTATCATACAGATTTTAGACATTTCAGTTAAATAAAAATACAAATTTGTTTCTTAAATATTTATTTATATTTTATATATACATATAACCTAAAAATAATATTTTGATTTATTTTTAATATAAAATAAATTATTGAATTATTTTTAATTTTGGAAACTGCGTAACAACAAAATCATTCGACGAGTGGAACCATAATAAAATTCGCTCGTCCGTATATAAACGAATAAATATAACACGGTATATGTCTTAATAACAGATTTATTCAATCAAATCAACCAAATTGTCCAAAATAAAATTTATATATTTCTGTTGGAATATAAAAAAAAATGAGGAAAATATGATTGTGTATACACAGAGTTTTGGTATTTCCGGTCGGGGTGCGGGCGATGGGAAAATATTTTCCATCTGTAATTATACATTTTTATGAATTAAAAGAAAAACGAAATAAGAAAATCATATTATTTTGACTTTATATGAAAATTCGTGTCAAGGTTTTAGTTACCTTGATGGAAATTGTAATTCTATTTTTGTATTTAGTTTTATGAATGAATTTAATTAGTTTACAATTATTTTAACGATTTTGTTTACAAATACATATTTCCAATTTACGACTAGTAATATTTTCTAATGTGCAATATTCATAAAACGATTTTGAAAATTAATTTTTATAAAAAAAAAACGGTCAATCAATTAATTTTAAATCAATTTACTTTAATAATTTTCCGATAGATGGCAGGCTTTTCTTATATGATTTATAAATAACATAATATTGAAAACTTCATTATCGACTCAAAAGTGTTATAATTTCATATTAAAAAGTTTGTTTGACTTACATTAGTTTACACATTTTAAAGTTGTTAATTTGGGAAAAATGTTGCGTTAAATAAATAAGATATTTAGCAAGTAATGTTAAATGGTCAAATGTAATCGAATTATTTGGTTGTCGTAACGTTTTTTAGCTGCACTATAATATTAAAAAAGTAGTACAGTTTAAAATCAAATCCATTGGATTTTTCTAGTTGGAATTAGTTTCAAAGTAGATGGTTACTGTATGTTTGCGGGAATGAAGAGTTTATAAAGAGTTGGCTAATGACATTTCCATTCTAACATTCTGAAGAATGAGAGTGGTTTGATGCTGGTGATTTTGTTTACAAATACATATTTCCAATTTACGACTAGTAATATTTTCTAATGTGCAATATTCATAAAACGATTTTGAAAATTAATTTTTATAAAAAAAAAACGGTCAATCAATTAATTTTAAATCAATTTACTTTAATAATTTTCCGATAGATGGCAGGCTTTTCTTATATGATTTATAAATAACATAATATTGAAAACTTCATTATCGACTCAAAAGTGTTATAATTTCATATTAAAAAGTTTGTTTGACTTACATTAGTTTACACATTTTAAAGTTGTTAATTTGGGAAAAATGTTGCGTTAAATAAATAAGATATTTAGCAAGTAATGTTAAATGGTCAAATGTAATCGAATTATTTGGTTGTCGTAACGTTTTTTAGCTGCACTATAATATTAAAAAAGTAGTACAGTTTAAAATCAAATCCATTGGATTTTTCTAGTTGGAATTAGTTTCAAAGTAGATGGTTACTGTATGTTTGCGGGAATGAAGAGTTTATAAAGAGTTGGCTAATGACATTTCCATTCTAACATTCTGAAGAATGAGAGTGGTTTGATGCTGGAAACATACCTATCTCCGATAATAAAAACCCTAATTCGCAGCCGGTGAAATGGATTCGCTTTCTCGAATTTTTAAATAAAATTACGATTATGAAAAGGTAAGATCGAAATGTTAAGCTGTTTCTAGATAATGCGAATGTCACGATAAATACAGAACGTAAAACTTAATTACCGCCAGCTATAAAATTATAAAAACTATAAAATTGTTATGAATAGTACAGAATTAATTGTTTTTGAGATAGCTTTTTGTTATGTAACATCCTCATAATCATACTTAAAATATGTGTAAGTACTGCTTTATAACTTTATGATGAGCTTTATCTTAAATATAAAATTTTGATTTTGCAGGTAAATTTTTATAAATTAAATGGTTTATTTTTAAATTTTTTGTTTATAAAGTCATCGGTCGTATAGTGATGGTTGAGGTGTTGCCTTAAACACATCGCGCTCGTGAGTATGATTGACACCGCTGACCTCAACACCGTGACCAATTGTGTCTAAAATTGTAAACTCGTTCATTTGGCTCACCACCTACAACGATCACCAATTGTAAAAATATAGTCTGAATGATCTTGTAAAAGATCTCAGTAAGGGTCAACTCCCGCCTGTATTCCTATTGACTTTTTTTGGTTATGAAGTAATGTATTATACTAACAGGTTTAAGCGAAACTATAAATTGTTTATATAAAGTGCAGGTAAAATTAACCAAAAACTTGTTAAAGTTAAGAAGTTCCTAATGTTGTTTTAAATTATTGCCCCTAAGACCTAAGGTATCTAAATAAAAAGGATTATAACAGGTTGATTTTTATAGCAAAAGATATTTTCTGGGGGTGAGATTCCCAACCCCAGAAGGGGTTTTATACCATAAACTAACATTTTGGCCTAGCGACACAAGTAAATTCCAGATCTCATTGATTTCTACATTACAACTTTACAAGAGGAATAGCCTAAAACTACGTCTTTTTAGAAAATAGTGAATGCCTTTTTTCGGATATCACCCGTCGATTTGAGTGCTAGATTATCTGTAAAACAATGATACTTATATAAAAATTAGTTTAAACGTTTTATAATTTAGATTGTCCAGTTGAAATCAGAGATTTCTTTAGAGAGTTAGTTAGTGAAAAGTAAAAAGCAAGAAAAGCATGGCAGAGAAACCGAGCACCACAAAGCTAAATAACTCTTAATTACCTTTGCAAAAAATAAGTCAGTTAGCTGATATTTACGTAATATTACTGGCACAGAGTAGTAACTATGGAAAGCTATAAAAGTACTAACAAAATTATCAAATACCACCAATAACAATTGGACGGAGGAAATTAGGTAACAAATGCTAAACAGAAAACAAAACTTTTTACATCTTACCTTGAAGATACATTTCAATCACATGCAAGGGAATCAGAAGAGAATGTAATCCCAGTACATAAAGTGAAACACAACATGTAACACGAAGGGAGTTAAAAAACGAAAATAGCCTATAAGTTAAAATTAATCACGAATGATACTGCGGTTCTAGCAACTAGAGCTAATGTAGATAGAACCTTTAAGTATTGACCTGTTATTACATAATAAGCTGCTAAAATTTATCCAGCTTTGGAGCTGTGCTAAGAAAACTAATATAAAAATAATACAAATCTTTAAAAATAAAGTATTACGTGGAATAGTGAACACTCCTTGGTACATAATGAATGTTAACCTTCTGAGGGACCTAAGTGGGGATGGAATATGGCAGTTAAGAAATCACCAATCATGCGATAAATTTCAATCATGCGACTAATCAATGCGGGTTATATCTCTGCAAAATTGACCATAAGATAGCTAGACAATCAATAGATACTTAGTCTAAATAGATATTTAAACTAAGAAGATGAGAAATTACTTGACAATGTTGCAGATATTAAGAGCTTTTCTTTTTCATTAAAGTCGAAATAATATAATTACGACTGTCAATTTTATTTGAATAAATTTAAATGAGTGAAATTTAAAAATATATCTCTAAATCGAATTTAAACATCATCATTTTTGTTTTAAATAAGGAAATGTATTTTTTAATGAACTTAACAAACAATCCGGTTCCAAATTGTTAATTAAATTACCAAATCCATACCACAAAAAATTTTTTTCGCGCTCGATTTATTGGCCAACGTTCGCATTCAAATCGTAACAACTTACAAAATAACAAAACAATTTAATTATTTATAACATACATAGTATTTTAACAATATAATAACAATAAAACTATAATAATAATTAAAACTATAACATTTGTATTTGAATTTAATTTTTTTTTTCGTTTTTTTTTTTTTATAGCAAAATAATTTAATTATGTTTACTCGTACTTTTGATTCAGTCAACATTTCTTAGATTTAAACTCGATCATATTGCTAAATAATTTGAATACATTTCATCCCAGAATTTTAGCCGATCTGATTCGGGATTAACTTTTGGTACTAGTCTAGCTGATATGTCTAGGTAATTTAAATGACTTGGATCAGTGGTTACCGGTAGCCATTTGACTGCAAGTACTGGATCACGTTCGCCCAGCGGTGTTGGATTTCTGTGTAATACATAAGAAGATTAAATAATTTCGATTTGTAATTCATTTAATAACATTTCTAATCTGGAATGCGTGCAGACATAAAACAGACATAAAAGCATGACGAGGTTAAATGGTATAAAATAGTTGTGTACGACCGTTCCAAAATGGTTTAATTATATGTACCAATTTATAATTTGTAATTTTTATGTTTTATGTTAGTTGAATATACACAATATGATACTGAAAAAGCATAATTTTGCAAAGTGTAAGATTGTGCAGATCTTTTTATAGATTTATTGTTTAAGGTCATTAAAAATGTATAAAAAATATTTTCAAAACTATGCAACATCTGTATGAAATATAATTAGTAAAGATTTTCGTATGTGTAATTGCTTTTATCACGATTTGGATATGTAAATTTGTAAATTGTCCATGAAACTTAAATACAAGACTTAAGCAATATAATGCATTAAAAAATATATTGCTTACCCATATTTGGCGAAATTTGTCCACATTTTGACCATACGTTTTTTAACTTGAATTTCCGATGAGGCTGCATCCAGACTCAAGCTTAGCGCCCCGAATTGGAACAAGTAGCCTAATTCATCTCCGTGGCAAGTGCCTGGTCGTGAAATACCCAAAAGACGTTTATATAGACCAAGTGCACCGTCAAAACTGAACCTATACATATACGTTGAATTTGAGCCGAGTGCATGTAGACGTGCCGAATCCGCAATTCCCTTCATAAACATCATGTCGGTGAGTAGCTATTGTAATTATAACAAATAACAATTCATTCGATCAATTATTTAAAATAATAAAATTTAGCTCACAAATATCATTTCTTCGATCGTTTCTTCCGAAACAGGCCGTTGGCCAAGATAAAAATGTTTCATCTTTTGAGCGATTTTATATGCCTCGGGTGAATCTCGACCTCCTGGAATATACATATTATTTGGCACCATTCGAACAAAATCGTTATTGATGGTATCTAGTAACGATGGTTCCTGATTAAGTCCTATAAGAATTAAATCGGATTAAATTATATATCTTTAATGAGTTCTAATACTGTATAACGTACTTCTCATAAATAGAAGTGCTTCGTGTGAATTAAAACCAGTCATATATGGAATTTTAGTAATCTTTCCCGACCTTAGTGTTTTCATCGGTGATTCGGACATAAACGTTTGATCATCGATTAGATTCTCGTGTATCCTAAAATTATGGAACGAATCACTTTCATATTCCCAGTCTTCAATGGTCGGCACAAACGGTAGACCAACTTGACTTCGTGCATCTTCAACTGTTAATGTTTTCATTGCCGAATCGACTAAATGTCTTGGTGATTCTTTACGTAAAAATTCGAGTAACGCTTTAGTGCTATTAGTTCGAAATCCGAGTACAGCACCCAATCTAAAGGCCCGTTCACGTGGATTGCGTGCCATCGCCCATGGATTTAGAGATGAACCACTTTGTGATATTGCACGATGAAATAGTCCCGCAGTCATTGGTGAAATCATTAGGTATTCGACGGATGAAGCACCAGCTGATTCACCGAAAATTGTCACTTCCGCGGGATTACCACCAAATGCGGCTATATTTTCTTGAACCCATTTCAGGGCGAGCACCTGATCCTGATTTTTAGACAACAAATAAATATTACTTCATTTTATTCAACGACTTGTGTCCGACATTGAAGTCAAATCACGACATTGACTTAACATTTTTTTTATAAATGTATATAAACTTGTATACATGTTGTGTAATATTGCAAGATCGAGTTGCAAATTATTAATAAAATATGAAAGTGAAAATAGTTTACCTTTAAGCCCGCGTTTCCAGATGCATCTGCACCAACACTAAGAAATCCGAGTGCACCGAGTCGATAATTTATGGTGACGAGAACAACACCTTCGGCGATTAAAAAGTCTGGACCATAAATAAATGAGTTACCGGAACCAAATGAATATCCACCCCCATGTATAAAAAACATAACGGGTAGCTTAGGGTGACCATTTTTCGTCGGTAGCTCTGGTGTGTATACATTTAAAAATAGGCAATCTTCATTACCTTTGTACGTATTCAAGATCATATTGCGATGTGGACATGAATTTCCTTCGCGCATTGCATTTCGTGTATTCCGCCATTGTTTTTCGGGTAACGCCGATTTAAATCGTCGTGGACCAACCGGTGGCTGTCCATACCGAATCCCCTTAAAACTATAAAAATATCCGGCTGTACCAGATTTATAGTACTGTTGTCGACCCCTTAATTTCCCGTTTGGCGTAACAATAACCACCTTCGATTCTTGCTGAAAATATGTAATAGATAACAAAAAATTTAGTTCGTTACGCCAAAATATGCAAATTACAAATCTACTCATTTATGGTGATTATGTTATACTTTCACCTTCCGTATCATACGCCTTTGTATTATGCGTATTTTTGTGGATATTCGTTAATTTTTGTACGTATATTGCTCATATATGTACATATGTGTATATAGGATGAAGTAATAATTTGATTTCTTCTTGCTACTACTTAAAAATTTATAGTCAAGGTCGATTGAAATAATCATTAAAACATAAGTTTTATTACCGTTTAGGAAATATGTAAAAATTTTCATAATACTTATATATATTAGGCACAATAAGTCGCCAGACCCGAAAAATATAGCAAATTATGGTAAACAGATTGTCAGTTACAATTGAATAAGGTATGCAATTTTAGTGACTTAAATTGAGTCTTTTCAGTGGACTTATAAAAATTGACAGCTTACATAGGATATCTTAGAGACAAAACAAGGTTCGAACAGGGTTAATAGGCTAACCATCATGTTTCTTCTGAATTTTGCATTAATTTTGGAAATTTTTCATTAATGACATAAATTTGATATAAAAAATATTCGATTTGTGCCATAAAATTCACAATTTTGATCGGCTAACTACTATGTATTTTCCAAATTTTAGACATTTTTAATTTGTCAGGCAGTCTCAGTGAGCTGTCATGAATTTTCTAAATTTCAGAAAATTTCGATTTGTGGCTTACACTTAGTAGCTTACAGAACAGACTATTACAGAAAATCTAAAAAAAACCGTTCTTTTAGTATATTACAGCTATAGCCAATAGTAGCTAAGGTTCGTTCTTATATGTTTAGTGGGTAAAGCATTCTACAAAAATTGAACTTAAAACTTTTATAATGAACGAATGAGACATTTTATCAAGATAATTGAAAGGATGTAGTTATATGTCATTACTGTGTTCAATGTCACTTTTTTATCAGTCACAACTGATTCGGCGTGCCTCGATATTAAAATTATAAACCGAATTCGTGCATGCTCATATAATACATGTCATGTCTAAAACTAATAGATTTACAGTAGATGTGGTTTGAAAACGTAAATTACTTGTCACATGTAATTTATTTCAGATAACTAATTAATTTAAACTTTTAAATTAAAATTAACGAAATATTAACTTGTGTAGAACTTTTACATTAACTATGATCTTGAGCTTAATTTTTGTTTAAAGACTTTCATTGAAAAGATGGCAAATCCATATAATGTATAAAAATATTACAAGCTGTGTGTGTATGATTTAGAAATGATCAATGTCAAAACAGTTTGCGATTTAACACCGTGAATACCACGACAATTTAATTATATATTTACAATCCACTATTTCGTAAAATAATTTAATTGAATTTTAATTATGTGCAAATATATAAAACAAATAAAATATTTACCCTAAATGATCCGACCACTTCTTGTACAACTTCCATCGCACGTGCTGGTAACGTTCGTACAAATGAATTTTGTTGGGATGTTAGTAACTGCCATGCTGCGGTATCCTAGAAATCGAAGCAAAAAAAAAAATGTTTAAAAAATATTTACTCAAACTATATGGTCGAACTTAACATTTTCATCGTCAAAACTATCAAACATTAATTCATTGATCTCGTTTGTATTCTCAGCTTGACGTGTACGTATTTTTAAATCAACAAGGATCGCAATTATTAGTAAGAGTAAGCAAAATATAAATGTGATTTTTAAAAATGTGTTAAATATGTTTTTCATAATCGCGATTTTTAATTAAATAACAAACAAAAAAAAAACGTAATGAAGGTAACACGATTTGGTGCTGAATGAAGGTAACGCGATGGAGTTTTGGTTTATTTATTAGTTTGCGATATGATCGTTAATATGATCGTTTAGCGTAACACGTGAGAAGAGCTTGTGCTGGAGATGTTTTATTATGATAGCCCTGTCACCTGTTATAAAATTTACATAGGTTTGTAGGTCATTAGTTATTTACACCAATCTATTTGCGCATATAGTGATGAAACATGTGACATTTGGAAGGGAAGGTATAACGACGGCGGTTGACGTCATTATTTTAATTATTCAGATTCGTGGATGTTGTGCAAAGCAAAGCTCAGTTTCGATCTGATGAGGAATCGTAAATAATTTTGTTAAAAATTATTTGTCATCTCATCAGGCCATGGCGACCGAGTGCTATGTGTAATAGCTACTTTACGCTCTATATATATTTATGTACAGTGTACATGTAGCGTTAGCGAATTATATGAAAATTGCACGAAATATCTGAATAATTTTAATTGTGTGTGTAGCGATGGTCGCTACAGTACTCCTCTGCGAGTGATTGTTCTTACTCTGAATTGAAGGTAATACCGTATATGAAAAGTGCTTCTTTGAAGCTTAACACCGTTGGTGAAAGCCATCGCGATCTCGTAGGTAACCAGTGGTTAGGGAGAACTCTTAGATAGGCTTGTTGCGGTATTTGACGAACCCATGTCGAGTTAAGAGAGAAGAAGAATGAATCAGAAGAAGTGTTGCGTGTTGCATATCACGTCGGGGTCACCAAATATAGCAAACTATGTTTCCGTAGGTTATCCCAAGTTGGGATAGGAAAATAAAATTCACTATTTATAAATATAATTGTTGTATGCAATACAACAATTATAATAACTTAATTTATTTTATTTGTACGCACTGTATTTATTAACTTACAATATGCGATGTAACAATTATAATTAAGAATTTTAATTATATTGTTGTTGTTGTTGTTTATGATGATGATGTTGTTGATGATGATGTTCGAACGATGTAATTTCCTCGCTGGTTCAAATTGGAATGGCCGAGTCTCAATTATTTATTTTACTTGTTTAATATAAATAATATATCGCACCATCTAGCGTTCTTAGTTGTCTTCACTATTTATTTTCCGCCATCGCACCATCTATCGGTGCACACCATGAACTGGTGTACTCAGCAATTGCAATCCAACTCCGAAATTGCTTGACTGTCAAAATAGACGACCAATTTTGACAGTCGTGTTTTTGTTTTATTATGATGTAAATATATATAATCAAGTTGTTATATATTTACAAATAATATGTGTTGTGATCATATGTACGGATGAGTATTTTATATATACTCACCCGCTACAAAGGTACAATGTTCGGTTTTCAATAAAGAAAACATAAAGACAATAAACATAATTATGACCTCTGCAGGAGTGCAATACTTAACCATTAGTAAATAAATACAGTTATATAAATTATGAGCACAACCTCAAGCCAATGATGCGTTCTATGCCTTAAATAAACCACATTTAAACAGTAATAAAAGTTCTCCAGCTAAAATTGGCTTAACCCGATTAATCTTGACAATTTGACCTAAATCAGGTTTTAAAGCTTAACAGGTTTGAATTAAAGTGCCTAAACCAATCCTTCCAATTCTCAAACTTCTGGTTTAAGTAACCAAATATTCTGAAAATTGTAGCTTAAGCCTTTTTTTAAAATCTTGCTTCTTACATATTATGTACTTAAGCATACACCAATTCAAAATATACTCAAACTGGGTAAACTGTTTTCCTCAATTCTTTATTGCATGTTATAATCATGGGTCACTTAATTAAAGTTTTATGCTGTGTGCCTTAATCGACTAAACTAACTAAACTAAATTATAACGAGTTAGTTTATGCTATTTATAGATAGATGGAACTACACACAAATAGAGATAAGTTGCTAACTGTGCCTCAACTTGAAACTAAACTAAACCAAAAAGTATTATAGTTTATTTATTGTTTACAATTATTATAGTTATTTTATATTTTTTGTGCAAGGCCACCGAAATGTTACCCCGGAAAAATACTGTTCAGGTACCACCTATAAGGCAATAGCGGAAGTTTGAATAATTTGAAAAGTTTAGTTTGAAAAGTCGATTAAGGAACACAGCATAAGAATCGTTTATAGATGTCCTTGTTTTATTTAAAAATAATATTAATCATAGAACTTCACCAATCCTTTGGTCAAAGGAAATAATGCAATGGTTAATCCAACGTAGGGTTTTCGTAATAGTGAATAACAAGTCTTACACTTTTATGTTTTAATTTCTGATGATCGTACTCTCTTAACTATTATTTTGTAATATAAATTCTCATAAAAGCATAATAATTATTTTACTATAGCTAATCTTATTCGATACTTCAAAATATTCCCTCCTTATTTTATTTCATTCTACAACTCAACTATTGCTCATCTTAAGTTTCAAAATATCTTATTTCATAAAAGTTTATTTCTCTACTATAAGATACTTGTTAATTAATTAAGATGATATACAAATATCAAGTCGATTAAAATCTATTAAGTAATAAAATTTGTAATCACATTTTAACTATAGGTGTCACTAATTTACCCAGTACATTTATCAGCAAAGCTGATGTCTTGGAGTATTATAAAAAAAGTCGGGAGGCACCACATATTTGTACACATGTTAACTTGCGTATGGCAGCTAAATGATAAAAGTGTACTTAAGCCACTTTTGTTATTAATAATAAGTGAAGCTTATTTTAGTCGCGGTGTTTAGTTAAGGTTTTGGATGAACTGAAGCCAAATCCTTTATTTTAGTTAAGGATTTTGTTGAACTGAACCCAAATCCTTAGGCAATAAATTGTGTAATCTACCACAGACAGATGTATATTACGTAAGTTTGCTAGTAAGTTTATAAGTTCGCGTTTATTCTTTGTTCGATTTTTTTTTACCAAGCATAGTTTTGTTAGCCTTAAAGCAAAAAACATACATATCTTTCTTATGTCGCTAAACTATGTTTTTAGTAGAGATCAATGGGAACAAATCATTTTTCCGAATTTGGTATTACTGTACTATTGCTATAGTACAAGATATACCAAAGATCCACATATTATTTAACGTCATAATTTAAAATAATTTTCTCCACAAATTAAACATAAAACCATTTAACCAACAATTTAAATACTTTTAATGCTACTTCATGCAAATAAACCATAAAAATGCTATACCGTTTATACAGCTTGATGCACACTAAATTAACCGATTTCAACAAAGTCTTAGATAATATCTTTGCCTTATACCTTATGGTTGAAAAATTTCTAAATTGTGTGATGTGCGTGCATTCAATAAACACTTTTTAATTACTAATTTCGTTAACAATGCAGTTCGTGTATCCGCACGTTAATGCGGTAAATTCCGCATTGAATGTTTGTTCGATTGCAACAGAGCATAAAATTATCATGGATGTCTAAATACATATATGTTGAAGTACTATGTGGTTTACACATATTCATGTCACTATATTTACTATTTGGGTGTATAGTTTATGGTTTTTGTTTACAACCATATATTGACCAATTTTTTATGCCTATATTTCAAGGGAGTTATGTAAATGTCAAAATCTAACATAAATCCTAAAATATTTTAATAAAAATATCACTATAAAAAAAAATTTGACATGCACGTTGCACAATAAAACTTTCGTTTAATTATTGCAGCAATGAATCAAACAGATTAAAAAAAAAATGTATCGTCAGCAACGTGTGCACAGCAGCTTTGATCCTATAATATGTCTCAATTACACCACAAAATTGACTAATAATTTTTAATTAAATATTGGAACGATCGTACACAATGGTTTAACAAATATTAGATATTTTGGAGGCATGGGTGCGATTAGATTTGTAAACTTGGATTTAAATGCATACATCATAATTTAAAATGTAAATATGCTGGCGCGACATCTATATATATGTACAACTCGTAATGGATTTTCGATCATTTACATTGCCAATATACAATGATTTTGGTGACTTTTATAATGTAGATCAATGTAAAAATCAACCTTCAATGTGAGCTTAACTAAATGTTGCTTAAGTGGCACAGTGACTTATGATAGTTTTAGTGTTACAACTACCAAACCTTGACCAATTTAAATTTTTTAGCCACGGTACGAGATGAGCCCTTTGTGGTTGATGGGACGTTCTTTACTTTGAAGCTCACGACCCGCACCTCAGAGCTGTAAAATGGCCAAACCTTTAAAACAAATTATAACGCATTTATGCAATAGAGTCACTGGTTTAAACAAATGATCGTGACTTAGCAGGGATTAATAAAAAATAATACATGATAAAGTTTGCGATGATCATTAGTTGGTATAGAAAACTTTGACTGTCGAAGTCACTCAGTTAACTTTAAGTGTATTGAAAATCAAACCCAAAAATTCTTAAAAATTAATTATGGTTGTCAGCTCGTCTTTTTGACTTTATTCGATAGAGCTTATGCAATCAATATGTGGTTTTGAAGTTAAATGCAAGCTACCAGGAATTTCTGTTATTAGTTTTAGGGTATGACTATGGCCTATGGATATACCAACAACAAGAATATTGGCAGACAAATTGATTTTAGTATTATTGATAAGAACTTTAACTATACAAAAGCAGTTAGCTCACTTTTATCGTATTTTGAACCCACGGGTCAAATTGTAAGTACTTTGTATCAAAGTCATATACGTAAGTTGCATTCACTTTTAGTAAATTTATTTGTATTCCATATAAAAGTAGGAAATAGAAGAAAACGTTTCAATTTCTTTGATTAAATAATTTAGACATTTAGCAATCGTCGTCAGTGAGAGTTTTTAATACATTGAGGTTACTATACTTCGTTATTGTATTTTCACTTGAATCCAAGCATCGCATGATCAATTGAATATTACGTCACGTTTATACATATAACTAATAATAGTGCCTTTCAACTTTACTTTATGTGGAGTGATATTAAAAATGCGTTATTTGAATAGTGTACTGGTCAAATATACATTTGTAAAACTATTACAAGAGATCATTGTAAGGTTTAATTTGTTAATGATCAATCATATTGATCGTGATATTTAACTAATTAAAAAGTTGTGAAATTATAATGTATTGTGTAAACTGTACTAACCTCAATTTGAAAATCCCACCGAAAAGATGTAATGAGCAATTTTTCTGTAGACCATTTTTTTAATAGAATTCTTCATCAACCAAATTAAATGATCGAATAAATGTCCAAAAATAAAATGGATCGAAAAACAATATCAAAACAATCAATTCTTTATTTTTGAGCATCACTTAATATTGCTCAAAGTATGTTCGTGCGCATAACAATAGACGCATTGTTTACTGCACTTTAATTATTTGAAAGGATAAGTTGTTGGGTAATTTTTTTCGTTTTCTTCATGATCTGTAAAGCCCGCTATTATTTTTGTAAAAAAGGTATTCGAAAAATTTTTAGAATACTAAAGCGATCTAAATAAATGTTTTTATTCGAAATAGAGGAAATGTATTATTGAGAAAGACCCAGAACTAAAAAAATGGATAGACCAAAACTAGTCGACATTTGTATTCCACCTGGCATCGTAAGTACACGACTTTCGTAATTGAATAATAATAGATAAGAGACTATAACTTTTCATATTTCTAGATTTGGACGGGGTTGACTATTGGCGTTAGGTAGGTTCTTTTTTATTTAAAAATCAGCAATCTCTGGCAGAATTAAAATTTATTTGTAATTTTCAATGCTTTTTCAAAGGACTATTTTCTACATTTAGAAAAAAAGGAAAGTATCCATTTTTCAAAAGCCAATGAATGATCAACATAAGCGAAAACGGCAGCAGGAATTTTGCTTAAGATTGCCGAGATAATAAAATACTTTGTCCCAATTAAATAATTTAAAAAACATCTAGTGGTAAGCATTGTAACTAAAAATTGGATTTATCACCTAAATCCAATTTTTTTCATCGAGATCTTGTTGAATACCGGGTAATGATTGCAAATTATCACCAACTTTTCGTATTTGTTCAATGTGTCGCTTCCACTCACGACTACCATCCAATTTCACTTGAAAGTGTAAAGCACCCACTTTTTTGATGACTCTTTTGCTATTTGCCATTTGTTTTTCGCGACTGTTTTTCAGCGTATCCATATGTATTAATTTTTCACGGTCAGATTCTTTTTCGTCGCTTCACTAAGTTCGGTTGTAGTCATTGGCAAATTTTCAATTGCATTGATATCGATTACATCTGTTTCTCCGATTGTATTTGTTGTATTCGGAACTGGTAAACGAGACATCGCGTCAGTATTTGCATTTGATTTTTCATGTCGTACCACGAAATCAAATAAACTTAAAAATATAGTGTAATGTTCTAGTCTTGTAGCAGATAGCAAATATAAACTTGCTTTCGTTGAAATGATTTAAGCAATCGGTTTGCTGTCCATACGCACAATGTAAGTTTTCGGCCAAAAATGTACTCATAAAATTTCTTGACACCAAAAATGAATGTGTAATGTGTAAGCCTCACGACTGACGTCACTGTATCATTTTAACGAATAACGTTTGTATAATTAATTTTAAATTGGTCTCTTTGTGCTATCTCTCTGTACTCAACACAGTACCAACACCCTACGGTCTGGCATCAACCGCTAACACCGCTGATTGCATGAAATTTTTCGCATCGATGAACGCTTTTTTGCAATTTGTATCCCATTTGAAAACTACACCCTACACCCCGTAGTAATTTATTAACCCGAGAAATTTTCGTCACAATCCTTTTGATATAAAAATTCAATCCTTGGATATATTTCCAACGTCTCGCCGCCGGCCAAAGACGTAAACAATTCATCAATAGATGGCAGCGAGTATCGTCGACTTCTAACCATGGATTAATTGTCGTTCCGATGCTTCAATAGATTTCGCATTGCTCAATTCACTTTCTTACGTTAAATTTTGCTTTTCCGATAAACATTTAAAATATGTTAATTTTTCTTACCGAACATGACATTATTCCTGAGGGGAATGTCTAAATGTGCCCCGAATTTATATTCAGTTGACATAACGCAATGCCACCAACACATTCATCCAACTTTTCATGGTCTTTTTGCTTACGCAAATAAAATCGATAAAATATCATTCGGGTATTTCATTCGGTGTAAGTTCGTATTATGCCTGCAATTTTATCCATATTCCATAAGTGAAGGGGGTAATTTATATTATTTTATATTACTGAAATATTGATCTTTATTATTTTAACTCTCATGACGTACTGAATGTAAGAATATAGTTCTCAGTGAATACAACTGTCAATTGTCATGACAGGTTTACTATGATGGTTAAGACATTACAAAATATCTAAGCAGAACGTATTGACGACAATCGAAATCGCAAAAAAAACAAACAAACCAATTAGAACGGTTTCAGGCAGTAGTTTGAGAAACAAAAACGATCGCAGTTGTGCGAAGGTTTTTGGACGAGCAACAATCTCTCTGATCAAAACCTTCATCAAAGGACTGTATTAACATTGATTTAAATAAATTAAATTTAGATGAGCAGCTTAAATACCTTGTAGTCTCAAACAAACCAAATTTACGGGATACAAAGAAACAAGACAAGTGCACTTAATCAACTATAACGCATAACTTTAATTGTATAATAATTGTCTCGGATTAATAGGACAACCAAACATTTTATTTCAAAACAAATGTAATGCATATAATTACGACACAACATAGAGGCCATCGACATTTCACTCTTTAATACACAAACAGATACACGCACAAAAATCTTGAACCATAATAACTGGGTCAATTTCATGAGAACTGACAGTAAATAAAAATTATATTATCATCGTTACAAAACCACCATCAATTGTGTATACATACCATTAAAAGTTAATTAAACAACTTTTTAAGTTTACTACACCAAACACACACGTGAAAACTTCATCAGCTATCTAATTTTATGAAATTTTATTTATAAATAGTTTTAGATATTAATCATTAAAATGTGTTAAAAAAATGATATTTAGAAATATGCTTGGTATGTATTACAATTATCAAAAAAATTTCGTATATGCAAAAGTAAAAGTTTTAACCCAGAATCTCTTTCGGCGGCAGAAATCGAAAAAAAACATCAAAAACTTATTTACACAAAACAATGGAGTTCAACTTTTGAATACCTTTATAATTAATTAGAAACATAAAAAAATTTTATAATTAAGACATATTGACGCGATTTATATTGTGATAATTGGGAAAGAATTCAAAATAAATCACTCGCCTTTAAAGATATTACATAAGTCTTACCTTAATTGAGTTGGATATGCGACCTGCACTCGCCACTACGCCACCAACGGTTGATGGTGCTAAAGCGAATGCTATAACGCATTGATTTAGACACACACCATACACTATTATTTTAACTAAAATATTCATATTTTATGTTGTTATATTTTAAAAACTATTATATTCACTGACCACTTTAAAATTATTATCGTTGTAGTTACCAAAACATTTTATTATGTTGTCGAAATTATTTCACAGTACATTAATTCAAACGTTCACTTCTATACCATATGCAGGAACTATAATAATAATTATATAAATTAGAGATATGTCATTAAGTGGTTTTTGAGATGAGGTGCGGTTAATTTTTCTAATGGATTGATCAAAAATTAATTAATTTATTGAAAAAAACTAAAATTAAATTTATAGAACTACAACACTTAAAATTAAGCACACTTAAGTTGTTGACACAACTTTAACAATTTTATCGATATGCTAAATAAGAAATCATTATGGTTTGGCTTAGTATTTGTATCTATGTCCTAATAAATGAAAAATATGTATACTTAAAAGGTTCTTTAGCTTCCAGAAACGAGAGTAGTTTTATTTAAAAACTTTACGCTTCTATATTGGCATGGTTCTTACCAATTCTGTGAAAAAATTGGTATTTTTGGTAAGCGATACCTAATCGATTGTATTGAGCGATCGATAAAACCTCAGTTTGAGCATCAGTTTAAAGACATTATTCATATTGCTTTATTAGAAAAAATTCACTGTGCTTTCAAAATATCTTGAGAGTCTTTTGTTTTCATGTTGACATTTACGATTTTAAATTTTAATAACTGTTTAATATGATGTATAACCCTTTCTTTTATTAAACTGATGCAGAATATTACCGTCATTTTATGATAGGGCTATATTGTTCAAATATGTTTTTAGAAACTCATTCTTGATATGGATCTTTTTGAATGAAGAAAAGTTTAGTTCTGTGATTAGTTTTGTAAAAAGGTTTATTTTGATAGGTTGAATATAGATCTCGTGTTATTATGGTAATTACGGATAATTGCGGTTGATCTTACATGCCAGTTTTTCTTTCTAAAGAGAAAATTATTTGGAAAATGTACTAAATGTAAGAGAACATTAGGAAATAATTAATGTCGATGTTTCTGATTTGACGAAACAGTGATCTGGAACCTCAAAAGAACTAAGTGTGGTTTATGCCGATTCAGCATTGGTTTAAGCTAATGATTGACCAAATCGTGTCGTTTTTTGAATTTATAGACTTTGATCGATTCATTTAATGGATAGACGATCGTTGTAAAATCTTAAAAATTATGCAGATCTAACATTTTACTGACCGAATAATTTGCTGTAATTAAAGCCTTGTCATTTAGACTTGGAGGCACCAGGTTTAAACACCAATGTGAAGGGATGATCAAACCTTTATGTTCCCTGTTAAAGTGTACAATCCAAGAACCATTATAAATACGGCTATGCACGGTACGGATTACCAATCAAAAGAACATGCGATCCGCGCGCCGTTAATTCGGCTGGTAAAAGCGTAAAGCACGGCTTAAAAAGTAAATCACAAGAAGAGTTGGAAGAGCTTCTGAAGAGCACTAAGTTTTGAGTTGATTTTTGGTTTTAGGTAATATATTTACAATTCAATAAGTTGATCCTGCATTACCAAAACTTTGAGCTCTGTGTACAAACACTCAAGTGAAATGTGATACAAAAAATATAATGCACGTATCTTCAATAACTAAATAGAGAACAGTAAACGTTCGTTAACATGCACAAAACGATTACATTATCCGCAAACTATTATTCAACAAAGTAAACAAACATTTATATTAGTTTAAATGCACAACAACTATAAGACACAATACAAGATTATAATGAAAGAAGAAATGAATCGACACTGATATTCAATTTAAAGTTTTTGCAAATTCCTTTGAAGCACAGTGTTATATGAAGTTATGAGTATGTGTATGAAAATAATCACTACAAAAAAAAATAAAAAATGAAAGTGAAAACTTTTCTTTATACCACAAATCGCTCGCTCTCCGCTGCTGATATAGAGGAGTAAAGAAGAAATGTAAGAAATGATCAAAATGACTCACTAGCTGGTATTATCTAATATATGTATGTACAAGCATATGAATTTATATAAGTATGTAGTCAAACGAGCTAGTTCCACGCTAATTACTCTACTCATTCGTATATGTTACATGTTATTATATAGTTTTTGCTGGTAGAATAATTGCAATGCGAGAATATGTTGCAATTTTTCATCCATGAACTTAATTTCAATACCAGGGACATGTATAGCAGTTTGACGGTCAAAAACGTATATTTCGGGTTTTAACAATAAATGCAAATTACTGAAGCATACTTCGGATAGTAGGAGTTTGTAATTATGACATGTTACCGCATACATAACACAAAATATTTCTTCACTGCACTTAAAATTAGAGAGCACCCATAAAACTATTAACCTATACTATAATTAATGCATTTTCTGATGGTACAACATAATTATGTACACGTAACATCGAAACATATAAATTTCAATATCAATCGCGCAAAGTTCAACCAAATTTTTTACCAGTATGTTTAAGACACAAAAATATGTTTAACCTGATTTAACTTATATAACACACACAACATTAGTCGATTCGACAAATTTTAACGTAAAAAAATTTTGTTCGGTTTTGATATTTTTATTGCATAAAGCACTGTGTTATCGTCGATACGGTGAAATTTAAAACTCTAAACCGTTCTTGATCAAAATAATCCAATAAGATCTAACCAAAAATACTTAAGATAAAAGTGAAATTAAAACTTTAACGCGGAATTTCTTCGCACCTTACTATTATTTAAAAACTTTTTTTTTTTAAAGGTTTAACGTTAACACAAACTTTTTCTTTTATACACAATTTATTGATTTAAATAAAAGTTAAAAAAAAAAAAAAGTTAACTATTAAATAATAGTTTTTGTCTGTCGAACTCAACAGTAATTGTTAAACTGAAAAATATTTTTTATCGATCGCAAGAAAATATGAATTGTGCTTTTGTTTCTTCGTCGCACGCGTCTTATATTATATATAGAGTGGGAGATCTTTAGCTTACAAATATTTTCCCACCTTTAAGATATCATATTAAAGATACCATAAATCGTTTCAATTTTAAATTAAACAGTTAAAATTATAACCTTTCTGATTAATTGTGATTAGTTGAGTTACAAATTTTGGATTTGATCATCTTTAAAATTGTTGATCATTGATTTTGGTAATATGTCCATAAAATTTACAACACCAATCAATCAAATGTTTTGAATTACAAATCTTTAGGTCGTTTTATGATTACTCAACAATATAAGGCTATTGTGAATGTATGATTTAGGCCTTTGTGTCGACTAAATTATTTAAATAACGAATCTAATTTTAAAGATTAAATCCAATCAAGTAATTTTATTGATCGGTGACGAGACATGTAAATCTGAAGATGTTTGCAATTTTAAAACGTCTCGAAATTTAAATTGGATATTTGAAAAATAAATTGGAGATGTGAAACAGGTTCTGTGCCAATTCTTGATTATCATCATCAACGGTCGAGATGACAAATACTTTCAGACCTAATAAAATTTAATATTTAAGAAAACAGTTAGTATTATAGGCAGTTCCAATTTTCCAAATTCGAATTTAGAAAAGAACTTAGATTCTTTCTCTTCTTCTTCTATAGAAGCGTATTTCTCTTTAATATTAGAGGTATATTCCGAGCTATTTTCGCGTTTTGAGTGATTTTCTTTCTATAATATAGAGCAGAACGTTCACTATTTCTTCACTTAGTGGGCATATCTGTGCTTTGCCATACTAACTGAATAAATTCAAAAAGATAGTTACACAAAATATCCACTCAGAATATCAAAATTTTCAAATTAATGTTCTGTGATTTATGCTCATCGCTAAGGTGATGCACTCTTAAGCCGTCAGGCTTTCACCATTCTTCACTGTAAGAAAACATTATTGGTATAGAAAACATTATTGGTTCTTACTTTTTGAAAGATGAACTGATCCACCAACACAGATACCGCTACCTTTAGGTATCATAATATGTTGCGAAAGAAAAGACCTGAGTTTTGGCACCGATTCAACTGTTGCCACTTCAGACCTGAATGCGCCCAATAAGTACTTAAAAGCAGGGTCTCCAACCCCGACAATTTTGGGTTTGGGATCGGGTTCTTGCACAAGAAACTATTGGGTTCAGGTTCAGGTTGGGGTTAAAAAAAATCTAACTTATTTTGTTTGTCAAATAAATTTTTTCTTTAGGAATTTTCATTCAAGGGCAGAAAAATCCTGCTCAACACTGACCTGTGTTGCTGGAACGGCAAGCACCCATCTGAACAACCTCGTATAATAATGGGTATTCCATTTATGGTATTGCCCGAACATTTTTTTCCTTTTGAACTCTGGTATAAGTTTTATATACAGCAAACCCTTTTTTTATAATAAAATCAACGCAGTCGGCGCTGTCATTTTCTTCGCTTTCCCTAGCTTCCAATAAACTGTTTTCTTTGGTTTTCAAGATTTCTTCCAACACATTGGATGTCATTTTCATCATTCGATGAACGGAGAATATTCTAGATATATCCATATTTTCCTTAATTGTTTGTCGATCCATTTGTAACGAATTTAAATTTATTGTTGTTTATTTTTTTGTTGTTTATTTTTAATTTTTAAACGGAAACATGAACTCGAAACCGAATTTTGATTTAGTTTAGATTCGGGTTCGGGTTCACAAAATAATGAAAAAATCACTAAACCGAAACGGGTTCGGGTTTGATTTCAGAACGAAACCCTCTAAGTTAAAAGTAAATATAGTGAATCATTGGAGTAATACTGACGAAAAAAATTCAGATAAATCGAAATGGTAAGTCATTCCAATTCTAGAATTTAAGCAGCGACGCACCACAGTCAAACGAAATAATGTAAAGATTTAACATAACACGAAGGAAGCATCCGTTAAAAATGGAAAATAAGGACCACCAGCAATTGGCATGTTTTTATCGGATTATCTGTAATAGAACCATTCACAAATCAAAAGTACTTAACAGATCCGAGACCAAACATAATTATCAATATTAGCAGTAAAAAAAACAACAACAAAATAAAGGCCAGCGGTTGAATGAAGACGCGACACGACCTCCTTGCAAATATTATAAGATATATATAGGGTTATTCAGCTTTGCTTATGTAAGTTTCTAATATCATGGACAAAGCCGGTTTTTAATTTGAATTTTGTAAAGAGTTAAGATCTATAATTCTAAAAGAACTTGCCAATTGTTCGATCACTTTAGTAAATTAAAAACGAACAAATGAGTAATCGCATAGTAGTTTTAAAACTGCCAATAAACACAAGTATGTTACCATCATCAAGCAAAACCAAAGTTGGCTGTGGTTTAGAACGCAAAGTTGGTTCCAATTTTATAGATAACCTCGTCATAAACTTACGTAATAATAATGTTAATTGTAAAATATTTAAGGTATAAGCTTGACATTGATATCAATCAAACTGAAAAAACTATGAAGACTTTTATTACATTCCACTAAGCTTAGAACATACCAAACATACACGATTCTAAATCAAAATAAAATTCTCAAGGTATTTTCTTATCTACTGTTAAATACTTACTGGAATACTAAAAGTAGAATCACCATAAACTATTTAATTATCTGCACTACCGTATTCGTCTATTATGTAACTTGCTTAACCATAATTAACAGATAAAATGACCTCGAAATCGTGATATGTTATTTTCAACATAGACTTCTTGTTCAAATTTAATTGGGTATGTTGTGAATTGTGATATATTACTCGATTAAATTAACGTGGTGAAATATTACGACAGCTTGTCAGCACAGCATATTTAAAAAAATGGCAAAATCCAACGACCATTACAAACTAAGCTAAACTATGGTATGCAGTCCGTAAACGTTCCTTATACCTCGTCTCTAACGAGATTTCTTGAATTTGTCAACCCATCGAAGGCTATTTATTAATTCTGGTCAATGGCAAAATTTGAACTTGGCACTGCGGTTTGGTATACAGGTATCTTAACCATCGCTATACGACCGTTATAATAACGGACATTATTATCGAAATTTTTGTTTACATTTATCGTTCCAACATAATACGGTAGAGGCGCTACTATATACATTGAATGAAAGTCAATTCCAAAAAACGAACAAACCCATATAACTCCGAAAACAAATTTATATGTGTATTTAAGTTCAGTGTCGATAAAGTTGAGTGACGAATTTTCGCAGCACTACTTCACTTCACAGAAAGTAAAGCCACTACGTTGACGACATTTGGAAACAAAAATTTTTATTCATCGCCATTGACACATTTGTAAATATAAAATAGATTTTGATTCAATTCGCGTTTAATAACAATGGTTCCGGTGGGTATTTTTTATTATTATGGTGTTTGCGTTGCAAGTGTATCTAATCGTGAGTTTTGTTTTTATTATGGATAGAGAACAAAAGTTTTCGTCGGTAGTTTGCCACAGGGTGTGAAACCTGAGGAATTAAGAAGATTATTCGAAGACCATGGTGTAGTTACTGAATGTGATATTATGAATCGGTGTGGTTTTGTGCACATGGAAACAGAGGAGATGGCCGAAAATGCGATCAAATCATTGAATAATTCACAATTCAAGGGAATGAGTATTACAGTGGAACGCGGTCGAATGAAGGATCGAAATGCTGGCGGTGGTGGTAGTAATAATGGTAGTCCAGGAGGACGTGGTGGCAATAGAGGAGGTGGAGGAGGTCGTGGTTTTGGCGGGAATCGAGGTGGTGGTGATAGAAAAGATCGTATGGACGGTGGTGGTAATATGCGAGGAGGATTTGGTGGTGGTGGTGGAAATTTTAGAGGAGGAATGGGCGGTGGTGGTGGAGGAGGAACTGGTGGTCCTATTCGGTTTAGTCGTGACAGTAGAGGAGGACCAAGTCGCGGTTTACCATATAATAAAGGTGGGCGAGATAATATGAACCGTCGAGATGGTGGCGGTGGTATTAGAAACAGTGGAGGTTTTGATCGTGGAATGGATGGACCAATGAATTTACTAAGTAACCAAGGACCAATGGACCGTAAGTTTTTTTAACCTTTTTCTATATTTAATTTACTAAAAAAATATATTTTCGTTGTAGGAATGGGCAGTGGATTAGGCAATAATAATATCAATAGTCGATTTGACGATGGTGGATTCGGTTTCAGTAATCAAGATCGACGTGGGTTTGCTTTACCCGAACGCCAAATGTTTCCTAATGATTTAGGCGGTCGAGGTGGTGGTGGCGGCAGTTTTGGTGGTAACCCTGGCATGGGTGGTGCTCCAATGGGCGGTGGTCTTGGAAATGGAGGCGGTTTATACGATAGAAGACCGCCACCAGCACCACTAGGCGGTTTAGATCAAAGTGGTGGAATGGGTGACATGTATAGCAGAAGAGGGGGACCAATGTAAGTGTATTAAACATCTGTGTGATATTTAATGTTAGTTCTTTAGTTTTATCCACTTGATTCAAGAAAACATTCCCACTTCAATACAACCAACAGAACAAAACTAAAATTCTAGAACGTGCGACTGTAGGATGTGCATAGCTTAATTTCGTTCGGTATGGAGATTTCAATTCCAAATTTTGATTCTTTAGATGTATAATTTCGAATACACTGAGGATTTGATCTGTAGCTCTTCGTTATATCTTTTCGGGACGAATTTATTTCCATTTGTGGTTTCCGCTTCCTTTATTTTCAATTTATTTAGCTGTGTGCCGGTATTAAACGGACGATCGAGTTTGTTTAATTTTTTCTATTTACGAAATAGAATAACAAAATGATTTCGACACCTGCGAATAATTTGAAATGGTTTTTCTTATTGATTCTCTAAGCTAGCGTCCTTGCTAATGAAAATATAATCAAAATTATTTTGGTCCTTAGGAACATAGAAGGCGATTAAGTACATAGGAGAACATAGGAGGCGATTGAGTTTTAAGATATTAAATATTCTGGCTTAATCTGTCTAAAAAATTGTGGTTTCGGGCGTTTAATAGTGAGACCAGTAAGTATTATTACAATAACAATACATTCCGCTCCGATATATGACTAATGTCCGTCGAAATTTTGCTATGTATTCTAAATGGCTGTTTTGCCATGGGTTTTCCTCTGTTTTTAATTCTATTGCGGAAATACAAAATTCTGTCTAGATTAAGGTCTAAATCGTTTTATTGACAGATAGATTGTTAGGAGCTGTCGATCAAACGTCGAATTAGTTGTTTCAGCTGGTTGTAGTTTCTTTGAAAAAAAAGCTTATTGACTCGCAGATTTCTATAGTAGCATTATATTGATGACCTGTCTAACGAAATGTTTAAAATCCCATTTTCAACCGGATGAAAGCCATATTCTCTTAGTCGTATTTTTCACATGAAGAAGCATTATTGTTCCATTGCAACAGAAAATTCAACATAATTATAGCATAAATTCGTAAATTAAATAGTTTTTTTCTTATTATTCCAGGGGTGGAGGAATGGGTGGCCGAGGAGGATTTGATCGAGGAATGGGAGGAGATTATAATCAATCATTTCCAACGCTGGGCGGTGGTGGGGGTCAAATGAATAATAACCGGTAAGTCATTTTTTTTGTATGTACCCCTAAACAAATTTTGAATAACGCATCTCGCAACTAAGGAAGCTGTTTTATGAATGGGAATACTAAAAGCGATTGAGATTATGTATAAAATAGTTTATCCTTTTCTGATAACTTGTGTTGCAATTAAAATAGTAATCGTTCCAGGATTGTCCGATATTCGGTTAGCCTTATGCTAGACCGATAAATGCCCTTTAGATGAAAACACATGCGAATACGTACTTAAACATTACGTCTAATCAAATTCTTAATTTTCTCTTATAGCAATGGACCTCGGATGAATCGTCGATTTTAATTTTAAAAAGTTATATAATTATTAAATAATTATTCATTTTACCATTTTAAATATAAATATGAAAAACTAATATTAGTTTTTTGTTTTTAAAAACTGCGTCCGGCGAATATATCGATTATTTTTCTAATTATTATTAAAAAAAAAAAAAAAAAAAAAAAAAAAAAAAATTCTAAACCAGATAATTGCAAATGAAACAAACTAACTAACTACCTATCACTTATGTGTTTATAGGATAAGGATAATTTATAGGATCTTAATATATTTACATGTTATATAATAGTAACGTCCGATGAATTTTTAAAATATTAGTTTTTAAAAATTGAAAAAGAGTCCTTGGATAAATTTTTATTTAATAGTGGTCACACATATACACACACACCCACACACGGTAAATCTGAACCTTAAACTATATGAGATTTGGTTATTTAACTATAACTTAAAAAAAAAAAAACTATTTGTATATATATGAAGTTATTATAGTTTACTATATTCGTAAATAAAGTTTGTAAAACTTTAAAGAAAAAAATTAAAAGCAATAAACATTTATTTTAAAATTTAACACATTGAAAACACGGAGCTATTATTATCAGGCACCAAGCGTTTTCGAAAATCTAAAACATTACATAACCGTCAAGTTATTTTTATTTTTTTCTATTTTAACACACAAACAAACCTAATGTTGTATTAATATTTTATATAATTTTTATTTCAATTAAATCGTGAACTTCCCCGATTTAATACAGAAAAAAATAATAAATAATAAAGTTATTAAAACGATAATGTACAATTTAGAATTAAAAATCATATAAAATAAATAAAAAAATAAGAACAAAAAAAATTTAATTAATTTATGAACATTTTGAAATTTTATTTCAATTCACACGAAAAAAATTCTCTAAAAACCGATCGAAATTACACAAAATTTAAGCGGATATTGTTCAGCATGCCGAACAAATTTACAATAAAATAATGTATGAGATTTAGGATAGGCGATAATTTTGTATCAAATTTGCGGTTCTATTGTTGGTGGATATAAAAAAAAATATAGGCGAAATAATCCAAGAAATTTTGAAAAAAGCATTCATATTTTGAAAGTAAGTAAATACCAAGAAAAGTATTCGCGCAAACCAAATTTTGGTTTTGACAATTTTTGTATTTTATATTAAAATAGACATAAGATTATCGTTATCCGACGAATTTATATCAAAAATAGAGCTTACGGTTGGTTCGATATATGTTCGTTAATAACGAAATTAATTAGAAATGTAGCCCATAGGGGTATGTTGAGAGGCTCAATTTCTATGTATGTGTGAGATGATCACGAAGAATAATTTGGTCGATAAAGTTACCATAATATATAAAACGACAATAAATAGTTTTAAAACGTATTGCGGTCTAATATGGACATAAATGGTGCACCACTCGTTAACTTTTAAGACTAGATTTAATAAATTTAAAATTTTTTTTTTTAATTTTTTACATTTACGAAATGTACTTAATATAAATTTAAATTTTTTAGCTGTCGTGTCACAGGAATTGGAATAGGATGAGGGTTTATTAATTAGGATTGTATTTTTTTAACGTAAGTATTTTACTTGATAATGGTATTACAGGTACTAAACTACAGTCAAAATCGAAGGATTTGGGTAAATTTTTATGAAAATCACAAGTACATATTTTTTTTTAGGTTTTTGTTGTGTTTAAAGTTGATAATAAAGTTTAGTAGTTTTTATACATTTTTAAAATACATGATTTGTTTTATTTTCCGTGTAGTATTTATAGTTCGCAATCGTGATTTATTTAGAATATTATAAGTACACTGCGCGATAACGGATATCCCAGCCTAGTTATTCGTTCTAGGCAACCTGAAGATGTCAAGTCGTGTCGTTATAAACGACATCAATAATTTTCACCAAATTCGTAGTTGGTGAAAACTCGGTAATTTCAATTATCGTCGAGTTTGGGGCCATACGTCAAGCGCATAAATCTTCTCTGCGATGTGGATTGTTTTTTTTAATGCTCATCCGTAAAGGTGGAAATCATCATAAGTGACAAGTAATGTTAGGTATCCGAAACCGGTCACACTTCCAAGTTATTGTCGGGCTCGTTGTTTTCGACTAATGCATTTTGGGTCCAGTGGAAGCTGAGAATCGTACAAGTGGATGTTGAAGATTTTTTACACCATTGTCGTTTAGTCCAAACACAATTATGTTTTACGAAAGATGATTATTATTTTTGAGGTAATCCAAGATATCGCTAAAGCAAATCATAAGTTCTCCAGATTGCTTGTGAAAAACTATATCTTTATTTATGTAATGGCCCAAATATGCTTTTTAGCGGTAGTTGCATTTTTATGAAGAAACACATTTTACTATAGGTAACCTCTAAAAATATCGTTAAAACTTTCGGAATCGAAAAAAATAATGACAAATACTATTGTGATGTAGTGCGTTATGAAGTAATCATAATAGCTTTAGATTGAGACATTAGAACCTTACTCATAACCTTCTTTCAACGATATATTATCTATTTCGTGAAATTACATTTTCAAGATTGAAAATATAGCTTGCACCAAACCTACTTGGCTTTCTGAGCTTCCAAATTTTTACCATATTATTTACAGAGTACTGAATTTAACGTTCATTTGTGCATTGTAAATTGTTGGTAATCGTGATATCTGTTGAATTGTAACCTCTTCAATATAATTCATCATGCAAGTCATTAAATCATCCTGGTAAACGTCACTAAAGACTCATAAGTTACCGTATATTGATTACGAATGATTGTGCCAGTAGCTCATTAATAAACAATCAAAATACAAGTGAACCAAGACAACTCAGACAAAATCGAAAAAATTAAAGTGTTTGGGTGATTCCGAATCTTCCAAGAGTCTGGCAAGGTGCACTAAGTTATTATAGAATATATGTGTGAAGGACAGACAGTCAAGTTACAAGTAGTGAAATTCTAATTAGTTTAAATTCCTTAGTCGTAAAGTATATTGCGCTATTTGTGAATCTGTCGAATGTTTTTCTCTGAAACCGAACTGGAGGGGAGCAATTAGATCTTTTGATTCTATGACTAATTTAAGTCTCTTAAAGCAGAAATTTTTCAAATAATTTAGAAATAATTGGAAGCAAAGAAATCGGCCTATACGATTTTTTCTGCAACTTTCCATTGGTGTGGAACATAGTTAAGTCTGAACTCTGTATTAATTATTTGAAGTCAGTTTCGGAATCCTTGTTCAGGTAGTACTTTAATTATTTGTCCTGTCATAGGCAGATCTTAGCCAGGAGATTTTTTGAGTTATTCCTGATTTCAACTTTTAACTCTTGTAAAGATACAGGTTTTATGCTTTGGATGTCGATTTTGTTAACTAGCGTTATGTTTTCATCAGCGGTTTGTCTTGGGAGAGATCTGAATGTATCTTCAAGATATGATGCAAACAAATCAGCTTTTTCTTTTGCGCTTCTAGCCCAAGTTCCATCATCACATTTAATTGCAGGTACTTGCGTTTTAAGAGTTTTTAGACTTTTTGTTGCTTTCCAGAATAATCGGTATGTTTTTGACTAGTAAGGCCAGTAAGGTAATTATGAATAGATTCATTTGGTTTTCTTTGCTTAAAAGTTTTCATTTATTACTAAGATAGTTGAGTATCGTTTTACTTGGTCGAGTCCGATTTCTGTGCCACGTTTTTCGTGCTTTACGTTTTTCTTTAACCAATCCTCAAACTTCCAAAGAGAAGTTAATATGTGTTCGAGTTTCTTTTTGACTATTAGGCGTACTATCCGAAGCTGCTGGTTGTATACTATTGTTAAGTTGTTCTAATTGGTTCTCCAATTGTGCCGAATTCTTAACTGACACATGAAGATTGATATTGTCACAGACTAGTTCCTGGAACAGGTTCCAATTTGTTTTATTGTTTGTTAATTTGGGCAGTGACTCTTAACAATCGTTACACTGAGAGTCATAATTACAGGAAAGTGATCTGACGATATTCCTTCACGGTCTTCTATGAATACGTAGATTTCTGATACCCCTTTTGTACTTATGTACAAATATCTATGAGATTTGGAAATTTATTTGATCCATAGGCCCGAGTAAAACACGCATTTTGTTGCTTGACCTGCTGAAAGTAGCTCCTTTCCTTTGTGGGTCTTTTGGCGTTAAAATCATCACTAATAATGAAATAAAACCCTAATGAAACAGTTTATTCTTTTTTACCATTTAGTTGAATATTGATAGTTGCTACCTGCATAATTTCTTATTCAACTTTTATTCCTTCGTGGTGTTTGATGTTTTCTTTTACAAATATAACCCGCTTTCATTTTCTTTTTTAAGACCCAATTTGTTTCTCTTACTAGTTCTTCTTCATCAGTATAACATCTTTAAATTTTGTCTACCTCATATCTAGTCTGCAGAGGCTTCTCAGATTCCTTAGTTTGTAAACTACTTTTTAAATTTTCGTTTTCCTTTTTAAGCAGCTCCACTTAGTTGCTTAGCTGCAACGTTACCTTTTCAATTTCGCTTCGTTTTCTTAGTTCATCATTTTCGTTAACTTGTTTAAAAACGTTTTTGTTGAAGAAATTGGTGACCTTGTAAGCTTATAGCTTCTTGAAAATGGATTATCATCAAGCAATAGTTGATCTAACCCAGAATCGGCAAAACTTGGGCCGACCTCCGAAGAGAATGGATTTGTGAGCATCTCGGCTGGTTTATCTGGGGTATACATTCGTTTTTTTGTTGTATCCATTGCATCAATTTCCTGATAATAATACATCTACCAACCGTTACCAGTACTAGCATGTAGAGTGGCGTTGATGATAACTTCATTTACTAGGTTCTCGGTGGTCGGATATCTTGCCATGTCTCGGTTGTCAGAGCCTCGTCATTTAAAGTAGAGAGAATAACGTACAGATGAGGTTGACATTTGAACTAGTGTTTGACTTATTTTACCTTTTGTACCTTACCCCCTCAGTAGACGAAGTACTTGATCAGAAATGTACTTGATACTCACAACCATTATGGTTTAGGAGCTAGTATGTGGACCACTTTAGGCTATTTGTGTATACTTTTATTCTTGTAGTTTCTGATCGAGCTCTGGATACTCTCCTAAAGGAATATTAAACATTTACAGGTAACATATTGGGACACGACTATTGGAATAAGATGTTGTAATCTACAGCGCCTTACTTGAATTTCCATCTATAGAGCCGTAGTTAAGCGACATTCGTAAATGCCTATATTCTATAATGTTTTTTATTTGACTAAATTCGGTTTAGGTAATCGAAAAAAACTTTTCAGTTGACAAATTTTGAATTTAATTTGAGCCCATCAAAGAAATGATCTAAAATGATGTTTTTATTTCAAGGCCAACGATTAAATAATTACAATACATTTCTTTTTATCAACATGAATGTTGCATTAAGTATTTTTAAGCCTTCATACTAAAATTGCACAACTTAATCTTATTCTTTTTTTTATTGTTGATAATAATTTTGGTTCCTCTTGGAAGAGGTTATAGAGCTATTTTGAGATTAACATAATTGGAGTCGTAATAATAACAAAATTTCGGCACTCATATGTATTTAGAACTTATTGTCATCTCAAATTTGCATTGAGCTAGATCTGTTTTAATTGCTAGATATGTAAGCTTATCGTTTATTTATTAAAGTCATATATAAGTGATTGAAAAAATAAATAATAATATTTAACCGAACCACGAAATTAAAGTAAGTTTATATTTACCATTTGGGGTAATCCGTTCAATTTAGCATAAAGTGAGTAACCGGGTTAACACCACGAACAAAATTTGCTTATGTTATTATATTACATAATATCGGTCAGCTTAAACCACGTAAATAATCATATACAAATTCGGGCCTAATTTTCCCTTGGGTCATTGTTTTAGCACAGCAGTTAGTATAAAATGAAATGTCTTATAGTTCGTTATTTTTGATAAGTGTCTTTTAAATACTTTTAAAATATTTAAGTACTGGTGGCCATTCTTTTTTATTTGCCTTTTGCCAAAGTTTAACTCTGTTTTTTTTGATCCATTATATCGTCATTCCAGTTTGAGAAAAAGTCAAGTTAATTTTTAGATTTTAGTTGAACCTATAAGTATTTTTCAGGATTATTCGATGAAATTTTAGACATAGTAGCTGTAAACTATTTTAAATTTTTCCAGGTCATTCAATTCATTTTCTTGGTAAATTAGTGTATGTCCACCAAGTGAAAATACTTTGTGGACTTATAGCGAGTTCAGTGTTATCGTCGTTCGTTCGGTAGTTATTTTTAACCAATAGTATTCGTTGAAAACCACGAATTTTTTCTTTTGCAGTTTTTCTTTCTTAGTCAGGATAAACTTTTTACTCGTATTTACAATAAAATTGAGCTAACATGTTTTAAAATTTATGGCTACAACATCTATCTAATGTCTAACTGAATCGAAGTAATTTCACTTTCAATTAGCCTTGGAATGATATGTGATTGTTCCAGTCTTGAAATTTAAAAAATTTAAATTTATTTGCAAGCTAAGCTAAGGTCAAAAAGCAACATTATAACTAGCGTTATGATAGACGTACTACATCCGACAATTGTAATTTGATATATTCATAGCAATAAAGAAGACAACTTCAAGAAAACTGCCTGCGAACGACACAGCAAATCGCTGCATGTCCAGAAAATTAAAAACTCGTTTGAGTTGAAAACAATTTCCCAACGTTTGTAAACTAAATGAGCGATCTCTATAAAACGTTGCTGACGACGGTTTTATTTCTAATAAATACATATTTAGAATGGAAGGAACGAAAATCTCCGAAACAATCGTGATTTTTATTTGGTTCTGGCTCTGTTTTAGGTGTTCTGAATTTAATGTCGCATAGCATTCAGAAAAAACATGAGAATGCGTTACTCCCAGTTCTTTCTTCAACCCGCATCTTTTTCTCGTGGTATTTATTTCTTAACATAGCTCCAGGAATACTGACGATTTAAAATTTTTGCCTCAATTGGAGTGTAATTTAAGTAGTACTTCAAATTTGTGCAACCATAGTTCTTTACGATTGCGGTAGTAACGGTTCCAGCATTTAAAGAAATATCCAAGAATAAAGGCCTGCACAGTAGCTTAACATTATAGATCTGGTCAAATATTGGTTTTTAGACCATATTATAATTTTATATGGTTATTGGTTACCAGTTACCAGTTTTTAAACTGTTTGATAAAACTTGATTTGAAACATATAGTTTTCATCGGAATATAAGTGCGCAGAATCCAACACAAGAACATTGAAAAAAAAATCTATTTTCCGCAAAGTATTTTCTATAAATAAATTTTCACATATCTCTTAGCCAACACGAACGCCGGTTAAATCAAAATATTTTTCCGAATGAAAATTCGGAACTAAATAGGTACCGATAATATTTTTTATCCTTTGATGTTATGTCAAAGTTGTGTGTAGTGTATCCAATTTTGTGTAATTATTTATTCTAACCATGTTCGGGAAAAAATTGAAACAAATCAATTTTTTAATATTTAATCGTATCAAATTGATATATTATCAATTGTAAATAAATTATTAAAATAATTAAACAAGTTGTATTAGTAAATTACGAATAACTAAGTGAGTACAACACAGTTTCGGATGATGGCGAGATTTTGATAAAAGCTTTTTCTAAATTTATCGAAACAGCATCGAATTAATTATGCAAAGACATCGAAAATAAATTCAAGATTTTGTTTTTTATTTTTATTTTAGACCTGAGTTCTATTTATGTGCTGTTGCGAATGAAAGTGATGGTGGTCCAATGGTATAGTAATTTAAGTAATCGTACAATAGCGATTACAATCATTTTATGCCTATTTATGCTGTACTTTTCGTATACGTTTAATTCGTGTCTGGTGCCCACGATTAATCGAACTTTTAAGAGAGTGAGTATTCTGATTTCGAATATTTAGGTAGGTGTCGATATTTTACTAAGTTGCGAATATTTTTAGACTAAGCTAAGAACTTTTATGTCACCGGTTCAAACAACTGAACCGCCTGAAATTAAAATACTTGGATCGATTGTGCGTATAGTGCCACTTACGAATCCATCGAATAAATCATTTGGATTGAATGGTTCCCCGAAATATAGATTTTTACGGCAGCAAGGATTAAAACCGAATCGACATTTACCCGCTGCATTAATTATTGGCGTTAAAAAGAGTGGTACACGTGCTTTATTAGAGTTCATCAGGTTGCATCCAGATGTTCGTGCAGCCGGTTGTGAAGTACATTTTTTCGATCGTCACTATGATAAAGGTTTACATTGGTATCGACATCATATGCCTTTAACTATCGAAGGCCAAGTGACAATGGAAAAAACTCCAAGCTATTTTGTGACAAAAGAAGTTCCTCAACGTGTTTATCATATGAATCCGAATACAAAATTATTAGTTGTGGTTCGTGATCCGGTTACGCGTGCAATTTCCGATTATACGCAAGCGGCAAGTAAAAAAAAAGAAATGAAAAAATTTGAGGAGCTCGTGTTTGTAAATGGAACATCGGGTGTTGTGGACACGGCATGGGGACCAATAAAAATAGGTGTATACTCGCGACATTTAGAACGATGGCTGCAATATTTTCCACTATCGCAACTATTGTTTATAAGTGGTGAACGGTTGATTGTCGATCCCGCTATTGAAATGGGACGAGTACAAGATTTTCTCGGTTTGAAACGTGTTGTCACCGAAAAACATTTCTATTTTAATTCCACCAAAGGATTTCCATGCTTGCTCAAATCCGAAGCAAGAAGTAGTCCGCACTGTTTGGGTAAGACAAAAGGTCGTAATCATCCACATATCGATTCGGCGGCAATTGATCGCTTACGAGATTTTTACAGGCCATTCAATGCAAAATTTTATCAAATGACTGGGATCAATTTTGGATGGCTTTAGAATTAAAAACAAAAAAACACGAGACTCTCGAGTTTGCATATCTATATAGGTGATCATGATCAGTTAAAATTTTAAATTTTAAACGATTAGAAAACCTATATGTAATATATTACCCCCACCACATATAGTAATATTTAGTAGTACATTTTAGTAGTGAATCAAAAAAGCTTTATGTTTAATAGATTTTATTATTTAGCTTATAGTACGTACAACAAAAAGTAGACGTGAATTAGCCATGTACCTAGAATTTATTTGGTCAAGCATACTTTCGAATAAAAAAATTTCGATACATATTTTCTATAAATTTATAAACTTAGCTACACATAAACATATTTTAAGAGCACAATTTTATCCACGTCTTCCGTTTACAAAGCATAAAATTCAAACCAAATATATGTATACAGAAGTTACTTCGTCCACGCGCTCATCGTCTTCAGCTTCCAGTACGTATAAATTTTCATCTAAATGAACGACCAAGTTAGTTCCATAATGCCAAATTTATAATTCCAAAATGAAATTCTAATAATTCCTATTTAGTTTTATATAGTGTGATTTAGTTTTAGCTTGCTTTTAGAACAAAACTACTGTTATTCTGCCAAGTTGGTAAATTATCAACTTGGAAAAGTTAAGAAAAAATCAACGAAATATTAAAATTTTATTGCCAAAAACTATAAGATTAGAGTAGAGGGAAACTTATAAAACTACTACCAATAACATATCTCTATAATAATTAAAATATTTGGATAATTTTTTTATTTTAGTTTTAGTACAACCATTTAATTTTAGTACATCGAAAATACGTAAAACGAATAATCTCGATTACTTATACGTTATATTAAAAATGGTGCCATAGTCATAATTTAACAACAACTTGTAACAAGTGGATAATAAGATCCTTAAAAGAACACGATCATGATCGATTTAGATCCCTTTGTAATAGTTTACTCGTATAATATTATTGTGGTGCCATATTTAAAAATGATCAAAGATGACTGAAATTTCGGTTTTATGAAATTCTATCTTTGTCACTCCTGCTAGTTCGATTCTGTTTCTATGATATAATATGTATGATTCTCAAGACAATTTTTATGGTAGAATGATAAATAAAATAATTAAAATTTATGGACAGGTTTTACTGTCAAAGTACTGTTAATTTATAAGATTATAATTAAAAAAAAAAAAAAAAATTATTTTATATAAACTTAAAAACTGAAAAGGCAAAGTTTTTTTTTGCTAAAAGCACCATCATGGTCGGATAGCAATTCTGTTGATTATGTTTTAATAGTTTTAATTGTGTTTTTTTTATGCTTATTAAATTTGTAAATATTAATTTTAAATTAAGATTTAAAATCTACTTCATAATGAAGATTTTTTAGTTAAAATGACACAAACTAATTGGTAATGAATTTATTTATTATACTTATTGTACCTGGTTTCGTTATTTAAATTATATTTTTAAAATATTTATTTAAGTTTTCATTAGTTTTAATAAGTTTAAGTTTCGCACTCCAAATTCAATCTTTTGCAAATTAAATTCACCTTTATATGTACTAAACCTATTCATTCTTTGACAAATCAAATTAAACCTTTTTCATATAAAAACTAGATATTTAGTTTAGTAATATCACGTAATATAAATAAAAAAATAAAAAAGAAGCTTCCAGGGAACTCGTTTATCACTTATGGCGGATATTCTTTAATGCAACCGTAGACCACCAGACTAACAAACAAAAAAGACGTAACAGCTTTGAGAAGAAGAATATTTTAATTAAAAGAATTAAAGAATGACAGTTAATAAAGGCAGTCGCATAAATGGCCAAAAAAAAACAATAATACAGCTAAATCAAGAAAATCCTTGCACTCCGCAATAACTTACAATAATAATGGCAAAATAATTAAAAATAACTTTTTAATGTAGGGACAACGATTCAAGTACCATTCAATTACCATTTTCGAGTTATTTAGAAAACTACAAAAATTATCTACAACAAATACTTGTTAATGCAAAAAAATATATATAAGAAGCAGAAAATAGATGAGCTTGTATGTCAGTCAAATCATTATTTGGTGTTTGCAATTAGTAGTTTGCATTTCGAAGTTTGAATTCAATTTGGAAGACGGTTAGTTTGATTTGACAAACGACGTATATGTTTTGAATGAAAATTTAATTCACTTGAAGGTTAATTTGATTTGAAAATTGGCAAATGTGGAGTGCATAACCTGTTTGATCGTAAGTACCCTTTACGATATTAAATAAGAGCCACCCAAATTTTTAATGAAGAAAAGAAAACCAAACAAAAATAAACAAGTCCAGTTAGTATATCTAAATCTTAAGATTTAATAAGTCCAATATTATTTTGCAAATTTTGTATAGTTTGAAATGTTATTAGTTAATATTTTTATGAATTTATGAAGCACTAAAAATTACGAATGTGTATCTTTCGTTTGTGTGGAGCACAAACATTTTCGTTTTAGTTTCTTAAACTCTATGACAAGCTTTCTAAAATTAAGGTGGTTTCAATTGAATATCGCGGAGTGTATTTAGACATAGATTATTTTTCGTTCCAAAATTATGATACAATATATTTAATATTGCACAAAATTTATGTAGAAAATAAAAATTGCACAAAAAATTGCTCAATATAAATAATATAGTTAAGAAATATTGATTGCTCAATAGTTTTATAACAAAAATGATTAATTTTTTATTAGTTTTAACTATACATAATTAACTAACTAAATCATAATATGGTCAATTAAACTAAAAACCACTTGTAATAAATAAATAAAATGATACTCTTGTTTTACTTTTATAAAAAATAAAAAAACAGCAACTATTAAGTAAAAATTAAATAATTTAAAATAAATATTTATTTCATAAAATGAAGTAAATTTTAAATAAGGTTACACCAATAGAAATAATGTTTGTTTGATTTATCGCGATTCATTTGCTACACTAAGGTCACGTATGTCAGAGGTATTAAAAGGCTAACAATTACCAACAACTAAAAAAACAAATTTCAACTCATGAAATTTAATAATAAATATATAAATATTTTGGATACGATACTTTAGTGATAAAATTCTTTTTGATTTACAATTCCATAACCTAAAATACTATTTTAAACAAGGTACTTGGTAATGTATGTATTATTCAATTATTGCTTTGAATATTTTCAAAGGTTTAACAGTGCTCAGAAGGAATATATCAGTGGCCTGGTACGGAATAAATTAGTTCCGTTTCCTTCATTTTGTGTGGATTATGATTATGCAGTTAATTAAAGTGAAATTTGTCAGGACTCTTTTAATGCAATAGTGGAATGCGTGTTTAGAAGTCCAATGAAATAAAAGAGTTTATAGTTTTATGCTCCTCAGATAGTAAATCTCGATAATATTATTTGCGGATGCTTGGTTTGCTTTTTAAGCCAAACTATTTTTTTTCATTCTCCGTATAACCTTAGAAGTAGTTACTAAAACTAATATTTTTTACGTTAATCTTATTAATGTTATGTAACCTTATTAATATTATGTAAGCGCAAGTTTACACGACGAATAGTTTTTATTTGCAATAATTACGCAAGGTGTAGTAGATTCTGACTCCGGCAGCAAAACTGGCTTTGATTTCGGTTTTGATATAGTTACTAGTTTGTTCAGGAAAGTCCGATGCAAAATGGATATGGAAACTGAAAATGGATTTGCTTGAACTTTTAACTTAAACCTCGATTTCCATAAAATTAAAAAAAAAGAAAAATACTTCCACAATAAAGTTTTAAAATTTATTTAAATTATATTTTGTTATACTACCACTTTCGGCCATCACAAACAGCTGGTGTTAGTACAACTGGATTATTTTGATAAATATACCTGTTTGAATTTATCTGACGATTTACCATCCCAGGATAATGATGAATCGCTGGTTGGAAGTTTAACTGATTTGAATGTGAATATACATCAGGCAAATATGGTGCTGTAGCCTGTTGCATTGGTATCATATGTGTGATCATCACCGTTGGTCGCCGATTATTAATAATATTTTTAATTTCGAGCAACGATATTTGTCTCCCTTTTGGCAATATATATGCACCCAGAAATATTGCAATACTTAACAGTGCCATCAAAAAATATCCTCGGCTGTATGGAAA
Organism: Tipula confusa; assembly: GCA_963556175.1. NCBI lineage: Eukaryota > Metazoa > Arthropoda > Insecta > Diptera > Tipulidae > Tipula > Tipula confusa. The sequence goes on from OY744475.1 coordinate 231,640,796, forward strand.
TACTATGTTCTGATCAAAATTAAATAAATCGTTGGGCTCCATTATAGTCGAGTATTGAATTATGCCGATCGCTAAATATTGAAACATATACGATACAAAAATTTCAATTTCAGCATACTTTATGCTGCCATACGACATGATGTTTACGTCATTGACCTGATAATGAAAACCAAGAGTGCAAAATAACAAATAACATATAATTTCATGTGATTTGGCTTCCAAAATTTCGAGGAGTAATAAGAATAGACACATTCCAATTAATTTTATAGCGATGGTGACAAAATATACACAACGGTTGGTAAAAAAATATTCCACAACTAAAGAGAGGCCACAGCCTAAAACACCAAACCAGAATATTATAAAGCATTCGTAATTTGCGTTCAAATCGAGCGTGTACTTGTTGAAGTAGATATAGGGGTAGTAGAAATACGCAACCGGAATTATGTTCGAGTAGATAAAAAAGAATGTGCGGATTGAACGGTTTATCGGATATTTAGCCTCATACCGACAGTTAATTGGAGTAGTTTCGCCATTTCGTGTTACACAAAAATATTTATCGATGAAAAGCGTTTCAGCAGAATTTTCTCGATTTATATCCGGGTCGAGCGATATTTTATAATCGTAGCTATTTATCCAGTGCAATACTTCGTTCACAAAATAGCAAACTAGAATCAGGCTTGACGTAACAGTTATTATAGAGCCGACTATATCGTTTACTTCTTCAAACTCGTTGAGTGGATCCGTTTCTAGTTTAAATCTAGTTATTGTGCTGTGCGATCCAACCGCAATACCTAATAAATACATGAATCCTGGTATGGAAATTTTGAAAAAACGTTTTTCCGATTTAGCTGTACGAATATTTATGTAACTGAGTGCGGCAATATAGCAGATCCCGTGTCCAGTAAAACATATGAACAGTGATGAACTGACATCTAAGGAATGCATTTAAAAATGTTAAATCATTTAAACTTATTTACGGGCACTTACCACTTTCATTGCTCGAAATAATAATTCCACCAACAAAAATATTGAACAACCCGATCATTAGGAAATAGAAATGTTCGTACACATATTTCGTATACGTAATTTTAATCGCAATTTGTATAAAAGCCGTAGTCCCGGCGGCAATAATACCCGCACATATGGGCCATATTGCAACTTCACTCAGTAATTTTTTAGTTCCATGGTTCAAATAAAATAAATTTAAGTAGTATCCAAAAAATAATCCCATCGGATAGAATGTAAGCCCGGCTACACATTGTGGAACCATGTATAATTTTTTCGGATAGTATGCCATTGTGGTACATGTAGAACTGTATGCGTACTTTGGCAATTCGGGTAATTTTAATCAAATAATCGTTATAATTATCGCCTTATCACAGAACATGATTATATTAAATTAAGATAAACATATTAATGGAATCGATAGTCGATCACAAAACTATTCGTACATTTAATTAAAAAAATTATTTATTGTCATAAAAACATTTTACAATTCTGTTATTTTATAGTTTCGTGCCGTCATTTGTGACGCATCTAACGGGTTTTGTGATGCAGGTCCGGTACAAATCTCGGTATAATTTGGTGGTGGTGAGTCATGCATTATGTGATTTTGATTATTGCCGTATAGTAAATAAGGTACTTGTTGTTGTGGATAGTATTGTGGATACATTTGTTGTTGTGGTGGTAAATGTTGTTGCATGTAAGGTTGCGGAGCTGGATAATATTGAGGATAATTGGAAACTGGCATCACATTTGGGGTGCCTTGAGTTGGTGCCATATGGGATCCTGGTGGTAAGTTTGAATATGAATACATTGGCGGCCCAACATTTGCTTGGGGTGGATAATTATTATTTTGTGTTACCAGTACAGGAGTTCGGTCTGCATTCGATTTTCGATTTAAAGCATTCTTAATTTCTAAGAGAGATATTTGAGTGCGATTGGGCAATAAAAATATTGCCAGAAAGGCAACAAACGAAAATAGTATGGCAAACGAAATAGAATGCGGATACATCAATAAAAATGGACCTGAAAAATCGAAAACATAGTTTGGCAGAAATATTGTATAGTATTGCATAACTCCGATCGTAATGAACTGAACACTGTATCCAAGAGCCAAAATAATTTCATTATACTTTAAACTAGTGTACGATAAAATATTAATATCACTGTGGCCATAACCAAATCCTAAAACGACTTATACAACCGACATAACTATCTTCATTGATTCAAATTCATCATCTACTACGACCACGACAAGTAATATTAACATAGTAAAGGCTTTGATGGCAAAGGACAATAGAACATGAAATTTATACTGTCCCCAACATAACAAGATTATAGATGCGGTAATTCCTATCATGCCATACCAGTTCATTACAAAAAATAAAATTGTATAGGGGTCATTGATAAGGGTACCGATGATGTACATAAACATAAATGGGGCATAAAAATAGGCAACTTCGCTGATTTTTCCAATCATGATGAAAATAATTGAAAGTATTTCTTTTCCACCGTTCCATTCGAACGTCATATTGATCATACTCTCTGACTGGACTTCGAAGCGCGGCTCCTCAATCAAAAAATATTTGTTCTGAAATATTTGCGATTGCACATTTTCTCGATTTATATCGTCGTCCAAACTCCGTTTGTAATCAAGTCGTTTTTGGTGGTGCAATAATTCATTGGTGGCGTACCCGAAAATTAATATACCAGCCATGGTTATTATTAAAACTGACTCGTACATAATGATACTGTAATACTGATCGGACATGGTCTCATCGTAAGGTCGATGGGTTAAAGATGCTCCAATTGCTACCCCAAGTAGGTATATCCAATGCGGTAGTGACAACTTAATCATTCGGTATCGTGATTTACCAATTCGAATGTTTAGATATGATAGGGCTGCAATGTAGCATATTCCTTTACCAGAAAATATTATGTATATACCTGCGTATGGAGCTGTAAAAAATCAGTAAAAATAAAATGTAAAAATTAGGGATGAGCAAAATTAAAACCATGTGTGGTAGACTAAAACTAATTTATTTTATTAGTATTAAGCCGAGCTTTTTAAAATCCCCATGTTCGAAACAATTATATTTTCCACAGGGCTCCCATGCCTCGTACCATAACCTTCAAGATTTTTTAACGTATTCGCCCCATGAACGACTCGTCCAAATGCCACTCGTAGTCCATTCATAACCGCTAATGGCTTAAAAGTAATCGTAAATCGTGTTGTATCCTTATCTTCGATAGATTTACACATTGACAGCATACCAGCATGCCTATGCTGAATTTTATAATTTTCATTTTTTTGGTTCACCTTGTCTTCGGAATTCAATTCTTCTGATTGCGTTGCTTCACTAAATTCCGCATATAAATTCGGAAAAATATACGATACCGAATTATTTACATAGTTCGGATATAGTTTTGAATCTTTTCCATCGGTTTCGGTCATTGATTTTCGATAATTTTGACAAAGGTCGTAAAACTTTTTACACGTATGTGGTACAATATCGTAATACAAAACAATGGTGAGCCGACCAATTTTTCGTAGATTACGAATTTGTAAATCAATGAAAACGCGAGGCCGCGACAACGCCAAAAAAGTAGTTAACGATTTTGGTGATTCCATCAAATCGAGTCTATTATGTACAAAACCTGGTATAATGAGAGGAAATTTAACTTTGCGACGAATATTTTCAACTGCCAAAAGCCAATCACGTTCAAGGTCCGAATTTTTGTACGTTGGTTCTCGGCTAATAATCCGATTATAGATTTGTAAATTTTCCTTTTCAGTTGCAATTAAACGTTCAATGGTGGCTTGTAATTTCGAGTATTGAGTTCCAGCATTGGGATTAAAATTATCAACACGACCATGCCACTGTTTTATATGCACGATTGCTTTGACAAGATTCATATTCTGTTCGTAAATTTCTTTTAATCGCATTAAATCGAAAACCAGTTTGGGCGATCTTAAATATGTATCCAACGGTAATCCGGGCGCTGCATTATTAACCAATGGTGCCATATACGAAAGCATTGCTAAGTGCTCTAAATACAATGGATCAATTCGTTTTGTATTAAATAAAGGTCCATCTTCTTCGTCCACATAACAAATATCATCATTTATGGCTGTATAAAATTCTTCAGGATCAACTTCATTACAACATTCTTCACAACAAACTGGTTCGACGCAGTGACACGGTGGACTTGGTGCCGAAATTGTGAATATAGTTTGATGTTGATCATTTTGATGGTAATGTCGTGGGCCTGTATGTTTTGTACAATGATATCTAATTGGAATTTGTGAAGGTGGTGGTGTGTGATGAATGGATTTTTTCGATTTAGAATTTTTCGATTTCATTTTTCAAAAAAAAAAAAAAAATATTTTTCACAAAAACGAATTTGGTCATACACTGATTGATGACAACAAATAAATGTGCCTACTTTACCATAAAAATTATAAAAAAAAAAACGGCGTCTTCCTTAGATAGTTGGAATAAAAATTCACATGAGTAGTTCCTTAGTTCCTTAGCTGTTATTTTGACATGTAATTCATTCAAATTTCTATTCCACCAATCAAAGTAAGACACCAACCGTAAATCTTTAATTATATACTTACAGTCGGCAGATAAAAGTAGTATCCCACCGAGCATTATGAAAAACATACCAAACATTAAAACATAAAAATGTTCAAAGAGATATCGGTTGGGCTTCGAACGTCGTATTATAAACAATAAACCAGTTACGATTGCACAAATTGAACTTACTAAGTGCGGCCACTGTTCGGAAAAATATAAAATTGTTGACGCCGTCGTATTAATAAAATAAAAATGTATGATGAATCCCAAAAAGACGCCCAGTGGTAAAAATGTTAGCGTTGCTAAAATTAATCAAAATTAACCAATCAAATCATACTCGTATAGAACATAAACTGTATATTACCTAACACTTCTGGCAATCGGTCTCCTGGCTGTAAAACCATTTTAAATTAACAGTTTTTTTATTAGAACTACACTGAAATGCTCATTGCATGAGCAACAAACCACTACTACGAAATTAAAAAATCTTATACTGATATCAGGTTTGTAAATAGCTGTACGATAATGAATTTTCATTAATTGGTTAAGGTGTTTTCGGTCTTATCAGCGATAATATAACAATTGACGTTTAATATATAGATAAACGTGTTCGTTATAATTTACCCAAATAGAATTCACACAAAGCTTTTAGGTTCTGTTTAACTGTATTATTCATTTACTAGGTATTTAGCTTTCTATCGGGTTGCCTAGACTATTAATCGAATACGACCGAAATTTTGTTCGCGCTTATCATTTATTATAAAAAAATGAACTTAGACATTATATTTTTGGAAAATTTCTAAACTGGTCAACTGGTCATAATATTGTGGGTAGTGTCTAGGCTTTGAATTAAAGAATGCCTAATGAATTATTGTTATTAATTTATTTCATCAATATTTAGTGTGATTTGATTGGTTATATCACAAAAGTGGCTTTAATACCTATTATGTTTAAATTTTAGTGAAAATGATATTTTTATAGATTTATATTTAATGAGAGATCTCAGCTAAAACTTGGTGCAGTTGATTAAAATATTCTTGATTACGAAAAAAAGACCGATACGACTTGGGATATTATGTCAATGTAAAATAGTAAAGATATGATGACGGCATTTATTTACTATAATTGTTAAAATTTATCTCAAATAACAACCAAGAATAATACATTGAATGCGTAGTAAGCTTTAAATTCGATGGGTCAATCTAAACCTAAGTGAGGTGTTAAGAAATAGTAGAAGTTAAGTCATATCATTGATTTTCGAATAAATATAAAGATTTACCAACATTTTCCGGCCGAAGTGAAAATGATCCAATACCGAAAATAAATGTCAAATAAATAAAGAGAATATGGTCGAATTATTCTTGTGTTTTTGAGAATGACTGTATGCTCGGCAAATTACCACTAAACGATTTGTTTTTCATTTCAAGCAGATTAAAAATACTCTCCAGCGTCAATTTTACACGAAAAAGTGAATAAAATGTTAATTGGTCTACTATGAAATCGACATTATAGGTTTTGTTTTCTGCGGAGGAATTTATACTATATACTGTATCTTCCAGTATATCTCGTAACAATCCAAATAGTCCGTCGATGTTTTTTTTGCATTATTTGAATAAGTTCACAAATATATATACATACATGAGTTACCGTAGCAGCGCCTAATCATACTTTAGCATGTCAAATTTCAATGTGCAATCTGGTTTTCTGAATTGGTGGTCGATACCATGAATTAAATTTGAAATATCATATAAAAATTGTATGATTCAACATGTAGTAGCTGAGGGATTAAAAAAACTTTAAACAACGGCCGAGCGAGATTGGAAGTTCTCTCATCAAACACATAAAGTCTAAGATTAGCACACATAACGCCATATTTAGGTCATTCTGAACCACTTACCATTTTCTTATTGCACATTAAACTGAATAAAATTGACAATTATCCGAAAATTTATTCACTACAACATACAATTTCTTATGTTAAAATGTCAAAATTACAACATCAAAATATTTTCAGAATTCGGACAGTAAACGAACTTATTTAAAATAAGTGAGAGATAAAGATTTAACTACTGTCATAATTACTACACTACTGCGGGATTCGGACGTCCCCTAAATGGAAAGAAAATTTCTTAAACAAGTTGACGTTTATTATCTGTTTTTGCCCGGTACATGTACGTGGTTAAAAAAATTGATTCGCGAATTTAAATAATTTTAACTTTTGTTGGATGCCTGCTGTTAAAAATGTACCCAATCAATTTTTTTTATCACGCACATGTACCGGGCATTAAGAATCATTCGGGCTATCTTAACACCCTTCCATTTTTTTATACACGTTTATTTCGTAGGAAGAACTAAGATTAAATTCCATTCTGTGACTAGGCCTTATAACTAACTGACAATATGTAAGCTAATCTAATTTCATCGAAAAATCGTTTTCATGAGGTTGATAACGACGAGCCTACGCAGATTTTTTTTTATTTTTCCAATAGTTAAAAGTTTTAAAGGAAAATCGTACTATTTGTTATCAATATATTATATATAACCTATATATAGTGAAAATCTTACAACACACTCAAAACTGGGTAAAAATGTAGTCCAAAAATTAAAAATATATTGCCAAATCGAAAATTGATAACAATTTTTAATAAACAAACTTTTTAAAATAATGAAAATAATGATTGTGTTTTGTTTTATCTGCTATCTGTTTTGAAACAGACACAAACTCAAAATTTAAGTGGTTCTCTTTTAATATTGGTTAAACTTTACACCTTTACCGCAGTTAAAATGAGAATGCGTAGCTACAGGTCAATATCATTTTCCATCTCTCCAATACCATAGGTACTCATAATATCCATCCAATACCGATTCGAAAGCAAAGTCAACGCAAAGCCAACGCAATTTATTTTACGTTAAATATTGTAAAGTTATCAGTAAATTAATGCTGTTATCAGATATTTAAATGTTTCTATACTTATACATTTGTTCCCACAATTATGTTCATTATTGGTTACTATCAATCAGACGTGCAGTCTAATTTATAAACCTAAGTGAGACGGACTTAAATTAACAGTTCGAAAAAGTGTAGTGTATAGTGTTCAAAATGTCAAATTATAAACAATTTCCGGAAATGTTAGGTGAATTTTCTTTAAAGTTCGTTCGTTCCGTCAACATCAGTTAATTAATTTAATTAATTTTCGATTATTCACAGCTATGCTAATATTTCTACCAGTAGGAATATTCATGGGACACATGATGAATTATATTCAGACAACCTTATACGCATCGTCTGCATACATGGATGTTAAATACTGGCCATTTATAGTTGGTGCTGTTGTGGCTCTGTTAACAAGTAGTGCTCATTTTGGTATTAAGCAAAATTACAAGCAATACAAATATGAACATATGTATTTCCAAATGGTCGGTTTGGCAATACTCTTCATTACGGGAATTCTATTAATGATTGGAGAACGTACGTCTAATTTTTTTCAAATCATGAATTTGTTAACATTTTTTTTATCAATATTCTATTGTTCGATAAGCAATAATTAATTTGGTGTACATTTTAATAATATTCGACAATAGTACAGACACTTAAACTAGTTACAACTTTTAGATTATGTTTATTTTAACATAATTTATTTTCTTTATATTAACAGTACAAGCAGTCGCATTTTTCGGGTGTATTGGCCATGGCATTATTTATGTATCGGCACTTAGCTACATCAATATTCGAACAGGAAAATCAAAACATCGATACTTAAAGTTATCCATACCACATTTTGTGTATCTGATCGGAGTAAGTATCGGTGCAACTATTGTTTGGACGGATAACGAAATTCCGTTATATATATCGCCGGATACTATTAACTGGTGGAACTATAACTATTACGGGGAAACAACCGGAGTCCTAATTAATATCACGTCATGTATTCTTTTTGGTGGATTCCTTATCAATGAAATACTTCAGCACGGTAACGGATCATATAACTACAAACAAAGTTTAGACAACGATATCAATCGAGAAAATACGAACAAGCAGATACTAAAAAACAAATATTTTCACATTACACCACAGCACTTGAATTTACCGGCAAATGTACAACTGCCGGATGTACCCTTAAAAACTGAACCGTCTGGAATGAAGGAGTTCGGATTTATCCTATATGCATTGGCATCAAAAGTTTTAACATTAATGTTCTTCTATTATCCTTTTTTGTTTCTACAAAATTCCGCAACATCCTTATCGGGAGATACAAATATTTTCCTAGTCTATTGGTTGGGCACCGCCGGCTTTGCGATTTCGTTAGTACTTATGGCACTCGTCAGCTACAAAATTAACTATTTACTATCGATTATAGTTAAAATAACTTTTATGGTCGTGTTGATTATATTTTTTTCGTACGAAATAATATTTTGGTATGATTTGAAAATTCTATTTTGGTTTGTGTATGTAGGACTTGGTTTTGGATTTTCTCATTCCGATATAAATATTCTATCGTATACAAATTTAAAAACGAATGAAATTATTTTGGCCCTTGGCTATTTAATTGAGTTCGTGATCGTCGGTGTGCTTCAATATGAAACTTTAGTTAACCCGAGCAATATTTTTAACACATCGCCAGATTCAAATTTCATGTTGCCTCATGCATTAACATTTATACTTATTTTGGCTGGTATAGGGATGGGTTGTATATTCGTTATTCCTAATGGTAGACATAGATCGTTGCTCGAGATCAAAAATATTTTAAATAAATGTACGAATATCAATCAACTTGTGAATACAGGCAATTATGATGGCCAACAAAATTCGCAGTTGTATTGGCAACAACAAGCTTATTTGCAACAAAATTATCCTCAAATTGCACATATTCCACCGCAAGTTCCACCGATGCCGTACAATCCAAATAATAGTGCATACCAGCCACCATATTCACAAAATATGTTTCATTATGGCCAACCAAATTATCAACAACCATCACAACAATATCTGCAACATCCTCAACCGCAATATCAACAAACACCATACATTAACACAACGTATCCCAGTCAAGTGAATAGTTTACCACCACAACAACTTAATAATACAGATGTACCATCACTAAATTACCAAAATCTACCACTCAACGTAGCGCCATTGACTGATAATTCTTTTTCACCACCACCGCAATACGATCAAAATATAGCTCATTCGATAGTTCCGCCTACCAAAATGAATTAATTGGTTACCCAGTATTTCGAAAGTGTTGATAACTTTCTATAAGAGTAACGTAGCTGTCTTATCTTATTAACCTGTTCAAAAGTATTTGAGTGAATTTGTATTAATCCAAAATATTTTTTTGTATTATTGAGTCATTAAAATCTAAATTTTATTAAATTTCTAAATGTGTATGCGTATTTATTTATTAAGAACGACAACAAAATCAATATATGAATCGATAATCTTATCTCGATTCAATTAAAAAGGTAACAACGATAACTTGTATTTTACGTATGTAAAATAAACGATCGATCGATTGCATATTTAGGAGATAAGCGACAAAATTTAATAAAATTTAAATGATCTTCTTCGATTGCGCTTTATGAGCCGTTGCCAGCCAAATCGAGGTAATTCGCTATTTAGGAGAGTACTTTATATTTTGTAAAGCGGATAAATCGAGATGCTGCGGGAACGGACAATGTATTGACTGTTAATTGGTATCTGATGTTACATCTGGTTTCAAAAACTGTTAATGCCAGGTATTGCGCAAAAACAAAGTCTGCATTCCAATAAATCTATACTACTAGTGCGACTATGCCTTCAATGTAGAACACTTGTTCGTCGACAACTGGAATATCATTAGCAAACAAATCGAGGATAAAAATTGTTTTACCTCATAGTCGTCAAAAGAAGAGAAGTGCGAGGATATTACAAAGTTCACTACAGGAACGATTACTAGATACACTGGATTTTGGCTCATGTTCAATTGGTAGTGAGTTCAATATCTTGCATACAAACTTAGTCAGGAAAAGGTTTTTTTTAAAAGAAAGAAAGGTTGTTTGCAGACCTCATAATAAAGCTCCAGAAAAAGAGATTTGGGTCCCTGTGGGTTATTTTGAAGCCAAAGAGAAATCGTGCTACACACATTGGACTGATTACTGGCAGAAGTATTACTGGAATGGAACTGAAATTTAAATTATTTATTTAAGATATCAGTGTGTTAAAGGAAGCTTTAACACGAAAAATGTTTTCGAAGCGAAGGATGTGGGTATCACCAGGATTTTGATTTAAATGAAATAATTTTGAATGCTCATTTATTTTGTGTTAAATATTCATAGATTAATGTAAACTATTATATTATACGGCATACGAAGGCTAAAAGCATCTGTATATACGATAGATAACAATTTTATCAGCCATTCAAAATATAACATTATACAAATATACGAAAATTACCGACGTACAGGTATTCAATCTCTACTTGTGATGTATTTAATCTATTATCAACGCAAAGTGTATTGTATTCTTATCACAGCATTGATTAAGAGCTCTTATCATTCGCATATTCATATGGGAATTATCATAATACGAACATTCAGTATAATCTGTGTATAGAACACTATAAAAACCTTAATAAATCAGATTATTTATAATTTTAGTAAGTTAAAAAAATAATTTCAAAGTACTGAATGTATAGTTAAGTGTACAGTGTGTGTCATAAAAATGTCAAACTATAAAGAATTTCCGGAAATACTAGGTGACCAAGTTTAACATGTGTACACTAATTCAATAATTAATACTTGACTATCCTCAGCTATGCTTGTATTTTTGCCGGCCGGTGTATTTATGGGACACATGCTGAATTTTATTCAAACGACTTTGTATGCATTATCTTCGTTTCATGATGTTAAATATTGGCCATTTGTTGTTGGTGGTGTAGCCGCCCTATTAACAGGTGGTACACATTTGGGAATCAAACTTAAATACAAACAATATAAATATGAGCATATGTATTTTCTCATGGTGGGCCTAATTATACTTCTTGCTACCGGAGTAGTATTGGTATCGAAGAGCCGGGAACGTATGTTTGTATTTTTATTTTCTTATCATTTAATTATTATCGAAACTTTGTATTACATTATAAATGACAATCATTTTAATTTTGCTTATCACACCCATAATTAATTTGGTGTTACTTTGGTATAGTAGATCAGATTTTTAGATGTTATTGACACTTATCTTAATTAAATTATGTTTTTCCATGGAACTTCATTTTCTTTATATTTACAGTAGAAATAGTATCTTTCCTCGGATTTGTTGGACATGGCATTATATATGTGTCGGGACTCAGCTATATCAATATTCGAACGGGGAAATCAAAACATCGTTATTTAAAATTATCAATACCTCACGCCCTGTATTTGATCGGGATAAGTCTTGGTGCCACCCTTGTTTGGACTGAGAATGATTTTCGGTTTTATGCGACTCCCGAATTCTATTGGTGGAATTACACATATTATGGTGGCTCAAGTGGTGCATTACTTTTGATCTCGTCGAGTATAATATTGGGTGGGTTTCTAATCAACGAAGTGCTTCAATACAGCATGCCGTCATATAATTACAAACAAAGTTTGGACAATGATATCAATCGAGAAAATACGAATATGGATATTTTGAAAAACAAATATTTTCATATTACGCCGGCACACGTTAATTTACCGTTAAATACACAGTTGCAACAAATACCATTGGAAGCTGAATCGTCCGAAATAAAACGATGTGGACTTATTCTGTATGCATTGGCATCGAAAGTATTGACATTAATGTTCTTCTATTATCCATTTTTGTATTTGCATAGTGTCGCCTCAATCACAGTGCTCGATCCGAAAATTTACGAAGTTTTTTGGTTTGGAACGGTCGGCTTCATAATTTCATTAATATTTATGGCACTCGTAAACTGTAAAATAAATTATTTACTTACGATTACACTAAAAATCTCGTTTATGATCGTAATGATTATATTTTTCTCGTTCGATTTATTTTATTGGTACGATGTAAAAGTTCTGCTTTGGTTCGTGTATGCAGGACTTGGTTTTGGATTTTCTCATTCTGATATAAATATTCTATCGTATACAAATTTAAAAACGAATGAAATTATTTTAGCCATTGGCTATTTTATTGAGCATTTGATTATCGGTGTGCTTCAATATGAAACTTTATTTTATCCGGAAAATATTTTCACCATATCAACGGATTCTAATTTTATTTTAACTCATGCCTTAACATTTATACTTATTTTGGCTGGTCTGGGAATGATTGGGTTTTTCGTTATTCCAAATGGAAAACACAGTTCGTTGCTGGAAATTAAAAATATTTTAAACAATTGTTCGAACATAAATCAACTTGTGAATACAGGCAATTATGATGGTCAACAAAATTCACAATCATATTGGCAACAACAAATGTGCTTGCAACAAAATTATCCTCAAATTGCACATATACCACTGCAGATTCCATTGATGTCATACGATTCAAATAATAGTGCATACCGGCCACCATATTCGCAAAATATGTTTATTTATGGCCAACCAAATTTTCAACAACCACCACAACAATATCCAAAATATTCTCAACCACAATACCAACAAGGATATGCCAGCCAACTGAATATGATACCAGAACAGCATAATAATACAGATGTGTCGCCTAGTTATGGTAACATAGAAAATAACATAGTATTCCCAACCGTTACGATGATGCCTCAACAAAATCTATCACGGAATGTAGCCCCATTAATGAACATTTTATACACGCATTCATCTCAATATTCTACGACCAATAATTCCACCAAACAATATTAAATGTGTATTGTCTGGCGTTTCGAAATTATTGATGACATATAAATCTATAAGAAGAATAGTATAGCCGTCTTATCTTATCGTATCACGCAGTTTATCAAATACTCGAGTGAATTTATATATACGGAAGTTAAGTTATTTTATAGATTAGCCTGAATATTTTTATATCGTTAGTCATGATACTCTTACGTGAAATAAAAATATTTAAAATTGGTTAAACCGGAATTAATTTATTTTTAAAATTTGATAACGACAAAATATATAATGTTGTAGTCTTATCGTAGGTTACGCAAGTATGCTGCAATATCACAGAACTGTTCATCGATTTGTTCACAGGTGGCTAAAAAAATAGTAGCCTAAATGTTGACCTAAAGTTCATACTCATTACTTGGTAATTTTTTGCGACCCACTCTCCAGCTTTTGTTTTTTTGCAACGAATTCGTTCTTTCCTGAAATTAAGATGATGGCTATTGCTTCGAGAATTTAAACAAAATATTAAAATGTAAAACTACATTTATTAAGCTCTTCGTCATAGATAACTACATTTTTTTCTTCTCGCCAACTGAACTTCTTTCTGTCACTGTGATTGGCACATGTGGCGCATGCATACCTGGTGGATTTGATGTATAAGGAGGTGGTTGCTATTCTGTACCCGGAAGAGTACTATTATATGCTGGTGGTTGCTGAATTACCACTTGAAGTACATATGGTTGTTGGTGACTAGGCCGAATTGGCCTTTGCATATTATGCTGCATTACATTTGGAGGTACCACATGAACTTGTTGTCCATAAACTGGAAATACAGGCGCTGAAGAATTTATAGTTGTGTTCGGTGTGTTAATTGGTTCTCTCTCATTCATTTGTACGACACCCGTACTAATATTTCCCAAACCATACGTGTTTATATAATTTTGTAATTCCAGAAGTGACTGGCAGTCACGATTAGGCATAATAATCATACCGAGAACTGTCAATACGGTCAAAATTATTAAAAATGCGAGTGCATGTGCAAATATAAGCTGAAATGTTGAACCAACGTTTATGATTAAATGTGGTGTTCGTATCGTTATGTACTGTATAACGCCAACAGTTAGGTTTAACGTCACATATCCAATTGTTAATACAATTTCCGTGTACTTTAAATTCGTATAAGATAAAATATTTATATCGCAATTGGGATATGCAAATCCCAGTGTCATAAATAAGAACCACATAAGTACTGTAATTTCTCGCATAAACCACATATCAAACGAAAAGAATATTAGCAGTATCACCATAAATGTGATTTTTATCATCATACCAAGAAAATGTTGAATTTTATAAGCCATTGGTATCAATAAAAGAGTCGAAATGACCACACCAGTCAGACCAAACCAATTTATCGAAAAAAGATCAAAATTCCTTGAAGATATTGACACTATATGATGTATGAATATAAACGGACCGTAGAAATACATAATCGACGTGATTTTCGATAGAACTAAAAACGAAAAAAATAACAAACCATTGATTGGTTTATTTGTGTCAGTCGATTGCGGTACTGGTGTTGCTCGACTATGTATTGAAGTGATCAAAAAATATTTCCGCTCGAATATCGAAAAATTTTTATTCTCACGATTGATGTCATCATCCAAACTCGATTTATAACTAAAGCTACTGTAATAGGCATTGTACTCTAATACTAGTATACAGCCGATTGTCCATATCGACGAAATTACCAATAATATACCGATTGCGTCGTTAACCGGAGAAGTTGGTGAATTCGGGTTGCGTAAATTAAGTTGACCATAAACAACGGTTGCACCAATCGCTACGGAGAACATATAGAACACCAACGGTATAGATAAACGTAAAAACCGAAATTTACTTTTACCCATACGAATATTAATGTAGCTTAGTGCCGCAATGTAACATATTCCGTGTGCTATAAAGCTCATATATATCGGGGCGTATGGAACTAGAACCAAAACAATCAAGTTAAATTTATTGATTTTAACACTTTAAACACTTAATACTCACTTCGGGTCGTCATAAATAATATACCGGCAATAAAAAATATTACCATTCCAACATTAAGAAGGTAAAAGTGTTCATATCGATATTGTCGCGATTTAATTTTAATGCCAAATAACAAAATGCCGGTTACTATCGCTGCACATGATCCAGTAACCCATGGCCACCATTGCGATGCACTTAAAATTATTTGAATGTTTCGATTTAAATTGAACAAACCAGCAAAATGGTACTGCATTATGTAGCCCATGAATACGCCCATAGGAAAGAAGGCTGATGTAGCTGTTTATTAGTCAAAAGAAAAAATTGGGTAAATTTTATTTATCTACAATTCTCTAAACTATAATTATTTTATCATTTATACTGATAATTTCAAGCCATTTATTTTGTGACACTTATACAACACCAGAATTCATTAGAATTCTAAAAAAAATTCGGAATATTTATATATAGTATATACCAAAAAAACGCACCTGTCAGTTCCGGAAGATATTTTAAAACTCCCATTTTTAACACTAAGAACTTTTAATTCACCGATGCTTTTGTATTGAATTTGATCGGTGTACTGAATTTAATTTAGGATTGAACTCACCTTAAAATATATTGATAAGAATGAAGATTGTGCTAAGCTTATTTTAAGTCAAATAAATTAGATAGTGTCACAAAATTTGTATCGACTGCTTTAAACAGTAACGGCTGTGTTGTGGCTAATCTGAATTTATTTAGAATATGTTTGTAGCTCCGGTATTCCCAATAACACTTAATTTAGACAGTTTTAAACAGACATTAGAATAGGTCCAAATAGTCTAATTCTAAAATTTTGATTCGCTTTAGCGAACCGTTATCCTAACATGTTTATTTGTACTTTCGGGGTAAAATCTATGCTAAGTTACAGTATAGATTTTACAACACTAATCATCCTGATCATATTCTAGCAAGTAGTCTGCCTAGAGGAGTGGAGACGGCAATGTTGACTTTCCACCGAGGTATTTAATCTGAAAGCTACTTCAACAAGTTGGAAGATAAGTTTCTTGCCGGAGTGGCTACAATACCAAACATATCCAATGGGCCTCAAGACTAAGACCTCCGAAAAGTAGATAACTTTGGGAATGTATGCAAGGTGGACACCTGGATTACGTAACTGGCGGTAGTTCAACATATTGGCAAGCAGATAGGTGAAAGATTTCCGATTTAATAGACTTCTGTGTTACAAAGAGTATCGCTAGATCTTACGTAATGGGTCAAACGTGTTTCGATCAAACTTCTGATCGCTCTCCGTTATTAATATCGCTGAGCACTGAAACTACATTTCTAAAACTACATGCACTCAGATTTCTGTCAAACCAACTTACTAATTGAACTCGATTCCTGGCCACATTAGTCTTGTATTAGCCTTGTAGCCTAGAGTATTCTTTAAAAGTTTCACTAAACAAAAATATTACATATTTACCTAACACTTAAACAAGGTATTTACACCCAACGACCAAACTGGAATCCAAGAATTAATAAGTGATGGAGCAGATTCTTCAGAAATCCGACCAATCAAATTTAAATGGTAAAAAGGTAAAAAAAAACTGATAAGGAAGGCATTGGCCAAAAAAAGCACCCGTGCATGATCTAACGAAATACTTAAACAACCTCCTGTTAAATGTCATAAAATAGTAACGTATATTTTCAATGCTATATAATGAAAACGGGATACTTTCCCGTAACTTAGAAAATTTTAGAAATCATTGATTCCTAATGGTAAAGATGAAACGAAGGTAGATAACTCTTATTGTCCAATCAGTTTACTAACGTTCCTCTTCAAACTCTTTAGAAAAATGTCATGTAAAAGCCTAAACCAATTCTGGATCACAAAAAAGTAACACCGCAGATCATCAGTTCGGATTTAGAGAAGAACACGGAACGGTTGAGCAACTATACACAGAGTCGTATCTGAAATCAGGGATTATCTGGAACAAAAAAAAAAGTATTATTCTGCATCATTTCTGGACAACGCTTAAGCTTTCAATAAAGTATGGCATAAAGAACTGCTACACAAAGTTAGAACGCTGCTCTCGTAAATTTTTTACGATATCATTAAAAGATATTTGCTTGGCCGAACATTCATGGCGAAAAATCCACGCAAGGGTACCACAACCCAGCGATGGGCACAGTACTTTATTTGATCTATACAGTGGCCTATACCAACAACAAGGAATGTGCAAGTTTCAAGCAAAGAATGCAAGGTATTGCTGTATAAAATGGTACTTAAACCAATATGGAGCTAAGGTATTCAATTATGTGGCTCAGCTTGAGCTTCCAATATAGCAAAACAAATTACGTGGATATATATACTGTGTTCTCTATTGTACAGTGAAAATCTTATGGTAAGTGATGAACAGTCGATAAACCGTCCAAATTACTACAGGGGAAAAATCTGCGATGTATTTCCATTGAAATGGCCAAGTAGTTAGTCTTAATCAAATTAAAATATCAAACGATCGATGAAACTTCATGCTGTGTAAAATATTTTGGTGTATTTACTTGTTAATTGGGTAACACAATTTTCATTCAAACTCTATTGCAACCTGCAATAGAATTCTACAAAAAATGTTAGAATCAAAATCAATAAATTTTTAAAAAATTTGGTGACCTAAATGAATGTTTATCCCCGAAAAATTGCTTTGCCATCTTTATCGCAAACTTGAGGTATGTATCCAATACGATTGTTCTTGATTAATTTTTTAAGTTCGATGTTCAGCGGTGTATCTTTCGGCGCTACCGTAAACTCATCTATCATAATTTCAGACTTCTTTCGTGTTGGTTTTGGACAGACTAATTTTTCACGTTTTTTATAAACTAATCGCGGATCATCGTTTGGATCGGGTCGTTTTGTCGAAACAGGTTTATCACCTTCCTGACCAAACGATGCGAAATATTCGGAATGCTTACGAATCTCATTCAATTTTCGTGCTAATTTCAAATCTACTTCATCTGACTGTAGCCGTAAAATATCGATCTTCATTTTATCATAAAACTCTTGATATTTCTCTGGGTTTTCTTTAAAGAATTCATGAGTAATTTTTACGCATGGTTTTTTTGGTAATTCATCGATGTACAAGTTATGTGTTAATTTCCAGTCTATGACTAATCCGGCTTCGTTGACACGATTTACCATTTTAAATTGTTTCAGTATTTTTGGTGGTGGATACTCCACATCGTTAGTAGTCACATTTAAATAGTCTTTCTCGTGCTCTTGCAGTTTAAACATATTTTTTTTTAATTAGACAAAAATATAACGTCTAAAATATTAGCGTCTAAAGAGTGTCAAAAAAATAAAACAAAATTCAGGAAATGTTTGCAGGCAGGGCCCATTAGATTCATTAAATCCAGAGCGAAACCTAAAAATAAAAAAAATAAAAAATTAAATTAAATAAATTTGTTACTTATAGATTTGAAAGTCAAACATCAATTTTAGTTTGACGTATAAAAACTTTTAAATTTAAAATTTTCCAAAGTTCTAAATAAAGAATGTTTCTGCCGGCATTTACATCCCGATGCCACGTAGTACCACATTTTGGACAAAACTGGTACAGATGTGGCGATCGGGATATTAATTGCACGGCATAACTTTTACTGAATAATTTTGTAGGCCGAAATTCATCAATTTCCAAAATATCCTATAATTTTTTTCCTTTATTAATTACTTTTGAGTGCGATGTCCGAATATAACTTTTCATAGGAGAATTTGGTGAAATTTTTGTATTGCCAATCATTATTAAAATTCATAATTCATAATTCATAATTCATAATTCATAATTCATAATTCATAATTCATAATTCATAATTCATAATTCATAATTCATAATTCATAATTCATAATTCATAATTCATAATTCATAATTCATAATAAGTTTTTCTCGTGAGCGTTTTTTGTTTGTTGTTTTGGAAAGGTCGTTTGGAGAAGTTTCCTTTATTAGATCACTAATATGATTGACATTAAGTCTCTATGGAGTCGATGGCTGGTTTTTATTGAAGCAGTACTTACCATTTTCAATTTAATTGTAATGTTGGTTAATTTGCTTACTGCAAATTTTGAATTTGGTTTACATTGGGTTAAATATCCTTGCTCAAAGTAACCATATATTATGCAGGTCCAATACGATGTGAAAAAATCGCGTTAAACAGTTTATCTGGAGTTTTTTTGACTCTCAAGCTTATTGACTCTCAAATGTGTACAGTGTACCCTAATTTCACTAAATTTCTAATTCAGGAACAAAATGAAGTTAGACATTGGTGTACTTTATTGCTAAGTGGAAATTGTTAGAAAACACTAAAAATTAACAAAAATTATGTTCATTTTATAAAATTATTACAATAGACTCGTATGTATAAATCACAATACAACGATAAACATTTTTTATAAAAAAAAAATAAAGAAAAACTCCAACACAACGAAATAACGAAAAATATTTCGAATACATACGTTCAAATATCGAAACGCTTAATCTCATTATTAACGAATGAGATTTTCCCCAATCCCTTGCGGCATTCGCTAAATATATTGTATAAGTTTCATCTACACTATACAGAATACTACAATGGTGTGTAATGGCTTTTGGGAAATCCAACTTTAATTAATTTTTTCATCTGTATAACAACCACATATAATAACAACAACAAGTGTATTAATGATAATATAGAAAAATATTTTTCCTTGAACGTTTTTTTGATGAAAATTTTTTGTCACCATTTAATTGAAAATTTTAAAAATTGACTCATCGAATTTCTTAATAAATCGGAAATATCTTTATTGGTATGTTATGAAAACGTATTGCAACAACGCCGCAACGAAGAAAAACCAAACAATTGAATGACTTCAGTTTAAAAAATTTCTTTAACAAACAAAAATTTTTTATTTTCTAAAAATATATTAAAATATTATAAGAATATAAGTTTTCTTTTATTTAAAAAAAAAAAAAAAAAAAAAAAAAAAAACAAAAACAAAAAAAAATTAAAATTAAAAAATAATAATAAAGAAAAATAGAATACACACAGATTGAGAAAATTTTTCATGAAAATGATTTTAAAGTGGAATTAAATTAAATAATAAAAAACCTTTGCGCGTAACGGATAAATGTCCTAAATTTTGTAAATAAAAAAATTAAAATTTTTTTGTGACGGAGCACTTTAAAATCTTTTGTTTTGTTTAAGAACCCATAAGATAAACGGGTACAGTGGCGGAGGAGAACTACTGGTGATTAGATAATAATTGCTGCCCAATTTCATCATCGGAAATGAAAAGTATATAAAGCAGATGTTGCTGATTTTTGATTTATTCAAGAATTTTATTTTTTAAAATTCACACACTCGGTCGGATGCTGCTGTGCGCGATATACATACTCACTCTTAAAATCTTTTGTTTATACAATAATGGCATTAGTCATACAATGTAATTAGTATAAATTATAAAATCTTCATTTCAATTCTGCGTGTATACAATTGTACAAAGTTGGTCAGAACCCAAGGTGTTTTGACCCAAGCAATCGAAATACTAACAGCGAAATCGTGTTCCGGCTACAAAAAAATAAAATATTTCGATTTGGCCCAACAAAAACATACATAAATGGTATAGAAGATCTTCTGCTATAACATATGTTCATCTAAAATTGAAGAAAAAGTCAATCAAATTTTGTAATATTTTTCTTGAAACGAAAAGACGTTGGGCAGATTTTTTACTAATATGATTCGTTTCTTTTTATTTTCAGTGTGTCTTGACTCCCTGAATCGCCGAGTAAAAGAACTTATAGCAAAACTATTATCAAGACGTTAGAATTGTGTCTATGGTAGAAAGAACTTCTTTGAACTAAAAAAAATGGCTGATTGAAGATCATATTCATGCTCCTCTATAACTTACCTGAACTTGAAACTAAACTTAATCAAAAATTATTTTAGTTTATTTATAGTTTAAAAGTATTATAGTTATTATATACTTGTGAAAAGTCACCGAAAAGTTACCTCGAAAATTTACTTTTCAGGTACCACTTATAAAGCAATAGCGGAAGCTTGAAACATTTGAAAAATTTAGTTTGAAACGTCGATTAAGATGTTTGCGTCCTGGAAATTTGCAACTTATATTTAAGAACCTATAATATATAATTTTTTTGGTTTATCAATTATGAAATCAGCTCCACTAAGCGTTTGCCTATATTATAATAGCATATTTTCCCATGTATTTTTTGTCAGTTTTGGCATGAGGTACATTTTACGCCCAAGAGAGTTTATGAAGGAATTAACATTGTTTTATACATGCGAAGTCTGCAAGTTTTTAGCGACCTGTGAACTGGTTCTCATGCGGTTCTCTGATATGACAAAAATTAATCTTTTGTTCATTTGGAATTTTTAAAAATGATTGCTTCCAAATCGGACTATTTATTTTGATTTAAAGTGAATTTAATTTTTTTACAAGAAAATTTAAACAAAATTGAAGTGTCATAAACTCACTGACATTTATCATTTTATGTACTGATATAAGTCAATAAGTACATAAAATAATAAATGTCAGTGAGTTGCAGATTTTGTCCGACAGGTGTGTTATACTCGATTTACAACACTAAACGCCTTAAGTGAACAGTCATAGCATAGATAAAAAATTACTATAGATTTCTCATTTGGTATAACCGTAATTTTTGAATATTTTTTTTTCATAGGAAACATTCTTATAGAGTCAGTAATATTGTATAGAATATCCAGCTCGGGTGGTATTTATTTTACAAAGTAAGAGGATCTATTTATTACCTAAAAACGAGTTACAAAACTAATATAATATAGCAACATACTTAAACAACCCCATCAATTTACTATGAGGAATCTTTAAAATTTTGTTGGAATTCGCTGTGATAGGGAGAAATTCGGACTAATTTGCTTCTACATGGCACCGTTTTTACCATATGTTACCCGTTAATAGCAAGCTCTTGCTACCGAACAAATACAAACATTTAAAAGAGAAACTTTAATAGCCGAATGTAGCTATTAAAATTAAGTATCATTGAGCAATTGAATAAAATTTAAAAAAATATTCAAAATAAAATTGCTATCGGTCTTGCAATTTTGGAAATATCTAACAAGTACTCGAATAAGATTTAATCCACTCATATATTTACCTTTAATTCGACAGATCGTTTTATTTTTGCTTATTTCGTGCAAATCTGGATGTTTTTTGCACAAAATATTCTAAGCCATTTAAATGACGGTTCACTATTCTTGTAACTCGGGTTTATTTTATATTTTTTTAATTATCTTTGGCGGACCCTTGGTTAAACTTTTAGATATCATAGCTGTTAGTGACTACTAAATGACTGCAGAGAGACTGCGCAGGTTTTGCAGTTTTACTTTAAAAAAATAAGATTTTTTGTCGGGCAGTCGCAATCAGTTTGTGCAGTCATATATGTTAACTGTACAAATCCAAGCTGTTTTATTTTATTAAATTTTATTTTTAATTTATCCATGTTTTGTTAACAGTTATTTTGGCTAAAATTAATTTATTATTTTAATAATTTGATTCTAATCAATCTTTTAAGATTTGCGGACACAATGAGCAACAATTTTAAGTTATGTCAAATTTGTAGGCATTTCTCCGGCCAAATAGCGTTAATATAAGATAAGGTTCATGCTTAAAACAAATACTGTTGTTTGAACTGTTTATAAAATCGTTATAATTAAATTGACACCCTTCACATACAAACACTAAATTGAAACATGTGGTTGATCAATAAGCATGCTAAACTAGAGTTTATTCATTATATTCATCAGTACACATTATTAAGGATCCGCACAAGAAGGTCGCAAACACTAAAATACCAAGCTCGTTTAATATTTTCATGTCAGTCATGATGGTGTATGGGTAGACAAAACGTGGTGATCACGTGTCCCAAGACTATACGTTGTGTTACGCACCAAAAGTTGAGATTTTAAGTTTATTTTAGCAACCTTAGTATTAGATATATCCTTTGATTACTAAATAAGGGATATCTTAAAAATCTAGTAATTTCTAGATCCACAAAAATGTTCAACTTATCTCACCGTAAGTAATCGTAAGATATATTTCTATTCAAGGCAACCCAAATATTATCTTGTGACCTACAATTTATTCAACTGACGTAAATACATATATGTATTCTGAATCATACGTCATAAGTCGGCGAAAAATTAGACCGACCAATACAATTTTCCAAAATGTTGTTATTTACGCATTATAATTACAGATCATTATATTAATTATATAAATGACAGTTATTATATGTTGGCAGCGTGTAATCAACACAATCTTTATTGGATGTCGTGCTGTAAATAACGTGCCTTGTCTGGAATGTTTTTAGTTTTTTTATATATATATTTTATTTTATGTGTTGGTAATACTGAAATCTAGTGCTTCCTTTACAATCTCTGAAATATTTCCTAGTTTTTAGAATCTAAAGCTTTTCAAATGGAAACGGAATCTGTTAAATCTGTTTTTCTGGAACCACTGATTTTCTGATATATGATTGTATTTATCATAGCGCCTAGTAATCTCTAATGGTGTTAATCATAAATTAATTCGTAAAATTTACAAGACAAGTACAGTTAATTGATTGCACTAATTTTTGTTCAGATCTTTAATATTTTTATTTGTCCTGTCATTACAGTTTGTCCCAGATTCTTATTTTGCTGTTTCATTTGTTGGTCTTGTATTAGCTTTGCTGCAGTGAATTGCTGCTTTTTTTCTATGTTTTACATATATAGTTATTGCTTGCTATATGTTTTACATATATAGTTATTAAGAGGGTCCACTTTTGATATCACGAAGCGCTTCGTTTTTTGTTGTATCTTTTGGTTGCTTTTGTTCCGCTTTTACACTTGCTAATTGCTCCTGTTATATAAACTTCTTGTTCTTTTTCAAGTAAAAGGCTTCCATTATTGATGGTTCAACCACTGCAAAACGTAACACTCTTTGGCTTATATTGTACACTTTCCAATCTAAGCTTCCTTCCGTTGCACACAGCTCCCTTTCGAAGGCTAATCATTATCGTGACACCTATTGCTAAATTACACTTTTGACCTATTTGTTACGAATTCTGGCTTTTATGTAGAAATTTAAACAGTCGATAAAAGTCGATCTTTTTGAGCTTAAAGCAAAGCATACTAAAGTTTTAAGTTTCACGCATACGAATTAAATAATTTTCAATTCAAAATGGTAGCTATATTCATAGTCTTGACAGTCTACTTAAACGCTCTTAGATCTTCTGTTTAGTTTACAAGACACTAACAATTTTTTTTTATATTGTACGAGTATGTTTACAGCTTCTCCACTCAATATTCATATTCGAAATAAAAATAAATTTCGTTTTATTTTCTCGAAATAATTTTTTTATAAATATAAATGTAGAAATTATCGAATTAGTGTTCTAAATTAATTTCACAACGATGGTTTCCTTTTTAAAAAAAAAATTTATTTTTTTTTAAATAACTAATTAAATTTAGTTATAGTGATATATATTATAGTTTTAATAAATATAATTAATATAAAATATTTTATTTGTCGTATGGTGTGAATAAATTTATTTTTAAAATTAAAATTTAATTAATAGAAAAAAAAAAATTGAAAAAAATTATTATTGTTTTGTTACAAAAATAGTATATGTTAAGTCTATTGTCTTAGTGTTTGGTGTTGATTCTGTATTCTGTACGTATATACGTGATATTTTGTATATAAATGAAAAGTATATAAAGTGGAAATGAAAAGTTTTTTAAAAAGAAAAATGAAAATTTTGTAAGGTTAAGACAAAAAATAAAAAAAAATTTAAATGAGACTAATTTTCATGTTGAAAGAAAATTTATCTTATTATTTTTTATATAGCCGTGCATATTCTATATATTTTAGAAACGAATTATTAATAATTTTCAATAGTAAGTTCATATCAAATAATTAATTACTTACTTAAAATTACTATTACTATTTATTAACCGTTGAGTGAAGTGGTGACAAATAGAATTTCACATTCAGTTTCACAATACAGTAATTTTATTGTCTTAGATGTAAATAAGTAGATCCTTCGAAATCAAAACTACAAAAAGAAATATTTCACAATTTTGTCATACGGAAACAATTGAAATATTCCTGTAATAAAATGTATTTAATAAATCATTTAAACTGGCGCCGTCATATTCATATTATAAAAGTATATCGACCGGTGGTTTGTGTGGTTCGAAACAAAATATTGTTTTGCTTTAAAGTTCGAGTGGGGCAAATGTATCAAATTACTTTTGTAATTAATAGATATCATCAGGATTTTTTTGTATATTTTTTGCAGAAGCATGCAAAAAGTAACGCTAATGTTGTAATATATCTGCACCTTGCATCATGCTGTATTCCTAAATCGATCCATTACAAACCTAGAAGGTTTGATATTAAAATTCTGTTAATATTTAAAGCGTGTTAGTGTTGATAATGTCAAAACAGCCCAAAGCATCGCTAGTTAGTAGCGATTCCGAACATAGATTAACTTATCACGTTTGACTAGTGTGATAGGTTAATTCACATATATCTTCTTTAATTGTTATTATGTTCTCGGCTAGAATACAATTATTATTATACGAGTAATATAATTTTTTGGCAAGCTACTTAATCCATACAACGCACAGCATAATTGTTATTTGTATATATTTTACGCAGTGGCGTAACATAACATATACTTTTATGCGTACACTTTAAACTCGATAACCAATACAAAAAAAAGTATTTTCCGCTAAGACTAGTACGTCAGTAAGTAATACTCCCACTATAATAAAGATACCTTAAAGTTCGATTTTCCAATATTTACTTACATTAAATTGCGCATAAATTATGAATTCCAATTTTAAACTTTTTATTAAACTCGATAATCTTTAAGATATTTTGTGATCGTTAGTTCTTATTTTGGAACATCTCTATTTGATCATATTTGAGGTTCTGATGCATTTTTATGCTAGGTTTGGGTCTTTCGTGATTGAAGTTACTCACTTTTTGAAGGTTACCTGTTCAATCGTAAACAATATATTAAAGTTAGTAGTTGGAAGTCTAAACCACAATAAAACGTGGAGTTCACTATAAAATTCGGTAAACTCTAGTTTTTATGATGCGGCAATTTTATAAAGTGCTCCTACTAGGGAAAGTTAAATCTTGCAAATGGAAGCCGACTTAAACGATTTTTTTTAACAAATTCAAACCCAATTTACTCTAAGGAATACTGCTAGATTTTGGTGATTTTTTGTTAGATTCAGATTGTATTTGTAGAGTTGATAACATTTGCCATCTATATGACTGAATCATTCCTATAATTTAAATTGGAGTACTCATATTTACTCTGTTAAGCAAAACCATGTACCTTGCGTATAGTAGTTTTTCGAATGTAGTTAGCACCTTCTAACCTCTTATTTTTCCCTTTAACATAATCCAGAAGGCATTATGATGTAGACCATAAACTGCCTTCTATGATAGGAAATGGAGTTTATGTTGATATTAATATTTATTCAACCCTTAAAAAAGGGTGGTGTGTTTAAGGTTAATAACCGATATAGGACTATCACTATATGACAAATATTTTTAAAAATAAATAGCACAGTAACTCACTCGAGGTTAAAACGGTCCCATTTAAGATTTTGAGAAGAACAGTATCAAATAATACTTTATTATAATTTTTTATTTTTTTATTAAAACAAGGTATTTTTCCAACTCCTGTGGAAAACGTAATTCGCCAAATGATTCTATATATTAAGGCGTCTTCAGTGATGTTTATGTTCGTTCCAATTAGGATTAACACTGGTGAAAAACACAAATAGGTTAATTTTATATCTAATATATTAGGGACACAACTACTTTCCATCTATTCCTCTTAATTAAGATGTGTATGAAGCAATCTTGTTACCTACAGTATCGATGCCACCTTTGGTTTTAATACTGTTCAAAACAGTATTAAGTTTTTTTGCTGCATCATTCGCAACACTTGTTCTCCTTTGGGGGGATATAGGACACCAATGCCGTGTGTCGGATAAATTCAAACATAGGTAAAACCTTAGGTTTATATATTTAATCTATAAATAGTTTCATTTTTACCCTTTAGAGGCGTTTAACATATCAAGTCCACGCGTTAACCTTGGTTTTTCGGGTGCTTCATTTCAAGTGTAAATTTGTATTTTCCATACGTTTATCTAGTTCGTAAACTGCGATGTGTTTTCCATACCTATATGTTATGAGTAGTTCGTATACTGTGATTAACGAACCTTATTATACCATTGAAATGATACAGAATCGTTTAAATGACAAATTGGCACTAAAATAGACCGGCGTTTCTACTCGTGCTATACTTTTCAAAAGGCTTATAGTACATTCCAAAATAATTAATTTTATGCTAAAACTATTATGGGTCCTTTTTGACTTCGAAAGTAATTAGTATTCCTTATTTTATAGCAAGGTATCGGTAAATAGAAAATTATTAAATTTCGTATAATAATTAGTAAGACTCTGCCCGAAACCCATGATAAAGGTGATTTGTAAATACAAATTTTTGACGTTTATTTGAAAAATATTCCCCTAAATTTCTAATTTTTTACTACACTGTTCAAAAAATATAATAATTTTTTGAAATATTTCCCCGCCTCATATGATTTAAAATTCACTTTTTGTCAAGTATAAAAACTATGAAGAAAAATGACATTTACATATTATAATGAATTATTTATTGAAATTGTCATAGCAACGAAAAAATTCAAATTTTTTTTATTATAATGGTACTATTATAAAATCAAGTAGTGAATTTTATATATTTCATTGCATATATCCGAGTGTGCTACGCGATGAGCTTAGCTTCTAATTGACCGTGATAATTTGGGTCTGTTCGGTGTTATCAAATAAATGTCAAGATATCTATAAGAAAAGTCCAAATAAACTCTAGATAAAGGTTCTTTCTTAGCATATATAAATTTATGATACTACTTACTACGTGGAAAAAAAATTAAACCTTGAAGCAACCGTTAAGCTTATAGCTGAAGTTGTCTGTTATAACCATGAAAAATCTATGATAAACATGATAAAAAAGGAATGTTTTATTTCTAAAAAAAATTGACCTTGATATCGCCTTTAAATCGGTTTCTAAGTGGAAAGTTGGGAAAAGGATCAGTTTTGACAACCTGCTGTTAAATATTTGATAATGGTTGCACAATGCAATAATTTATTATTTCTTATGTTGTATAATTTTTTCAATTTATTATAATGTTTGGAAATATTTTTTTGTCAGAATAATATTACGAATATGATATGCATTCGACACTGGGTGTTCTTATCCACAGATAAATAAATAAAATAAAATAAATAATTGAACCTAAAATTTAATTTTTAGGATTAAGTTATATGACAGATAGTTCCTATGAATTAATGTACATAATCTTTATAGAAGGCATCGATAACACAAATTGTTCCACTAACTAAACTAAATCGATTACGTTAATAATGAACGGATTGACCGCAGATCCGACAAAGTTACAAAGTGATACAAAATTTAACAAATTCTCAAAAACAAGATTAAATTTGCACTAAAGAGTTTAACGAAGTTCAATTGAGTACAATTGTCTTAGATCCATTAAAAATCTGAATTGGTCATAAAAAACTTGTGTTACTTCTTCTTCAATATGCATTCCTCTAATTGTAGGTCATTAACTTCATGCTGTGCTATTCTGCCAATAGGTAGGTTTTCTACTCGATGCCAGCAAGTAAATAGATTTCATTCCCGCCAATAAAAACTAACACTCTAACTGAACCAAAACAAACACTCAAGGATTTTTATTTAAAAAATCCATAAATTTCACTAATATATTTTTTACGCACTTGACAAAATTGTTGCTAAAAATTTGATCTAATTTTTTAGTTTAAAATAATTTGTTTTTCTTGTTTTCATTTTGGAATTTTAATTTATATAAATCGCGATAAATTTACAAAAATCGCTACTCGCATAATGTAAACAAACATAATATTATTTTCTATTTTAATTCCAAAATGTAAATAAATAGTTACAAATTATTTATTATGGTTTTTTTTTTTGTGTATAGTTCGGGCAAATTTCTATTTGTTTATGTACGCGCTGATTTTAAATTCTCCGAATTTCGATCCAAAATCATTACTAACATTTTTTTTGTTGGTCTGTCGGTGGTGTGTTAATCGAACAAATTGAAAGAATTATATGTTTTAAAAATTCTTGCGTTTTATTCGAGGGTTATAAATTATTTAAAATTATTACAATTTTCTTAAAAAAAAAAAAAAAAAATCATAAAAAAATATTAAGAGAAGATTTTCATTTTGATTTTCACGCTTCAATCATATTAAATATTTGCGAGGAATTCGTTAGAATTTATCGTCTCCACACACAAATGAAACTCTATGTCTGTGCAAATTATTAGTAAGTGACCACTGTATAGCGTACATCTACTTTTACATATATCCGCTTGTGAATTTTTGTGGTATAAAAACCAATTCCGGTTGGTCAAAATAACAAACCATACCGCATATAAATCAATGTCGCTTTAATATCCATATTATGCTAAATAGATGTATTAGTGTGAAGGTTAAGCGTCCTATGATGGGGGTTCAATATGATCAGTTAAAATTTTATACGACCGGATGGATTAACGAGCGATAGAGCCAATTCATTTACGAACGTATGTTCACAACACTTTATCTGTGCAGTTAATAAAATTATTTTTAAACTTAACGCACATAAAATATTTTTAAATGACTTAATATAATTTTTTTAATTTTTTTAATTGGCTTCAAAATAATTTATTTTTTTGAATGTTCTAAATTTTTTGTTTTTTTGTATTTTATTACAACAACCAACAAATTGTTTGCAAAATTCCATTTATGTCATCGACATTTATTAAAAATATAAAATTTTAAATTTTAATTTTACAAGTTTCATTAATTGGAAGGGTTTATTAATTTTAGTTATAATTTTCACCACCGGTATCATATTTTATCATAAATATAATGCATCGTGAGTGTGGGTGCATCATGATCTGGTTGAATGTGGGTTGTGTTTAATTTTGGCGCGATTCAAATCTTTATAATGTGGTGGGACACTAGACATAGTGGAATCGTTTATATTTGTTATTTAAAAGTAAAGGTGAGGAACTGTCATCTTTAATAATTTACGATAGTAAGTTTCAATGTCAATGTTGGTCTATCTGAAATTTAAAAACAAAATATAATTACTGTCTGCAATGATTTAAATTCCTTCAGGAATATATCAGTTATCATTCTTTGAAGCGGTAACACTGGAGCATCTTTTAATATTATAATGGATTCTTCTGTTTAGTGGGCTATTTTTTGGAATACTGCTATGGTTTGGGAAAATGGATTGAAACGATAAATTACTGTTTTACTAAGTCAACAATTTTTGATGACGTTTTTTGTTAACCTTTCCATTGGTTCAATCATTACTCAAAGTATCTGCAATATATAACTGAGATCCTATGTTTTGTTTGTTACATTTGGTGATCATGGTAGAACACAGATTAAAATTATCGTTAAGGTCGTGTCGATGTTTTAATCAAATATTGTATCTGTTCAGCCATATTGGGTAAAAATGTAGGAATTTCAAATAAACTCTTATTTTAAGAATTTAAAAATAATTTTTTTCTCTTTCGACATCTGCGGATAACCATTTCTCTTATCATGATTTAGGTCATTCTTCAAAAATAATAATACTTCTTAAGTTTTAGTTAGCTCTTTAACCGTGTTTACTTAGTTTAGCATATATCATCCGTTAAAATTTTGTGTTAATAAAATTCTAGGTGCTAGCAGTTTTTCCATTCATTGGTCATTAAACAGTTTTAGTTTTTTTAAAGCAGTGATTATGATTGGTAAAGATAAGCCTAGGAAGGTAAATTCCAACTTTTTAAATTGTAAAAAGCAAGGCGAAATATTATTGGACCAAAATGTGTAGTACTAACATTTTCAGTGGCAGTTAAAATTTTAGTAAAGTCAAATTTTACTTTACTTTATTTAATTTTACTCTTAGCAGTCACGTTCCCGTTTCGTTTCGACTCATGTTTTATTCTGTGATGGATTTTTTGGCAATGGTGTAGTCTAGCCTTTCGAATGTTAAACTCGTATACTTTAAGCATTTAGTTGTAGACGATAATCATTATAAGAGCTACTCCATCGGGAAAGGATACATTCTAACAAAAATACAACAAACAATTAAATTCCACCCAATGGATTAAAAACAGTACGACATAGCTAAACTTCTTTTTGCTTTCTTATATTTACTAATTCTGTATATTTTTGAATTTCAATAATTTCTGTTCTCAAATAATTAGTGCAGACGTTTTATTTTCAATTTTATACTAACCTTAACCCGGATTAGCACACATATGATTTTCATTTACATCAATCATCTGGCTTTAGTTTTTTTTTGTCGTTATACATAGATACAATAAAATTATGAATCACAACCATCTCAACAAATCTTTCTACATTTTCCCATGTACTTGTTTGTTATAATAAAAAAGAAGCAACAGCATGCGGAACGATCGACATGATTTAGTTTACAATAAGTGGTGTGTGCGAAATGGTCGAGTACTGGTTCAATTATAACGTATGGTTATAAGATAAGTGTATCATCACTGCGAACACCATCTTAACATCTTATTGTCAAGTGTTGGTTCAGTAAATATATTCATTTCGTTCTAAGCAATTATGCTAATTGTGCAGGCGTCGATGAAAGATTATAATAAATTTTAATGTATTTGATGAAATTAACAAAAATGTTGATGAAATTTTGAATTAAT
This sequence comes from Tipula confusa, assembly GCA_963556175.1. Taxonomy (NCBI): domain Eukaryota; kingdom Metazoa; phylum Arthropoda; class Insecta; order Diptera; family Tipulidae; genus Tipula; species Tipula confusa. The sequence goes on from OY744475.1 coordinate 231,673,069, forward strand.
TTTCACAAACCAATAATTTGAGTTAAGCGCTCGATTGACATAATTATTTAATAAAGTGTTACATGTTAAATATTGTGTAGTTTAGAACGAACTCCGTATGTATACCAAAGCGTGACGCGTAGTTTAAAATCCCCGAGAACGTCCTAAAAAGTCTCAAGTGGATCGTAAAATGATATTTGATTGATTTTCCATTTTTCTAAAAAAACTATGCCGAATTAACATAAAAATATTCACTTAAATTTTCTAAAAAAAATGTTTTGTTAAAATTTATTTTTATAAAATTTGCGTATATTTAGATTTTAAATTTCCAAAGGGCCCCCACTCAATATTAGCCTACAATTCGTTATAGTCGAATTTATTTTATTTATATATCTTATTATTTTAAATATTTAAATATATGTATAATATATTTTTAAAAAATCTCAGAAATAAATCAACATTTTATAAATATAATTTAAAAAAATTTTAAATTTAAAATCGGAAATATTTTTGATAATTTATAGATTTTCGAAGTAAAAATATTCGTGTCGTCTCTATCACAATGTACAGCATACCAAACAAACAAAAAATTAATAAAATTTCCGCGTTGGACGATTTTTCTCTCGCGATTTGTGTGTCTGAGTGTCTATGTTTAACGATATTTACATGTTAAAATTGTCTAACTTGTTTGTTGACATAATCTATGTTGTTGTTATTTTGTGACTCTATAATTTAGACGAGCAGTGATGTTGTTAAGATTTTTTTTGGTTTCGACTGATTTAAATATTAAACGAGTAGATATAGCTGGCAGCCACTTACCATTCAAGGTAACTTGTTCGTTTGTATAACTTATACGATTGTTTGTGGTTCAATAATTATTTGTAGCGCGTCTCGACGTAAAATTTTACAATACGTTCTATTTGTTCTATTTGAACCAAAGACTGACGGAGCTGTATGTAATTGTTGATTTCACCTGGGACCCCGTTCACGCTAATTCGACTTTCCAGAAATCAGCATGGGACATATAAAATAATCATTCGTAAGCATTCACAATAACAGCATGATTCCATTTCCACACCAAACAGTAACTTTTTTTGGGTATATACATTTTTGCTGAACTATACGATGATTTTCGTTTGAAAGGAATAAGAATCCAAGAGGTTCGTTTGTAGAAGACGCTTATACCAAAGGTTTGAATACTGGGACCGATTGGCTGATATTTCCTTCAGCCACTCAATCTTCTTTTGCTTAAGTATTATCTTCTTCTATAAATTCGAGCAGTAACATATAAAAGCCAATAACGATCAAATTAAGGTACTAAACCACCTATTTGTGGTACCAGACAATTTTCAGAAATGTTGGAGTAAAGACCGTTATACCAATGTTATGGATGCTTTAACTAGACTCTTCTAAGCAATAAAATTTAAAATATGCTTGAAGTAAATAATCATAAAATACGTACTGGGCAATGTCGCTACTTATTTTCGGACTGCCTTAAAGGTAAACAAAATTGAAATTTTGACTAAGGTCCTAATTGTGGGTTTTGGTAAAATACTAGTTACTATGGTTTATAATCCCCACCTGCTTGCACTGATTATATTACAATAGGCTCACATCACGATATTTTAGTATTGTCTGTCAATCGTTATTTAACTTAAGCAAGATATTTATGTTTTAGGGATTATTCTAGATTAGATAATTTTCGTCTTTATTTAGCTTGCGGTTCAATTTCTTGGGAAGATATTTCCGCCGTGGTTTTCTCAGAATGTTTCGTATGATTTATATTCTGCTACTTGGAAGGTTAAATCGGAATCCTACATGGTTTAGATAATGTGAATTTAAAATTCATGAAACGAGTTTTAGCTTTCGTTTCAAAATACGTGTTACATATTTTAAATTTTATCCTCACGTCCTCTTCCTTCCCAGACTGGTAGAAGCTAAGTAAGATAATTTCAATCCCAAAGTTAAGTATTTCTTCGGAACTGTCCCATTACCATCCAATAAATATTTGAAGTCTTCCTGTAAGGTTTTGAGATAATTGTCAAAAATCAAATTCAGACTTATTTGAATAGTAATAATTTAGTCAATTTGGTTCAATCTGGGCTTAGAAAATTTCATAGTACTACTACTACGTTATTAAATGTTGGTGATGTAATTAGGTGATTTCTTATACGAACAATAAGAAACTAACATCTTTATCGTTGATAAATTTTTCTAAGCATATAAATCACAAAATTCTATTCCATAAGTTAGTTACCCAGTTTAAATTTTCAATTTCTGCTGCTAATTTGATTTTTAACTACCTTTCTAATCGTTCTCAAGCAGTTTCTTTTGGTAACGTTTTGTCTGATTTCTTTCCTGTTACTTCCTCGGCTATCTCAGGATTCAGTGATGAGTCCCTTATTGTTTTCTATGTACATTAATGACATAGAATCGTCTATTCCCTCTAAACTAGGCAAAATAAAAAGGTAAATGGAAATACAAATGAAATACCCCAAAAAACAGATGCCAATTTTTTTTTATCGTTTTACTTAAGCTAATTTATTTGAGAGGTTCACCATTGTTTAATTCACATCTTTGCTGATGAAGTCCAAATATACATGAATAGAGGTTTAAATTAGAAATATCGTTTAATTAATAATGATTTATGCGCGATATACATTCAACGAAATCGCAGTCTGAAAAATAACTTGCAAAGTGCAAAAAAACAGACGTCTGTAAGCCGAGAAACGAACCAAGAAATGAAGATGTCGATATCAAATTGTATCGTTGAAGTTGTGAATTGACATATTTTATTATAAACAGATGACGAAACACTGTTAAATTGGCAAAATAGAAAATATTATGATGACTAGATTGCATTGTAAAAAATGTATAAAATAAAAAAAAAATTTTTTTGAAAGTGAAATGGAAAAATAAATTGGCGGTTAGAATATATATAAAATATACACATATATATAATATATATATATATATATATATATATATATATATATATATATATATATATATATATTTATTTATATTTATATATAAATATATATATATATATATATATATATATATATATATATATATATATATATATTTATATATATATATATATATATATATATATATATATAATCTTATAGATTATAAAAATGTAGATAAAAACATGTATGCAAATCCAACAGATGCGCCAATTTCGTATAATATTTTTTTTAAATATTATTCAAAAATAAACGGAAATGCCAAAATGAATCCTATAATTGACTATAAAAAAAATATAAAAAACTATTTTATTTCTCTCTCATATTTTCCACAGTATTTTATTTCTCATGCTATCTCGTATTAAATATGAAATTCTGCAAAGATGTTCCAATGCTTGTTTATTTTTTGTATTGGGAAATTTGATCATATTTCTCCTTATTCAAGTATGGTTTCTGGATGAAGATTATCCGTTTTTTATGAACTTCGCTTTAATTTTTTTATTTTCAAATTGCTTTAAAGTAAGAAACCTTTCTATTTGTTTGGTAAATTTTATTCCTCTAATTTGCAAAAATATTTGTAGGTCGCTAAGTAAATCGTTCATTGTTAGTGGTATTTCTCTATGTAATTCAATTCACTAGCTATAGAATAGACTAGAGGTCAGGATCGGTAAAATCATTTAAATTAGAATTTTTAAAGTGGCGTGGGGTTGGCTAATTGCCAAAATAAGTAGTTTTTTACTTTTTTGTTGTTAAATATTATTATTTCATCCATTGTTGCATTTTCCGTCATGAATAAGCGCATGGTCAAGATCAGGTGTGTAACATGGGTGAAATTGTTTGAAAAAATTTAAAAGTTTTTTATGCTTAATGGAAACAAATTTTAAGATTGTTTATTTTATTTTCATATATACTAATTAAATAAATAAATATGTTTATGACCTTAGAAAGTTTGTTGATGCATCTGAAATTTAAGGAATCGTTCCTTGGCTAGGACGATAATTGAATACGATATATTATGATAATTAAATTGGGTATGCATTTTCATTAATTCTTAGCATCTTCTCTGAACGATTCAGATTTAAATTCAAATGATGAAAAAGGCTTCTACCTTCCTCTCCTATTGCTAAAGCCGGTACCTCCCGAATCAAGTGTTGTAACTTATCTTGCGCACCAATTTCTCAGTAGAATGAAGGCATTTGTTTGAATCTACAACATTCGCTATTGGGGCTATGCGATGACAGCGCATAACTATAATGTTTTTATTCTATATATTTTCATGAATTATTGAACTTAAAAATCATCATACGAGATCACAAACATATAATTTTCCAACCCACCTCAATTAAAATACACGAAAACGTTCTTGTTTACAGTAAATTTCGTATGACACTGAAATTATTGGTAAGATGTCGCATAAAATTTCTAATGACCTAAAATTTCACCTTGCGCTTCAGTTAACAGTCAATGTTTACGATATTCGGTTGTTGTTTACGATTATAGATACTTAATTTTAACTGCGTCATTATTAAATTATGTTGCGCATACATTTTACATATTATGCAACTTATATTATAATTAAAAAAGTCTTGCCCATTTATAATTTGTATCAACCGTAAAATTCGTTAAATGGAATAATCGGCCAAACACAACATTATTATTTGAAAGATGAAAGAGAAACTGTTTATCATCTTTAATTATTAACAAATTTATTCAATTAATTATTTATTTTATGTTATAATTAATTAATAAAATTTTGACAACAAAAATTTCAAAACGAAAATTTTTTGTAAAAATTCCATACAGTTGCTGTTTATATTGATATACAGACGTATCTAAATACGAGTATTCAAAAGAGATATATTGACAGAACCCGAGATAAGATAATAAAATAAGAAAAACAAAAGAATATATTTCTTAATTAATAATTTTTCATAAATAAAAAAAAAAATGAAGATCAAACGGAAAAACAAAATTATGAAACGCTAAGTGTAATCGAGAAATTGTAAATAATTATGATGGGCTTCGTGGGTGGCGGGCACTTGTACACCATAACCATTTGTTCAAAAGTATTAATTTTTATGGAGCCACCAACAAAACGTAAATCTTCAACAAAACGTAATTTTGTTCTGATGAAACTGAAAAACGTGCGTTTAAAATTTGTTTGAAATAAAATTTAACGACAGGTATTAGTTTCTGATGGCGGCACATTAAAAATGTCTGACCTTTAAACATATAGAATTTCGATGAGTTTATTAGTCTCATATTGATAACGATCACCATTCATAAAACGTAACTGTCACCTGTTTCACTAAATAACGCGAAATATTTTAAGAATATATTTTTTTAAGAGCAGAGCTAAATGATATATTACTTTCCGAGAAACGCGAACCACTCAACCTATACACGACAGATAATGTGTAGATGTATACACGATTACGATGACAAATAATGAATGGGTCACAAGTGTTTAATAAAACTGAATAAATTTGAGTCAACCAACCTGTTATCAAGAATTTTGCTAAAATAATTTCCTTAGCAAAATTTTAAAGTATTTACGTATGTAGTTTTTTAATGAATGATTTACAGTGGTGCTTGATTTAGTCTACACTCTTTAGTGAGTAACAACATTAGAAACCAAGCCAATGGCGGAGAATCATCTGTGGATTTCAACCGGATATTTGTTTTGTAGCATGCATTGTTGAGTATACCGACTCGCGCTTCTACAATGACATTATTACTGGAAATGTACAATAAAAGTTAAGCTGCATGCGAAGGAATTTTTAAGTTTTGTTAAAAATGATGATTTTAAAAATTTAAATCCCTAAAAGCAAAAACTATAACTGGAATCAGGAGAATATATTTATATATATATATATATATATATATATATATATATATATATATATATATATATATATATATATATATATATATATAAAATTTGGTCTCTCTTCAGGCTGCAGCGGCCAAAATACAAACTACTTTGTTTCCATCATATAATTTACTAGAACAACATGATCATACGAACTGTAAAAACTTAGTATGAACCACTAAATTTTTGTAATCTGGTCACTGAGGTTGCTGAGGGACCGAATTTTTAATTTGTACTAATTTCAGACTATCAAAAGCTTGTGATTTATTAAAGAATACTGAAACGCATTATTTATTTTCTTCAAATACTTGTTTTAACATTGGGGTCTTTTGAATTTAGATGAACCGATGGTTTGAAACTGATCTTTGAAGTAAGATAATATACGTTAACAAATGTGCAATTTTGTTCGAATTTATCATCCATTATTCTTCCTGTTTGTAAGCTGGTCATTTTTAAAGGTCGTCAAGCAGCATCGTTATATTATTAATAGAAGACTCAAATTGTAGCCCTTTGTCTTGGTTTTGATTTTAGCTAGAAGTTTCGACTGCCGCGGCATATGGTTCTGTTTGATAGTACCTTATCGTCTATTTGTTTTTTGTTGTAGACGTGAAATACTGTTTTTTGTTTCGGTAACTAATTTTTCCTCCAAACCTCGCATCCTTTATAAGTACAACGATGGCCTTTTTTTGCAAAACTTTCATATTGGCTTACTATTTCGTAGCCCTTAGCATTTTTTTGTTTACAGACTTTCCACATACTTGTTAAATTTAGGTTGTTGGCGATTTTAACATTACGGTATATTTAACGGTTACTTTTCAAGTGGTTTTACAATTTTTACTTACAATTTTATACTCTGATATTTTCTCATGATTAATTGGTAAATTTTTGTATTCGAGGATGATATTATAAAACGGTGCTATTTTTGGCATTGAATTCAGTTTCTTTAAAATCACCCCAACGAGTTTTTTAGTTTTAACCGAAGGCATTTTCATATACGGTTGTTATTTTGATGTCTTGTCGAATAATGCTTTAACTAAACCGGATTGGACCACAAACTTGAAGGCCTTCAAAGGTTGTGTCCCATAAAAAAATAATAGAAGATTCACAAAATCAAGATCTTAAAATACTAGATGCTTTAAATATTGTTAAAAAAGAGAGAACAGATAACGAAGGAGGAGCCCGCAAATCTTTAATAAAAGAGGAATTTTATGCTAGGGTCTTATACCAATAAAAATGTTCCAAATATCTAGGGTATAATAAAAATTCTTCAAATGAATGTAAAAATTGAACTAATGAGAAAAACCGCCACACGCATACCAAAGGTTAATTAAAAGGTATTGCGATATTACTTACCTTATGAATTTTACTAGTGGACAATAAGAAATTTTCTGCAAGTGGAGGATGAATTGGTGCATTTTAATGAAATGATACGCTTTGATACAATGGCAAGTACCCCCAGTATACAAAATAATGAGGTGCTTAACATAAACGACCTAATCGAAATTAGAGAGTTAGTATAAGGAAAAAAACAACGGACACGTAAAACAAACAAAACTCTGATAAATAAATCAACCACCGGAGAATAAAATAATCCTTAAAAATCTATGCAACAGTCCCAAATCCATCCTAAAAGAAGTTAAAAATAGATCAACAGATACATAGGTAGTCTTATTGTCTAAAAAATTCTGATGGCAGTTGAAAGTAATCTCGCCGATGCAATGAGCAAACTCCAAAGAAGGACCAATGCGGTCCTTAAAAAATCAGAATTTTATTAGAAACTGGATACTGTATTTGAAAGAAAAATTTATAAGTCTGACTGTAAAAAGTAGTCATAAGAGTTTAGCTGTGTTCATAACATCGGAACTCTAACACTCTTTTTGCTCAAAGTTACATTTTTTTTAACTCGAGTATGGAAATAATAAAAGTAAAGTAGTCTTTATCATAATATGCTCTGTTTTGATTGGTTTGAGCTTTGGAGTTCGGAAATTATTTTCGATGTTAAGAACTATTTTTTAAAATAAAAGGTGTAAAGCAGTGAAATAACGAAGTGTTCTAAAGTTATAGCATATCGTGATAAATAATTGATTAATTTAATTGTAAAATCTAATGTGAATCCCAAAGTGTTGGATTTTAAAAGCATTGTATCACATGCTTGTACTCCTTTTATTTTAAAGCTGCTAACTTGGGAGCTCGTTCTTGAAGAATTATTTGCAAATTTAATATTACACACGCAAAACTAAATCTAAATTGTGTATAAAAATTTATCATGACAAAAGGTGACAAGAAATTAATTTTTAAATGTTAAATTCATGTCAATTGTATAAAAAGATTTCCTTTGTTAGTTCCGCAGATCTTACAGAATTCTAAAGCGAACATAAAACAATGTTGACATTCAACATTCCGCTGACATTTATGTTTTATTTTTGACATCGTGTCTCCTCGAATCTTTTTTCATTTTTCTTCATTCAAGAAAATATATACGATGCTGGCTGGATTAATGATTATATCTTTAATTTTATTTATTTGTTCGTTTGATGATTGACAGTGCGGTTAAATAAGATAATCGGGAATGTTATTTTGTATATTATATGGTAAATGATTTATTTATCTGCGGTTGATTGAAATCGTTTAGAATTTATTTCGTTGAAAATTAACAGGTTGATCATACCATTATATATATATATATATATATATATATATATATATATATATATATATATATATATATATATATATATATATATTGATACACATCTGCGCGGTAATTTAATCGAGATATATTTGAATTGAACCTAATAAAAATTTAATCTTGTGCACAAAAAACACAAGGCATCGCCTGAGTCATTGTACATTTATTTTATTTTGTATCTTAATTCAATCAATCAAAATATTTTATAATTATTTATTTTAATTAAATTTCGGAAAACCTTGATTTGTTTTAATTATTTTGATTAACACACACGAAATTTTCTGCTTTACATTTTTTTGTTTGTAATAAAATAGAATTTTTTTTTTTGAATTTTTTGGAATCTCGATTCAAACAACCATAAGATTAATTAGTGTGTACGTTTGGCCTGCTATATAGATTTATCCCAAGGCAATTGATTACTCATCGTTACACGAAACAACTTTTTCAAATTTATTTCATACTAATAAATATTTCAACGTAAAATACAAAAAAAAAAAAAACTATTAATCAGATCACTTACCTAGATCACTTAAAAATAATAATAATAATAATAGTGAGTGAATCTATCTCAATAACTAATGTACGAGTTAATTATCGAAAAGTGTATAGTAGTAACTCGTAGTATTTGAAAAAAAGTTTACTTTTTTTTCTTAATAAGTACGAATAAATTATAGAAATGACGAAGTTAAGGTATAGTGGTGGTTGATTGTGATGATAGAAGAAGAAGAAGAAAATACTCTAAATTTTCAATTTTCCTGCCAAAATAAATAAAAATGCGATAAAATCATTAATTTATTTACATTGTTTATAATTATATGAATTTAATATTATAATTATATGTGTAACACTCGCTACTTAAGTATTATATTTTGTTATGAGCTTATAGACTTGAACCAGTTGTTACGTTTGGTTTCTTTTTGAGATTATTACAATTTATATAGTGTCGTGATATACGATGACTCACAAATAATGGCATTATTAAGAGGTTCAATCACTTAAATGGCCGTTTTAGAGTAATTCAAAATATGTTGAAATTTAAATATATGAAATATTATCGCCGTCAATGGGTCGATTCTGGTTTTCTTTATACTATTCGGAATTATTTTCTTACTATACTGGTACCGACACTCAACTTGGATAATCCATCAACCAAAATTATCTTTACAATTTCAATTCTGTTGGTTTCCGAATCATCAACTTGTACGTCTAAAGCAAGGACCAATGAACGACAAATGAATTTTCCTTAACTACTTGTGTGGAACATTTTCCGTTCCTATAAGATAGGAAAAAGAGCTTGTGATTACAATGATTCGAACGTAAACTTGCATATTTACTAAATATTTTTACAAACTTAATCAAACTCTATCATATTTTATAACTGTTAATTTTCTTCCAAATTTCGTTTAAGATTCGTTTATTCTTTTAACTAAAGCAGATCCTACGTCATTTATATCATCAGTTAATATCATAAATCTCTCGGACATGCACCTGCTACTACACCTAATATTAATGTTACTTCTGTTGTTGAGGTAATTTACGTTGAACGTTGTAAAAAATAATCGCACGAAAATGTTCACGATTTTAGTTTCATTTTTGCACTGAAATGAAAGTTGGTAATCACTATAACAAATAAAAACAGAAGCGTCATTAGTATAGAGACGTGAGCTACCAGATGACAGCAACTCTTGTAGATACGATTTGAACAGAATTAACCTCTTAATTATAATACAAATTTAATCACAAAAATAGTGTGGTTCACCTGAAATTTATTGAAATAAATGGAAATGTGTGAGTTACTGAGAAACAAAGAGAAGAATATATTTTGAAAAGTCATAATATATTTTCTATAGAAATTAAGTATTTTCCACACCCTGAAGAGAGTTTTCAAACAGTAGTGTAAATAAAAGTTGATTAGAGCTATGGAGTTGACGAAGTGTGAAAGGAGGAGGAAACTAATAATACCCGCTGACCATACCGAAGAATGGTTTAGAATTAACAAAACGAGGATGTGGTTGAAAATTAGGTTGTATATTGAGATAAATCCGCAAAAAGTTTTTAATTTAAACATTAAGTTAGGATATTCTATATGGACCTTTGTTGTTTTACTGCCATTTAAATTATATTATTTATTTAAGTTGATTCCAAAATTGGACAAAGTTTTTTAATATTTAGCAAAGCTATTTTGTGCCTCAAATCGGTATGGAAAAATAAGTGTAAAACTACTTTGAAAAATATACCTAAAGAAAATATGTTAATAAATTTCAAAAAGTTGGGAACAGCCATATAAATCCCTTTTATTGTTTTTCTACCATAATCGACCCATAGGAGATGACAAAAAGTCTCGCTGTGTCGTTACATTTTTAATTTAGTTGACATTTTATTTTTAGCATTTGGAATCAGACTAATGAAAATAAAGATCCACCTTGATTTATTTCGAATTTCGGATTATTTCTTATTACGCAATGTGTGTGTGATAGAAGATTAGTCTCTTATGGAAATCTTGGCTGAAGAGATTAACAGAAACGATGCGATGGCGATAGAAAAAATTTGCCCAAGAGACAGTTTTAACCCAGTGACCCAAGGTGTGTTGGAAAACATGTTCTAGAAAAAGAAGTGTAGTGCACCTCATGATTGAGTTAAAAGACTCAATCATGATTGACTTAAAAGATTGAAAGTTAAAAAATGTAGTGCACATCATGATTGTGAACAAATGCAACAGTTAAAGAGCTTGAAAAATAATAATATTTTTAAGATTTTAACCATGCTACCACAAGAAAAAAATAAAAGGTATAAAAGACAATGGTGTGGAATTTAATATAATAATACACTTTATTGGCAGAATTGAATATTTCTGACTATTTTCTTTAATTTAAATTTAGATTGTACTGCCATTTTCAATAAGCAGAAATAAAACCCAGAAATGTTGCAACAAATATTTTAATATTTCATTGGACAATAATTTTGAACACTAATTATTGGTGACACATAAAATAACAATCGTCACGCAACGTCACTGCAAACGGACACTTGAAATATTTTTTTATCTAAACTGCTATAAAGTTTCGTGATGGTACTCCCAATGTTGAACGACGATCAACTTTACAACGATAACGTAATAAGCGATAACGAATATAACAACCGAATTTGTGGAATATAAATAAAACTAAAGAAATACAATTTCTTACTTAAACAACGATAGCTAAATACCCCAAAGAGCTATAAGTTCACTTTTAAGAGTGTGTCCGAAACCCATGATAAATTTTTGTGAATACAAATTTTTGACATTTACTTGATAATACCGAACACGGCCAAATTATCACGATTACTTGCTATAACAAATTTTTGTAAATAACAAAACCTTCTATAATAAAAGCCAAACTCATCGCATATAGCCAAAACCCTCTTTATTACAAGCCGTCTTCTAACTTTCGTTGATACAGACAAACAAAACCAATATGATCAATGGCGTGTAGTAGTGCTATCGAAATCCAAATAAAAATATGTTTTTTTTCTCATATTTTCTTTTTCTATAGTATGCGAATGTTAATTTTATTTTACACTACATTCGACACGTGTTTTACTTACAGTACATTCTTATGTTGATATGATTAGATAGCATTAGTATGCGATGAATACGACTTGTAACAAAGAGGGCTTTGCATATAGCACACTCGAATATATACAATGAAACATATAAAATTCACAACGTGGTTTTGTACTATTCAAAAAACATATTTCAATTTTTTCGGTGCTATGACAATTTCAATAAATAAAGTCTATATTCCATTATGAAAAATTGTTGTACAGCAAATTTTTGTTGGAGAACCGGAACGAGACAAAAAGAATATGTATAATTTCATTGGGTGAGTGAATGAGTTCGCCAACTTTTCCAACATAATTTTGTTGGTAAAATCAAAATAATGCAGGGGAAATACTTGCGTTTGACTTAGTGTGTTGCTATAAGTTGCCATACAAATTCATCGAGTAGATTACTTTTTATGGCAACATTTAATAGATATATAGTATATACGTCAAATTAATTTTAGTTTTGATTTTTTTATAACGAAATGTAATAAATTACATGTATATTCGTATAGATTACAGCAAAAATGTAATGATTTTAGCTAAATTTAGCAATATAATAATAAATTTCCATAATAAAATAATAATAATATTCACATGCTAACCAAAGCTGTCAAAATTTAGCTACAAAATGTAACTATAATAATTTTTCAACAAATATTTGTTGTAAAACAATTTTTCATAATGGAATAGAGACTTAATGCACACAATTATAATTGTAATTTTTCTTCGTAGCTTTTATGCTTCACAAAAAAATTAATTTAAAAACATATGAGGAGGGGAAATATTTTAAACAATTATTATACTTTTCGGACAGCGTAATAAAAAATTAGGATTATTTGCCTACAATATTTTTCAAATAAATGTCAAAAGTTTGAGTTCACACAAATATTTATCATGGGCTTCGTACACAGCCAATAGTAATGAACTGTATACTTTAAAAAATTCAAGGTATACGAATTGTGAAATGGTAAATGTGGAGTTCGATTAAACCCAATTAAAATATTCATGGTATATAATTTGAAGCAACATGACTTGATTGCGTCAGTTCATTAGGCACCTACCAAAGTTGTTTATCTTTACATAGTTTATCTAAAATATTAATTAAAATTTTTACAATTTATCTTCCTACGCAATATTAAATTTCATTTTTGATGGTACAACTGAGTTGTCCGAATGGAGGCGAGCTAAAGAAGAAAAATTCTTCACAGATTTTAGGTCCAATATATAGTTTTACCCAGATTACCTTCCAGATGTTCATTTAATATTATTTAATAAAAATATTTTGAATTCTTGTTTATACAGACAAGATCACCCGATTGAAATTCAATTCCAAGGTGAATAAAATTCTATCTTAACATTAAATTGTTAAACAAAAAAAAAAAAATTCGAACTTTAATCGTTTTTATAACAAAAAACCTACATGCCTCAGATCGTTCGCTACAAACAGCACATCATATAGCTAATAAATTATAATAATGAATGAAGAATCGAATTTAAATTTTGATAAACAAATCATATGTTCTCTAAATAAATTTCATTCATTAAAATTGGAAATTTTATAAAATGAAAATCGTGTTTTTCCAATACGATTCTCGGTTTTTTCGGATTTTATCCATTCCGCCGATACAATCGTTTGGCCTTATGTTTTTCGTAAGTTCACAACACGACGCGATAATGTAAATACTACGCACACCACGTTATTACAGTGCCCTCGGACATATTATGTAGGTATGTATCATGCGATATTGAAAATTTATGGAAATTAATTCGTCAAATTAACCACGTACACCAACAATTTGCAATTGCAATTGCACATTTCTATTTATAGTCCCAAAAAAAAATGTATGCATCGATAATAATGGAGATGCACTGGGAATTAGACAAAACGTCATTGCATCGCACTTTAAAACTATCAGCTACAGTAAAATTACGTCATCGGAAAAATATTTTCCTCTATGTTGTCTGTATATAGTAGGATAGTCTGTATATCGTAGTCACATGAAAATGTTCATCTCTTTTGTGTATATGTATCTGTTTATTTATTTATCTTTTCAAAAAAGAAAAAAAAATTTCGTTTCGTTTTTCATATTTTAATTGATAACTTATGCCAAAATATAAACTTATGGTATTTATAATCGAGCACACATTCCATTTTTTTTTATTCTTGATTGGTTATACATTTTCAAAAAATAAAAATTACAGCAACAAACGATCTAAACGATGTAAAATATAGTCTTGAACTAGATAGTTTATATTATATATGGCCGCGTCATTGCACAAGGTGGTTGATTACTTGTGCTGTATTATTTTTAACTATATATAGTCCATCGAGCGATGTTAAATTTTTTTACATCGATACATACACCCTGTACGATTTGTATGGATAACATATGCATGACGTATTAGTGAAAATATGAAAATCAGCCGTCGAATTTATTTTATATTTGTGCGGAGAAACAAATTTTAAATGATGGAAAGGTAAACGATTTGTAAGATTGTTTAAAACTTTTTAATTTTTATTTTTGAATGGCGGAAATTTTAACTTTACTAGTATTTCTAGTCTGCATATTTAGCAATGGTTGTGCCTTCCGAGCTCATTTTCTTTTTATTGTATAGGTCCCAGATCCGTATTGTGTGCGGTATGCCATGTAGCTTAGAAGAGAAGATACATGAATCAATATTTTTATTTGCAATTGTTTTGTCGATTATGAATTCGGTACTCAATATATTACTCTCCGTGAACTACCCATGACGTTGAACATAGTTTAGTCTAAAGACTGCGTTAATGATTAGCAACATTTTGAAAAAGTCAAATGCAGAAGTTTTTTTGCGTTTAAATTAGTTTTGATCTCTTTTGTAGTTCTTACAAGGTTAATTATAGTTCTATATTATCGCATGATCTCCCTTTCTACATAAAGTAATCAGTACCATTCTGCTCAGAGATATCAAGTTGGTACTTGTTAACTTTTTGAGCTTGTGTAATTGTTATGGTAACAGAATTTTTCTGATTTAAATCCATTATGAAATTCTGAAAAATATCATTTTACCAGAACGTAGGATACGCCCAATTAGATGGAGCGAAGATCCCGCTACTTTTTACATGCCACTTTTTACAAATAACTTCCCTTTATTTCCAATTCTTCCTAATATTACATAAAGACAAAGGTGTAGTTTGTTATCTACAAATGAACCGAATTCCCTCAGCATAACATTCGACTAAGGCTGAAAAAATATAGTTCTTGAAAATGTCTTGATTAAAATATCAATAGTAACAAATAATTACAACATAGTTCGATTACCTCTTAGTTTTTATCAGTTACTCAGCCAAATTCTTTTATATAAAGTACTTTGCATAAAACTATAAACTGACAACAGCTATATGACTATAAAATAATGACCATTTTTTTTTTAATTACAGAAATTCAGGTTAACGAAACAAAAACCACAAACAATATTTGAACATGTGTTAGATTGAGATATAAAACAATTTACTTTACAAGATGATGTTCACTGGAGCCCATGGTCGAAAACGAGCCAATAATGTCCAGACGACGAGTCATCGAAATCGACCGAGATCATCACATGACGTAAGTTAATATAATTGCCTTTATCATTAGATGGCATATTAAATTTTATTTGTTTGGTTATAGCATCGAGGTATTCGATATTCTGCACCTCGCACCTCTAATCGTGACCCCGAAATCAGCTATTCACCACAACAAGCACCACGGTCATTACCATCAAACATCATACCATCCCAGTACCATCGTTATCAAATGCATCAAGACTATTTAAATGCACTTCAAAGTAACAATAATAATAGCAGTAGTAGTAATAGTAGTAGTAGTAATAATAATAGTAATAATGCCAATAGCAGTAGTTGTAGCAGTAACACAAATAGAAATCCCGGAATCCATAGCAATAGTTCGACGAGTAGCAGTTGTAGCGGGACGAATAGCACATCAAATTTGATTCAAAAAACGCAAGAAAAACAATATGACCAACGTAAATTTAGAGGTAAATACATATCGAAACGTCGTGGAGCGATAAAACATCAACGCACGCACGAAATCAATGGCCACAAGTTTGTGGCGAAATTTTTCCGTCAACCAACATTTTGTGCATTTTGCAAAGAATTTTTATGGGGTTTCGGCAAACAAGGCTATCAATGTATAAGTAAGTCATACGTTTAATATAACTATATAACATAATAACATGATAATTTTAATCCAGAATGTCAAACGGCGGTGCATAAAAAATGCCATGAATATCTTTTAGGCACTTGTTCCGAGTCCAGCTTTAATTCAGAAAGTACAATAGTAAGTACATATTGGACATTTATTGTGTATATACATATATACAAATACATTATCTATGATTTAATTGCAGTATTTACGTGAACGATTTAAAATTAATCTGCCGCATCGTTTTAAATTATACACGTTCATGTCGCCAACATTTTGTGATCACTGTGGTTCGCTGTTGTACGGTTTATTTAGACAAGGTCTTAAATGTGAAGGTAAGTTTCTTGGATAAACATTTTTTTTATCTTTAAACGTACGAAAATATTACTAATGTTTCTTTTGATATTGTATGACGTCGACATTTAGGCGTGATATTTTGAAATTAGTTTTGTTATAAATTTTAATTACTAGTTTTAAAATGGTTTTATTAATTAAAAACTTTTCCAATTATTAAATTAATCACTTTATTGATTAAAACTTATAAATTAAAAATTTATTAGTGTTGTGTAGAATACTGGTTAAGTTTATTACAAAAATCTGTCTATGCGAATTATTTATTGTTGTATGGTTTTAAAAGTTAGCTTGGTTGCCAGTGTGTATTATTGTGACCATCATTAGTTTACATATTGTTTTTTTACATATTACCATTATAGGTATAGGCCAATCACTATTTTCTTTTTTAATAATTAGTTAAATTTGGCAATGGAAAAAAATGAATACAAAACAATATTAATGTTTGTTAGTTTTTTTTTCCAAAAAAAAAACTAACTATCCTCTTATAAACCGCTGCGGCATCCATTCAAAATCGCTCGCGGAACGTGATCGCTACTGATCTTTTACCTTCGAGGCCATAATAGGTCTGATAACCAGCTTGTACAATTTTAGCTTGTCGGAATTCGCAAGTTATTTAGACTTTATTAGTGAACGCAACAAAAAGGGCTTTATGTTAAGCTCGTACACAGTTCTTATTAGTAACAAGGGATCCGAAGTCTGTTCATTACTGTTATCGCACAATTAGATCAATAAAATCAATAAAATTCTTGATATCTTCTTGTTACCTGTTTAAGAAAATATTGTGAATGCATTTCTGTTATTTTGAGTCGTCCAGTTTACAGAGTTATATGTGTGCTAAAAATCGACAAATACCTGATGGGCGTCACGAGATGCTTTGTAATATTTAGAAAAAATTATCATCAGCGAAACAACTTTCTAATATTATTAGACAGTAACTTTCTTTTCTCCCTAGATCGATCTACTTTCTTGAGCGTGTTATCATCAAGATGTTGATTGGTTTCCACAATTCCACTGCTAACTAAATGTTGGTAGTGGGTTTTCTTATTTTCGATAGACCTCCATAGTTGAAATGTCAGGTACGTTTTCCTATGTGACCATTGCTAACAAGTTTGGTAGTCAAATGGACTCATATTATGATGCCTGACTATGTACATTCACACTTTTATGTGTACGCGCGACAATAATGTCACTATTAATCACGAATATACGGTCTAATGCTGTATAATATGAACATTTGCCTAAAAAATATTTTTTTTGTTCAACAAAATATAAATAAATCGCAAAAATCACCTCCCACGTATACACACGATTTCGTGTCACGTGCCTGTATGTTTTGTATCTCGGATACATCTGTATATACAGCCCAGCAAAAATGTTTATCTCACCTCTGTTGATCGCATAAAATGCACAAGCTGCATCATATAAGCAAAAATAATAAAATAATTTTTTATTAACTCAAATAAAATCCGTCAAATTAATATTTATAGACTTCACCACCATAAACACCACCATCACCACCACCTATACCACCACCACCACCACCGGTACCCATTCTTCCTATATCGATTAACTCGCACAATAATATTTAACCGAAGTCAATACGTCAACATTAGAAAAAAAATAAAAAATTCCAATGTTAACAACACACAGTTAGTCTAAAATTAAACATTGTAGTCGTTTAATCCGTTCGCACGGCGGCTGTAGCACGTGAAAATTATTTACTTTTTCCGAAATTGAAAAGTTTTCCATGTACAAAAAATTTCTCGCTACAAGTCAAAAGTAAATATTTAAACCGATAATTTATCTTGTTTCTATTGCTCGGTCTAAGTCATAAAATTAAATCTCGAACCGTGCAAGATCGACTCATTTATTATTTTAGTCAAGACGCAGCTAATTAAAAATAAAATCTATCTCTAAATAAAAGCGAAAAAATTATTTTCTTCAAAAAAAAAAAACTCAGGTGTTCCTAAAACAATGGGAAAATAAAACAAGAAATTTTCAGTTTTCTTCGTCCAACAAAATATTTCGTAATTAGTTAAAAATAGCAAAGATCATAAAAAATTGAACAAAAGACAAACATTTACGAGTTTAGCAGATAGTCTACCTGTTTTATACAACGATGAAACAATTATTGAATAGGACAGTGGTGTCCGTTCACAAGTGAAAGATTTTTTTTGTTAAACCAGATGATCACCACTGCTGTTCGTATCTAGTATATACACACAACATGTGAATGCTATAAATATGAAAATTATAATATTATTTTTCCGAATTTTCCACGTCTTTATGATTACTAAACTTAATGACAGTCGATATCAATTAACGCGTACTGATTCTGATTTAAAATTACATTTTTGCAATCGATCGACAAAATTACGTGTTATGCGGCAACATTATAGCGAGAGATTGCGAAAATTTTGTACCAATCGTTTAAATGTTAAAAAGTTGATACAAGTTTATATTTTTGAGTTCAAATTGTTCTCAAAAGCCTCTGCTGACAGCTACAAGTATCAGACAGGACAACGTGATTTCAAATATCAGGGGCGATACCGAAGGCAGTGCCGGAATAAATTCCATAAAGGTAAAAATTAACCAGCAAAAATAAAACAAAAACTGGCCCAGCGAAGCGTTAAAGCTGACAGGATACATGCAATAATTAATGTTAGAAAATTCAATTAAGGATAAAGTGACTAAAGTTTAATGGGAGTGCAGAAATAAGAAAATATAATTATAGATTTTTTCAACACTTCAATAGTTCAAAGAAAACGGCTACCACTGACCAGTATTTTAAAATCTTCTCTCATTTAATGTCCACAAAATAAAAATCTTTCAGCAGCTGCAGTTAAGACACTGACAGACAAATAACTAGAAACTGGGCAAGTTACATATTAGAATATATCAGAGAAAATGGCTATTTATAGTGCTCCTGTAATTTGTATAAATGGATTAATTGTGGACGCAATAATATAGATTGATTGCCTTAAACCGCACATATTTAAATTTAAACATTATTTGAAACTGGCATAGAAGAATAATCCTTTAGAAGTTACACAAATTGGAATCGATAAAGATGATCGAGCAGTAGAAAGAGGATCAAAAATACGATTCGTTTATTGCACCAAAGTGTATAGATCACAAAAAATGTTATCAAAAAAACAGAAAAATATTTCTGTGACGAGTTATTGGGCACAACGGCAGGCATAAAAATAAAGAATGTGTTATCAATAAGACATTAGAAATCGACCAGTAGAGAAAATACCAAACAATGGGTCCATAATGGTAAAAATTGGCTTCACGAAGAATTGGATCTTTAAATTTACAGTAACATCAAAAAGAAGAGGATTACAACAATACATCCATAGTGCAAATGTTTATTGGAAATATTCAACTAAATGTCAACTTTCTGACACTAAACAAAAGGACTTAATAGATCTAAGACGTAGAGGATAAATAAAATTCATGCTGCATTAAAGACCAACAACGTGTAATGTGCCTATAATTACAAATGTTTTAGCAAAACCAACAAATACTTGATGCCTTAACATAGCAGAATTTTTAATAACATGTGCATATAAGTTTGAAATATCTCTTGCGTGGGTTGCAAAATACCATAAAGTCGTGAATTCCCAATTGAGCAATTTCATTTTATTTAAACTAACTTGTCCAAATCAAAAACATAAATATTGGAAAAGTTATTGTCAAATTTGTCATATGCTTAGTTTATGTTGCTAAAAAAAATTCAGTTTTCTCGATGAGCGTTTTGGACCAACCGCAAACTGTTGAATATGTGCAGCCATCTTTATCGACAAAATTTACTGAAATCAAGTAAATATCGAGTTTTTAGGGTAGACCCAATAAATTTGCCATGGATAGACAAATACTGATTCACTCTCTATTGGGGTGATATATAAAGCTTATAATATATAATGCTTTCGAAATTTGGTCATATAAGAATTCACTCAAAATTACAAAAATTATCAAATTTCGATTTCTAAACAAAATTTTATGAACAATTTTTAACCCTACAGCGGTCTCTATTTACTTCACTCACCTTACGGCATACAAACAATTTTTGATCTGTTGTAATATGTACAGTCGTCAGTCGAAATCATTTGATGCCCACGTCCATAGGATTATTTATTCGAAGTGACGACACTCGTCTGTCGTTCTTGTGTAATCGTAAAAAAATGTTTGTCGCGATTTACAATGTTCCCAATATTATACATGTGATGTACCTAATTACTCGGCGTAACATTTCGTCGACCGCGGTCACCCATTCTAAAATAATTTTTCGCATTTCAAATTTTTTATTTTTTTTTGAAATTTATAAATATTTTTACAACAAAACTAAAAAATTAAAAAATGTATTAAGTTGAAAAGTATTCATCAATTCTGAGTTTTAGTCTTAAAAAACAAACGAAATGTTACGGATCGCGAAATCTTAAAATTTTGCATATATATGAAGATAAAAATATTTGTGTGTGCCTGAATTAAATTAAAAATTAAAAAATAAAAGTTTTAAAGAAAATTAATTAATTTGCATAATTTTGCTATAATACAAATTTCAAGTGATAATCTGTTTAAAAAAGTGGAAGATTCTTGGGTTCTTATATAATACACAAAATAATTTTTTTTTTTAAATATTTTTAAACATTATGTGATTTTTTTATGTGCGCGTTATTGAAATATTGCTAATAATTATATTTGTTTTTGTTAAATCGAACTTAATCAGTGAACATGCCTCTTTATTCATCGGACCATTACAGTTATAGCGGATATACACCAACCTCGTTTGGCTCTACGCCATATACGAATTCTACTTTGTACCAGTCGATTAATGGATTCAATCGAGCAATGGCACCGACATATACTTCACCGGGAAGATCAAATTATATAACTCAAAATCGTTACACACCATTGTTAACGCCTATATCAGAAGCGGCACTAATAGCAAGGCGACCCTTGACCAGACTTAAATCACCAAAATTATCGTTACACTCATCGCCAAAATATATAGCACCACGACCAATAAATATTAATACAGCTGATATTGACGTATCTGCATCACGATATCATCGTGATCATCGGATTCCTAAGAAAATCGATTCTTTCTATGGATCCGCATCACCATCTGCCTCAGCATCCGCGTCTGCATCTTCTGATACATCATCAACCTATGAAACCACTAGTGATACCAATTCTATTATTGACGAAAATGAAAAAACCCTAGAAAATAATTATCAACCGCCGGCCCGGGGTATTAATCGAAATCGAAGTGTGGTCCGACTTTCGACAATAAGAACGCGATCGGAATCTAAATCGACGGAGAAAAAGAAAAAAGATGATATAATTAAACGGCTCAATCGGATAGAAAATAAAAGTCCAGAGAAAAAAATCCTTGATACGAGACCGGTAAAAAGTTCGTGGCGTGAAAATTTCGATGAAGAAGAATTACGTAAAGTTCCCAGCAAAGATAAACCAAATAAATCTCCAGGTGAGCTACTTTTGGAAAGACATTTAATCAAGGGAAAGGAGGACGATGAAAAATATTATGCGAGTCCCGAACCAGTTCGGCGTCGATCTGTCAAGAAACGTATTTCGATGAAAAAATTACCTAGTTTTCATGATATTTGTACCGACATCTCGAAAGACACCATCACCGATGATCTAAATGCTTGTGAACTACGAGGTATACATCACATGACGGCGGAAGAACACGAAACACATTTAATTAAAAAAATAAGACGATTATCTTCCGGGAATATTGGGGAGATCAGTACAGGGTCGATTGAACTCGAACTCGTTGATCTCCCCAAAAACCCACCGATTAAACATAAAATAACTGCTACTGTTGATATTGAACCTAAAAAATTGGTAAAACCATTACAAATAAACTTTACAAGTGATTGTGATATAGACACTCCACCGATGAGTCCGCTTAAAATTAAGGCGGTTGTCGAGGAGGAAAGTCATACAGTGAACACAGTATTAAAATTACCAAAAAGAGTTGTTAAGAAAACACAAAATTTAGTGCGCGACAAAAGTAGTGACAGTATTGATTTCTGGGGTCAGATTGGAAGTCGTGAAACTGTGAATTTTAATAATCGGAAGGAGGAATTGATTCAATCAAAAAAAGCATTAGTTGAGTCTCGTGAAAATTCAATTGACGAGTTAGAAGAAAATGACAGTGTTTTCAATTTCGATAACATTAAAAAGACTGATGGTAAAATTGAGGAGGATTCGAAAAGTGAGTGCTCAATTACGTCACCATCTAGTATAAGTATAACACCTAAAACGCCTGTAAAATCACCTGACAGCATGCCAGTTAAGAAAATAAAAGAATTAAAAACTCCCGAAACAACTCCATTAACATCACCCGATACAATTGCTAAAACGCCAAAACCGATCACATCTCCCGCTCCAAAGACTGAACCAAAAACGCCAGCACAAAAATTACCTGTACAACAAATACTTACAACAACACCAACCGCAGATGATTCAATGCCAATTGTTGATCTAAAACCAACCTCTGCCCTACCGAAGGTAAATGAAAATAATTTAAATAATTCTAAATTGGCGATCAAAGAAATGCCAATCGAAACCAAACAACAACAACTACAACCGCCACAAGATCTAATTAAAAATAGTGAATCGAAAATTACAACAACAATCGATCAAAAAAGTACAATCGTTACAGATCAACAAAACAAAAAGACGACACCGATCGTAATGAAAAAAATCGGTGCTAAAAAACCAGTAGAAAAAACCATCGCCGTTGAAACCAAACCAGAACAAATCAAACAAATTGATCCAACGCCGGCCGTTGAATCACTAAAATTAATCGAGAAACCAATACAATCAACTGTAGACGATGCCAAACCAGTTCTCGGAAGTCAAATTGTAAATGAAAATCACCGCGATAATAAATCAAATGATCATGGTTTGAACTCTACAACTACAACTATCGAAAATGCTGGCAGCCTGACAAAATTTGCGACTTTAACAAATTTAAATCAATTGTCAATCGAAACAAATAGTATTGATGTACCAATTGATCAAATAACATCGAATGCTCACGCAACCGAAGTGGTGAATATAAATAGTGCGACATCGACAAGTACGAATCTAAATAAATTACCCGGACCGAAATTAGTAAGTGATTCGGCAGATTCAGAGTGTGATTCGAACAGTAGTGATAATATAGATACCGTGGGTGGTGGTGGTGGTGGTAGTGGTAGTATGGCCAATAAAAAGAAAAAAGTTATAAAACGAAAAAAATCAAAAATCCAACCAGTTGAATGTGCCCATTCTAGTGACGAATCGAAAAAGAAAATTTCAAAAAATCAAAAAAAAGTATTAAGTGTTAAGAAGAAAATAAGTGATGGTAGCGATGTAAAAAAAACTGATAGTGATAAAAATGTGACCGATGGAACCGAAAATGCCACAGATGATGATAAAAAAGCATTCGATCCCACCAAAATGGTGAAATTCGATTCGAAAAAAATGAAATGTTACACGCGCGACGAACCAATGTTGCGTCCGGTAGTGGCCCGACCACGTCCATTACAAAAGAAAAAAATTGTTTATTCCTCGTCGTCGAGCGATTCGACCGAGGAGACAAGCGACGAGGAGGAAAGCGATGAAAAAACATCAGATAGCGGTGGTGGTGGAGAGGAAGATTTTGATCGATCATCGCCAAAAACACAAAATGAGATAAATAAGGATATACGAATGAGTACATGCAGTATCGATTCAGGATTTGAAGGTGGTACCGCGCCGTCTAGTCCAAAACAAATGCTAGGTAAGTGACTATGACTCATAATATATTTATATACATATATATGAACGGAGTGCACTATCGATTAATGTATATACGCGCATTGGATTTATTTATGTTTTTCGTATACTGATCTTGAAATCGAATTTAGCATTGGCATCTTCTCTCTTTCTTACTCATGTGACTTTGTATATAGTTCGATTGAAAATAAATTAGTTAAACATGAATTGATGCCAAAATTACTATTATTACTATATGTACTATTTGATTCTGTTCGCAGTACTTTTTTTTCGTTCGTATTACGTCTGTCTGAACAACAGGTACGTATGGCCAAATGTCGCAACGTAATTCATCATATGGCTGCAAAACATTTAAAAAATTTATTAACTATTAATAGTTGAAGAGAAACACACACAGGTGGTTGCGGTTGTATTTATGTTAGTGACCGCTTTATACTCGTACGCTATATTATATAAGACGATTCCAGCGAAATTTTATAAATAAATAAATAATTTTCTTGAAACACAGCTCAAAATTAATGAATAACATGTGATTTGTATTTTGAACAATTTTAATGGATCCAAGTCATTATATCGATTTAGTCGATGGTGTAGTCGACACATGTATGTTTACATGGAAATCTGGTTTTCTTTGTGAAACGATTATTTTAGAGTTAGATTTATCGGATGTAATGAATACGGGAAATCTATTAAAATCTGTTTGCTGAAAATGCAAACACTATGTCTTGACTGAGTAGGTTGAGCAAAAAATTCTGCCAATAAATAAAATTTTCTGCTAAATTGTGTGATTCAATCGATGGTTTTACCATTACCTGTCAAGTATACTTAGAAGTACTTAGGTTTGTGTCTTTGTTACTCGTAACTGCTCATGCAAAATAGTACGAGCAATTACGAGTATGTAGTTAAAATTTAGCAAAGAAACACACCTAAATACATAAAAATACTTGCTGTGATCGATTGAAAAGCAATTAATACGACATTTATTTATTTAACAGAAATATGATATAAAATTACAAATTATAACGTTTTACTAGCAAAATACCTTATTTACAAAGTTTGTACATAATCGCCAACAGTATAGAGAGCCGAGCGCAAAATTGAGCAAAAATTGAACTTGATATAATTTACTGTAGATGGCTGAAAAATTGTCAATGTTTTTTGTTTTTGTCTGTAGCATTCGTAAGCCTAAGCTTTAAGCGTGATTACACGTACGGCTAACGTTCTCCTACGAGTACATAACTTTGCAATCAAGAATTACTAATTTAGATAGAAAGATAAAAATACACAACTTGCAATTGTTTTTGACAGAAATAATTAACCGCCATATTTTTTACGAATAGTTAAATATTCAAAAAGAAAATTTCGATAAAAATTTGTCTTGCTTTTGTTGTTTGTTGCTATAATAGCATGAACAATATGTAGGTTTGACTATTTTTTATAGCACCATTTTCATTTCTATAGCAGCATTTGCTAAAAAAACAGAATAATTTTGTAAATTTGATTTTGTTTGTATATATTTGTTCTTGTCTTTCACATGGATGTCATGAATCTCTTCATCATCAGCTAGACAATAATGTACGTCTAACCCGCGCATTACCCTTAAAAATATTTTGTATGCAAATTTTTTATTTCATTTTGACTTTACGGCTTGACTTTTCTCTTGGCTGACGCACAAAAAACAGTCAGTGTCTCATACCACTGACAAACTAAGGATAAGCTGTGATTAGTATTTTTCCAAAATTAGCTGTAGCGTGTCCAAAAAACTACCTTTGGTAGAACGGTATTCGCTCTAGAAAAGAGAGGTACTACTTTTGAAACGATAAACCAAATCGCTCACCATCGTAATGATATAGGGTCGTTTCCCAAACTTTAAATCTTTTACAGTAATCATAAATCCTTTTGAAAAGTTGTTTAAGCTCATGATAATTCCGTTGTTTGTTTTCACAACCGATATTCCGTTTCGCACAATGTAATACAACGGGAAATATTGTGGACGTAGGTTGAATTCTGTTTAGAAAAAACAAGCTTAGATACAGTGCAGTATTAAAATTTAATAGGAAGCTAAATCCAGAGACATCTATATGTAATTACAAACTAAAGTATATGTCCAATTTTATCCATTAACAACTTTAGTAGAATTTGGTTTAGAATTTGGGAAGAAATTAGTGAATTATATTGGGGGCGATACTATGAGGCCCTATGCGATTTTAATTAATTTTTAAAAAGTTTTAAATTTGATTAAAGGGAAAAATGTCGTTTAAAATTACCATTAAATCTGTTCAAAGACTATCTGAAAACTGATTATTCATTAAAAAATAATTCACCAATATACTTAGAAATAATCACAATTCTGAAAATCAGTTATTACATTTAAAAAAATATTTAACTAAATCTCACAATAAAATTAACAGGAATTAAGATTTTCCACATAAATTCCGTTGTTAAAATTCGGAAAAAGTATTTGTTTATTATTAAATGTTTATATTTACTCGAATTTGATGCTTGATTATCTTTTCTGGTGAACAGATTCAATGTAAATCAATTATATCGATTTTTCAGAAAAATATAAAATTTATCGTAAATTTTCAGGGAAGAGAATTTCCACTTAACTATGCAATTGTGTGCAACAGAATTAACAACTACCATAATTAATCTCCGAGTCCCTCATTCGTTTATATATATAATAAATAGTCTTAATTGTTAACATGTTAATTAAATTATTCAACAAATTTAGATGTCCTAATTAGAGAATAATCCGCTAAGCCCGTATACATAAATCATCTTACAATTTGTGATCGAAAAGGATACACCGCAAAAAAACTCATAACCGTGAAAGTATAAAAACTGAAAATTTTAATTAAAAATTGTAGAGTGAAAGAAAAAAACGTTTTCTTGGCAAAACCACTAAAATTAATACTTAAGAAAATTAAAAAACTAAATCACAGGGGGGTGCGGTGTCGGTCAATGAAAATATTTCATATATGCAATACCTGTTGTAACTTATAAATATAATACGAGTACGTACTTATCATCATCTAATGTACCAACCAAACAACTTCGAACAATTATTTATAGACATTTTTTTTTCTGTCGCGATTTACATACATACATACATACATACAATATCAAAAGTGATTAAAAATATTTTAATATTTTTGTACGTCAAAAAATGTATTTTTAACAACAAATTTACATTTTTTTTTTTTTATTTAATTTTCTTCTTATATAATTTTGAAAATAGATTGTGACGTGAATTGTCATAAGAAATGTGAAAAACTTACAGCAAATTTGTGTGGCGTTAATCAAAAATTAATCGTTGAAGCACTATCGTCGGTGAGAAAAGGTATATTGTGCAACTTACACAAAAAATTTGAATAATGAAAATTTTGTGACAAAACAAAACAAAATTTTTTAACGCTTAACAGATGATATTTTGGTTTGTTATTTATTTATTTATTATTTGAATTCTCATATCAAAAATATCAAAATGGTGTGTCATGCTATTTGTACAAAATGAGTAGCATTCAAAACTTCCGTGTCGGTTTAAAGCCTATATCAAACGATTTGTTTTATCTCAAACTACTCAACTAGTTCCAAAAATGACAAATAGTATTTAAAAAAATTATAGTTAATTTTTTGAAAATCGCAAGCCGTCAAAAAGTTGCTCCAGTACTCAATGTAGTCACGTGGTCACTTCACCGAAGCGATCTGTTGCATTGCAACTTAACGTTTGCTAACTTGCTCATCACAACAACTTTTAAGCTACTTTCTGCTTTACCGCATCCTTCATACATAAATCTTTGGGTGTTTTCATCTGCATTCCAAATAATAGCTTAAAGGGGCAAACCGATTGATCTTTGGTAAGAATTATTAACGTAAAATTTTAAGCGGGTTACCTGCTCATACCACTCCTCCGAATCGTTTCGAATAAGCATGGCTAGAGCTGGTATGATATTTCAGTTGAGTCGCTTAATCTGGATGTTCCCGGATAGTGTTTCTGTAACCAATAAATGTTCGATTACCACATCGTTACAGTAGCATGCAAAGTTCTCTGATGAGAAGCATAGCGTTCGGTCCAATACTATGTGAGCCGGATCTCTAAAAACCTACTTTTGCTCTAGCTTTTGCAGTATTTCTTTTAAGGTCAGTGTCATTTTTTAATAGAGCCAAAAAACACTTTGAAAAATGTTTAATCACCGTGAATCCAGTTTGGGAAACGAAAATTCCGCTTTACCGACTCACTTACTTTTTGAATCCAAAAATTTCCTTGTTCGTGATAGTTTCTTATCACCTAGTTCGGCATTGCTCTAGGAAGTACTAATACCTAAAACTCTAGTTCTACCTAAAGATTGTGATTGGTTACCTAATCCAGATAACTACGTGACTTCCAATATCTTGGAAATAGGTCGAAGATCCACGTCTTTTCTCTATGCTACTTCGACTCTAATCACCAGCTCGTTCTCGATAACCATAATTAGTGAACTACGACTCAGACAATCACATCTGCACGTGAATTCTCTTCAGTTCGAGGAGATAATTGCGAAATTTTTGCACTCAAACGAGCTCAAACAGTTAAAGATCCGAAAAACTAACCATTAGCATTCTAACTAAGCAAATAACTGCTCCAAGTGAAATAAAATTGTACATATAATACAAGTATTACAACACCATTTGTTCTAGAGAAAATAGCTAAGGATGATGTTGATAGAAGTTCTATATAAGCTTGAATTGGAATAAAGACTTCCAGAGTTATACCGATTTCCGTGAACTGTGTTCACAAAAATCTTTGAAGAGATCGTTTGTAAAAGAATAAATTAATTTCTTGATAAAAACCAAATATGCATACTGCGGATTTGAGTTTTATAAATTTTCTGAGTAAAGCTTTTGATGATAGTAAATATGTTTCAAGCATATTTCTTAATCTATCAAAGGTCTCGTATATCATAAAATTTTAATTTGGAAATTAAAAACACTTGGAATGGGAGATAACGAATCTCTATTTTTTAAGACATATTTTGAGTATTATAAATATACTCTCATTTGAGCATTAGACCCCTAACTTTGGAAATTCTTCAGTGAGCGGTGTTAAGGTCGATCTTTCTTAACATTTTTATCAATGGTATATTTGGTCTAGCTTTAAAAGGTACTCTCCAACTTTCTGCTGATGATATCATAATAATGTACGAAATTTCCGATATAACTTACTTATCAAAATCACTCAAAATATTAAATTTTTTTTAGACATCCGACATTATATTTATTTTATGTGGCTGTCACTTTTTTTAAGGTAAAATTAAATCAAATAAAACTCAAAAAGCTTCGATGTTATCCATACAACAACCAAATTTGCCATATCCAAAATAGAGCATTGCTAGATTTTAAATTGTTTGCTTTAAAAATTTTTAAAATGGCCATTTATTAACCAATTAGCACGCAGTATTTTTTACCTTAAAGGATTTTTTTGTTCATGCCTTTATTCAGAAATATGCGGTCGATCGTTGATCGTTGAAGAGATCGGACGTGTTTTTGTCGATCTCTTCATTTAAAATTAATTTCATTTTATTTTTAGTTTCAATGTTTGTGTGTGTAAATATAAAGTGAAATAGTTAAAAAGTTTTAAGTGTAAATGTTTTAAAAGTGTGCATGTTCTTAGTGCAAAAGTTTAGGAAATAGTGAAGTGGATTATGTACTCTGTCGCTTTCCCAGAGACCAAGTACTAATCTTTATTTTAATGCGAATTTTTATTTTAATAAATTTCTATGTTATGTGTATAGAAGGGTTATATATTGTAGTTGGTATATGGTATATATGGAAATGCATGGTAATGTATTGAGTTCATATTAAGGTATAACATGTATGTACAAAATTTTAGTATATAACAAAGATTATGAATGATTGATTTTTATTCTCTTGTAAAACTATCTTGTTCTTATATGACTACTCAATACATTTAAATGCATTTCATGGGCGAAATATTGTGTTACCTGTTTTTGTTTTTGTTTTGTGAATCTGTACAGTAATGTATGTAATATTATTATATACATGTTTCATTTATATTGTGCATGTATTGTTATGTACACCAAAAAAAATATTAAATTTATATTGTGTATATAACAAAAGAAGAGTAGAAAAAGAAGAAAAAAGTAAAAATTATAAAAGTGTCACCGTTACAGTAATTTTTAGTTATTTTGTTTTTAGTGCATGGTTATTTTATTCTCTTATATGGAGTTTTCCAATAAGAGGTTTCATTGTGATGTAGGAGAAGGAATGTTTTTTGAG